>BSBM01000232.1:21140000-21465000 GCA_027924585.1 Larix kaempferi
CAGATGGTGAGGCAAAGAGAAAACCACACCAAGATCCAAAGGTTCAAGCTGGTTATATGCAAGCATTGGAAAAAATGTACCCAGATGTTGAGGAGTGTGATAGCATTCGACGACAGTTGAGCTAGTACATCAGTTGCACTGGTGCCTTTGGGAGCAACCATGCAACTAGAGATCGAGGGAGTTTGCCTTCTCTTCAATGGTGGGACATGTATGGCACTAGTACACCACATCTACCAACTATGGCAATGCGGGTGCTTTCACAAGCGGCGAACACTTCTTCAGCAGAGAGGTGTTGGAGCACATACAGTTTCATCCACAATGTCAAAAGAAACAGGTTGAATGTACAACGAGCAGAGACCTTGGTCTATGTGAATTACAACTTGCGATTGTTGTCGCATTACTATGAGAATCCAACTATAGACAAATCAAATAAGATGTGGGACTACAATCCAGAGGAGGACAACTTGGAGAATGGAGCATTGGTTTTGGAGGAGTTGGAGAATGCTCTTTTGGATGAGGATGAGCGTGTTGAGATGCCACCTCCATCCGGTGCAAGGTCCCATGGACGGGGCCCCTTCACTAGCACTCCAGCAGACCTGCATTAGAAGGACCTTCACAGTCACACTAAGCTACACCTGCTTCATCTTCACTACCACCACGCGTACCCTCACGAGGCAATCGTGGTGATGGAAAGAGGAACTAGGAGAAAAAGATTGTTTTTGCATTTTACTAGATAGGATTTAAATCATCGCTCAGTTTAGTGTTTTGAACTTTTGAGACGTTTTAGTCTTCGTATGTCAGTTTAATTATCATTCTGGTACTTATAAGTTATGCTTCATGGCACATGCACATAGCCAATTTTGTAAACAAAAACTATTTGGTACTTAATGATGTACTATGTACTTCCCTATTTGGTACTTAATGATGTACTTCCCTATTATATGGTTCTAAAGGTTGTATGTTTGTAATTGATAGAATCTAGATGGTTTGTATTTGTATTTGTAAAATGTATTTAAATTCGTAACTTTGTAATGTATTATGAATTATGGAATTAAGATGGCATTTCATATATTGGAAGTAGCACAAACATACATGTTTCATAAATTTTGCATCTAGTTTGGCATTCTACATGTTTTTTTGAATATATATATATATATATATATATAAACGCTCTCAAGACGCTTTGCTCCGGACCATTTTTTGAAAAATGCGCACCCGCGCTCCCGCTTCGCTCCCACACTCTGGCAACCCTGGTCTCAACCATACCTGGAGAATATAAAAATTTTGGTCTGAAAATAATAATAACCAAAAAAAAATACATCATATGAAATCTATGTACACAGTATGGAATCATCAAAGGTGAATCAAAAGACCATAAATCATCATCCTTGAACATTACTGGTCCAACTCATCTCGGATCCCCATGGTTGACTTGGTCAAACCTAGTTTGACCAGGTCAAAACTGATAAAAATATGACCCAGGCTAGAAATGCCTAATGTTGAAAGTGCAAATGGTTAAAGCATGCTCTTTTAATCATTCTAATAGCAAGACTTGAAGTATTAAGGATCATTTCACTGGCGGTTAACTAATAATTATATCAAGTATAAGTTCAACTAATCATTTACTCAAAATAGAACCTCAAGAAAATACTCATTCTGTTGACGTGAACATTTTTCTAGCAAAGGGTGAAGGTGAAGAATGCAAGGCTAGGATAAGGGGATGACTTGACTGGATACTTTGGATAAGGGAAAGGGATTACACTCTTAAGCATATGCTGGATAATAAACACACAGGGAATGGCAGTGTCTCGCAAATGGAATAAGTTGTTTTAGAGAAATAATTATTCAACCTTGGCAAATGTCTACAGCTCACATCCAAGCTGAAACAACTTCGTGAGGATCTTTTCTAGAACCGTCATGACTGGGTGCAATAACCGTAACTTGAGGTTCTAGGGGACTCTTAGAATTAGTTGTCCCTTACTCCATCTCACATCACAACCCGTAGGCTCCGTGAGGAATTTTAATCATTACATTTAATTTCTAGCCAGCAATCTTTGGATTTAGAATATATTTAACACTGCTTTTTAGGCCTTTATGACCCTTTTTGGATTTTGCATGTGCTTAGAAGCACAACTAGTTGCATCTTACATCCAGGGTACTTTTACATTTCAATTTCCATAGCCCTCTTTCATTGTGCTGAGAAGCACAATTTTTCATTTGTTTTTATGGGCTTGCACAAAAGATAAGATAAGAGTTTCCATATGCATGTAATGATGGTAGTACTATTTGCTTCAGGTTTTAGTCAACACAACTCAAGCAACAACTCAGAGCCAAGACACAAACTAACAGGGATGTTATCCAACATAGAGGCAAAAGCGGGGAGGTCCTCCATATCACAGGCTAAGGTGTAAGTCAGGGTGAAAACCAACAATGGGAAAGACAACGGATGGATGGGGAAAGTGAAAGTGATGCCTGGGCTAGCAAGCCGTAAATGGTGGGAATGATCACATCAACACTACTAAGAGGGTAAAACCAACAAGTATTAACAAGAGCTTCTAGTTCTGAGTAATAAGACCATTTAGATAATCATTTACAACAACATCCATATCATATATATATACTGCCAGGTCATGAAAACTAGATACCAAGTCAAGCTACCATGATGAGCAAAAGAGCAAAGCAAATATAACCAATGCACACTATATACCTGTACCTGCCATCTGGATCATCTGAAACCACTGGATACACTGTTGTTGAAGCTTTGGGCACTACATTGCTTTGTATGGGATAAAAGGTTACCTCGATCATCAAATCTGAGGTCATGAGGCTCAGTCTTGGCATAAGGTTCACTGTTGTCTGATCTAGGGATGCTCTGATATGTGAGTGATCATCAAAAGTATTGCTCCTCTTAGGCTGATCTCATCAAAATTGTGTAAAGGCTTGGCTCAAAAATATACAATGAACTGCTATGCAATCATGGTAGCCCGACTACTATGGATGTGATAACATCTGGCTCCAACTGGGACAAGTGCTCTAAGGGAGAGAGTGCTTAAGAACCTCATAAATCTCCGGTCCCCAACACTAACTGTATCAATCTTCTATCCAACACCCAATTGATCTGTTTCATCTTCAAATGTACCTATTCCTATGCACATGGAAGCAGGCTATACCAAGCAGCATATATGGCATAAAAATAAAAATGCTGAAATCAAATTCTACTTTAGAACATAAATTAAAATGCATGAAATGAAAGTTCTAATCTAAGCATTAGCATGTTTTGTTTGTTTTATTTTTATGCAGGAGGGATTACAAAGTAGCATGAAAACCAAACTCAAATTACTGAGAAGATACTCAGCACTCAGGAAACTCAGAAAACAATCAGCACTCAGAAACTACTTTACTGTTTGCTGGTTTATGTCATCATTTCGTGGTTTTCATTCCCAGTCGGTTATGCATTGACTGGAACCTACTTATGAAATTTTTAATAACAATTAAACACACAGTAAAATACACTAACAGGCTGAAAAACACATTTAACAATCACACCATAAAATGATAGACTCAGAAATTTTTGGCCAAAATCAAGCCCTGGAAAAACCCCCACGGGGGAAACCAGTTAGAGAGAGAGAGAGTTTTATTTCATCAGCAAAATATTCCAGTACAAATATTACAGTCAAAATGTACTTATCTGACCACCCACAGACACCCAGATTTCTGCCTCGATTTTTGTGCCTCACAGTCTTGAAATCTGTGCCACAACTTCACGAATCTTGTACACAACTCTGCCTCGATTTCTGTGCATGAACAGCACCTCGAAAACTGTGCCAAAATTACTAGAAAACAGTGCAGCAAAACCACCTCGAAAACTGTGCAAAAAACTGTCTCGAAATCTGTGCAGAAAGGTACAGTCCGTACGACTGTACGGACCTCGATTTCTGTGCCCAAAAAAATCCGTACGGTACGGAATCCGCACACCTCGAAAATCGTGCTGTACAGAATACCTCAAAAATCGTGCCCACAACCTGCTGTACGGATGCCTCGATTTCTATGCTGAAATATTAAATGCTCTTCCTGCTGCCTCGAAATCTGTGCATGAAGAAAACCCTTCAATGGCTGCCTCGATTTCTGTACCCTGCTTCTCTGCTCTCTCTTCTCACTTTCCAAAAAGTAAAAGTGAATGGGTTTGCCTCCCTCAACCCTTTTTGTCTAAACCCTAAGTGAGTTTTTAATCCAACGGTGAATATTGAATCTAATCCGATGGATAAGATTCAATGTGAGTGAAAATCCCTTTTATTTAATTCACATAAATAAAATCACTCACACACTTAAGATTTATCAAAAAGTGACTTTAACTTTATAAAGTCTCATTAAGTAGCTTTTAATGTGAGGGTCACTTTTTCCCCCTTCTAAGTGACTTAGGCAAAAGTCACTAGGGGAACACTTCCCTAGGTACAAAACTAACATGGGATACTCAGGATCCTCCTCCTTTTGTTCTTCCGACCAGTTAATTCCAGGAGGTTCAGGTGACGTTTGGCTCACCGGGTTTCTTTTATTATCATCATTATTAGGCCTCTTTTGAGGGTTCCAATAAGGTTTTGGGCCATAGGGTTCCCTATATCTTTCCACTTCCTTGCTCTTAGCTAGATCCCTAGTCAAGAGAATTAAATTTTTCATCATCTCATGCATACTTTCCATCATATCGTTGGGATCTTTAGTTGGTTCTTTTCCTTTTCTAGCTTTGGTCTCATATCTAGAGGACGAAGAACTGATTGAATCAAAAAATATTTTCTTCCCCATTGAGGCAGCATTTGCTTCAGCGCTTCTAGCGTTTTCTTGAGCTTCTTTTAAGTCTTTAGGGTCTTTGTCTTTGAGATGGTAACCAAGGTAACCTTCAAATGAATTGAGGTAATAAATGAACACAGCTTGTTCTTTAGGCCTAATATGATCAGTGATATTGGCCACTATCTTGTCAAAACGAAGGTTGAATTCATGGACTGACTCGTTTTCCTTCTTTTTAATTACGAAAAGTTGATTTAAAAGGAAATGTCCATCTAACTTGACTGACCACTCATGCTTAAGTTTTTCTGCAAAGGTATCATATCCCATGATTGACGATGCAGGCAAACGATCAAACCATTTACGAGCATCACCCTCTAGGGATGCAAAAAGACCCTTCATGTAAACATCTTCCTCTTCTGCCCCATAAGCTTCCATGTGAGCCCAGACATCCTCGATGTGGTCCTCAATGGAGGTCGCACAATTTCCATTAAATTTAGGAATCTTTTCAAAATACTTGTCTGGCATGTCATGAGGTGAACAAGGGATTTGAGAAAAATCTAAAGGTGAAACTTTGGCTTTGTTCCCAAATCTACGAGCAACTGGAGAGTTAAATGGAGGATTATTTCCTGGAGGAGTTTGATTTGTTCCAACCATTGGATTTATTTGATGAGACAATGATACAGGAGGAACTGGAATAGTTGAAGGAGATCCTAAGAAATGGTTTGGAGAATCAGAAGAATTCACGATTTTCCTAAAGAAATTAGATGATTGAGCTTTGGGATCTCTTCTATGATATGTAAGCGGGGCTCCTTCTAATTGATTCCTGTTTATCCTACTTCTGAGATCGTAAGGATGTTTATGAGATTGTTCCTCAGTGAAGTCACGATTAGGAGTTGCCAGGTAGACTTTATTCTTTTCTACCGAAAGATATGTCGTGTATAAGCAAGGAGAGATGAGTGAAAATGAGATGGACACGTATGGTTTAAAAATGTAAATGGTGACCATCGAAATATAAAACCAGCTGCGATAAGATATGAGATACACACGGACACTTGCATACATATGAGCTAAGCCTCTACCTCCACGACAACGACACCAAAAACGTTATCACACAACTTGTAGTTGTCCCAAATGGTGATCCTATCAAGGATGGTAGAGGTGTTGGACAACTAAAGAGGTGACCTAAGAGAGCCACGATTACCAAGGATAAATGGTTGTGATGCTAATCGAGCCACTCTTCACTTTAGATCAAGACAAAGCATGACCAAGGGGGAGACCCTAGCTAACCAAAAGAGGCTGGCGAAACTACTCTAGACCTTCTAGGGAAATGTAAAAGTGAAAAAAGAGAGATCAAGAGTAAGTAGATCTGGATCTAGGGGATATAAGTGGACAAATGGAGTTAGGGCTTTGGTTGAGGAGGCTTATAGGATGGATAAATGCTCAACCATGAAATGGATATGCCACTTATGAGATTTAAAAGGTAGATCTAGATGGATCTAATGCCAATCAAAGATACCCAAGTGGGGCCCACCCTTAAATTAAGGAAAATGAGTGAAATGGAGCCCACGAGGTGAAATTAAAGTAGGAATGGCACTAGGAGGGTGGCTAAGCTATAGATCTGAGGTTTAAAGGACAAACTAGCAACACCCAGATGATAGATCTGGAAAAAGACCACTAACCCACAAGTGCGACCTCCCTTGGAGAGATCCAGTGCCTTAGATCGAGGGGTAAATGGAGTTGAATTCCCACCAAATTTTGTCTCCAATGTTCATTAGTATGAGGCAGGTTTTAATTATTAAGCCCAGATAATCTCCACATCTATCAGATATAAAAACTAGGGTTTTAATCAATGAGGATTCGAACTTTGAAGTGACCAATGGGTAAAATGCATAAAAACCAATACGTACCTTGTAGATCATACATCAAAAGCTTGCGGCCACCTTGCAAATTGATAATCTTTCCCAAGTGAGGCAATCAAGAGTGAGATCTAGCTTCCCCAAGTAGAATCGCTATCCTTCCAGAGAGACAAGTGCGCACTTCCCTGCCAAAAACGATCTATAATGAGAATCGATCAAGCATGAAAGAAACTATACGGGAAAAGATAAGATAAGAATTTCCATATGCATGTAATGATGGTTGTACTATTTGCTTCAGGTTTTAGTCAACACAACTCAAGCAACAACTCAGAGCCGGGACACAAACTAATAGGGATGCTATCCAACATAGAGGCAAAAGCGGGGAAGTCCTCCATATCACAAGCTGAGGTGTAAGTCAGGGTGAAAACCAACAATGGGAAAGAGAACGTATGGATGGGGAAAGTGAAGGTGATGCCTAAGCTAGCAAGCCATAAATGGTGGGAATGATCACGTCAACACTACTAAGAGGGTAAACCAACGAGTATTAACAAGAGCTTCTACTTCTAAGTAATAAGACGATTTAGATAATCATTTACAACAACATACATATCATATATATATACCGCCAGATCATGACAACTAGATACCAAATCAAGCTACCATGATGAGCAAAAGAGAAAAGCAAATATAACCAATGCACACTATATACTTGTTGGGCTGTATACCTGTACCTGCCATCTGGATCATCTGAAACCACTGGATACACTACTGTTGAAGCTCTGGGCACTGCACTGCTCTATATGGGATAAAAGGTTACCTCGGTCATCAAATCTGAGGTCATGAGGCTTAGTCTTGGCATAATGTTCACTGATGTCTGATCTGGGGCTGCTCTGATATGTGTGTGATCATCAAAAGTATTGCTCATCATAGGCTAATCTCATCAAAGCTGTGTAAAGGCTTGGCCCAAAAATATACAATGAACTGCACTACAATCATGGTAGCTCGACTACTATGGATGTGATAACAGGACCATCCCGCTAACCTATATAGTACCCAACTGTGGGAGCATGCACTTATAAATCAATAAATGAATCCATAAGACTTGCACAATATTACTTATAGAAGGCAGAGGTTCAGGAACAGGGGAAGAATTGAAGAAGAGGTAGAGTTAGAGGATATAGAACTGGAAGACACAGAGACTCAGTTTGGGAAAGGCAAAGGTAAAGAGACCATGGCAGACAATGATAAAATGGCTCTCACCCGTCTCATTTCCGCTTTGGAGGAATTAACTATGGGACATAAAGAAATGTTGACTGCCATCAACAAATTAGCAGATAAATCAGGGTCCAACATCCCCAGTTTTCCAACAATGACCGAGAATCCACAAGTAGCAGTGGAGGGCATTTACATACTAATATGCAATCACCCTCATATCTACAACAGGTCCTCCAGACCTACCATGCCACAATTCTTGGATAGCCAGACAACAGTGCCGATAGTACAGGTAGAGTCGGAAGAACCAATGGGGGCATATTTACGGGAGTACAGAGCACTTGGAAATGATTTCCAGTTGGACATGACATTTACGGACTTATGTCATTTTAAGAGCAAGAGCAGGCTTGAAGTCTATAATAGGGCTTTCGATCAGAACTATGAATTATAGCGCATAGTAGGAAAGTTGGATATTCCTACTTTTGATGGGACCCGTAGTGGCCCAGCACGGATTTCTGTACAATAGTTGGACACGTATTTCCAACTTAACCCCATGATAGAGACAAGATGCCATTAAGTTGGCTACTTTGCATTTGGACGGGGAGGCCCATGAGTGGTGGTACCACGGGCTAGTGACATTGGGTCACAATACCATCACTTCTTATACTGATTTTACACAAAGGGTCATTGAGCGCTTTGACAAGAAAGACCTTGAAGTACATTTCAGAGAGCTAGCAAAGCTCAAGCAGACAAGTAGTCCCGAAGCTTTCATATCATAATTTCAAAGGATAGCAGTTATGGTGACAGATATTTCAGAGAGCGAGTTAGTTATGTTCTTTATTGAGGCTCTTACTGAACCCTTACGTGGATGGGTTAAGGCCTATAGACCCACCACATTGCATGATGGCATCGGTCGTACTAGAGACTTACAGGATTCCATTCCTCAAAACAAGTTTATTCTTAAGACAAATTTGCCTATTAAAGATAAGGAACAAAGACCTTTCAAAAGAGAGTGGATGGATAATGATACCCGCCAAGAACTTAGAAGAAAGAAACTATGCTTCGGTTTTCAGGAGCCATGGGAACCAGGTCACAGGTGTTCCGGGAAGGGAAAAGCTCATTACATAGAGGTATATTCTAACAGTGGAGAGGACGAGGATGATCAGGAGCAAGTATAGAGAGAGGCACTTCACATGATGAAGGAAGAGCAATTCTCGGAGGATATAAAGGGAGGTGTCATTGCTACATTATCTAGAGTTCCTAGGTTCCACACCCTCCGGATAAGAGGTGTCATACAGGGTAATAGGGTTGGAGTTCTGATTGATGGTGGGGCATCCCACACAAATTTATTGATGCTGCATGGGTAAAGAAGAGAGGTATCCAGACTGAGAAATTTGATGGATTTACAGTGGCAATAGCAGGCAACCACAGTATGGAGTGCACTCATTGGATTCTGAAATTGAATGTAACTCTAGGAAATTATACTATGACAGATTCTTTTTATGTGGTTGATGTGTCGTATACAAATGTGGCATTGGGAGTTCAATGGCTTTATTCAATTGGTGAGTCTTCTACGAACTACTAAACCATGGAGATGGAGTTTCAGGAACCCGATGGACAAAGGGTTGTTTTGAGAGGTATGCATACCTACCCACCTAAAGCAGTATCAACACACAGGATGGAGGTTGTACTCAAACAAAGACACATAGAGTGGGAAGCCAAGTGCTTGGTCACATTCAAAAAGCCACCGAACAGCGCTACACAGCATCCAACAAATATATAGGAACTACTACAGAAGCACAAGAAGGTATTCAAAGATCTTCCATCATGTAGGCCTCTCGATCGCGGATTTGAGCACATTATTGAGTTAGAGGAGGGGTCCCCCAAGCAATCATTACTACCCCTTATCGACACCCGAAGAGGTATAAAGATGGAATTGAAAATACAATCAAAGAGTTGCTCAAATTGGGCTACATAATACCCAACTCTAGTCCATTTTCATCCTCCGAGGTATTAGTAAAAAAGAAGGATGGGACCTTACGCATGTGCATTGATTACAAGGCCCTTAACAAGAAAACCATTAAGAACAGGTATCCCATTCCAAGAATAGATGAATTGATGGATGAGTTACAGGGGGCAAAATACTTCTCTAAAATTGACCTTCATTAGAATACCATCAGATTCGGGTAAGGAAACAAGATATTCCAAAGACCGCTTTTCGTTGCCACTACGAACACGAGTTTTTGGTGATGCCATTTGGGCTCACTAATGCACCAGCTTCTTTTCAATCATGTATGAGTCACACCTTCAAGGCTCAGTAACATGAGTATCTTCTGGTATTCCTTGATGATATATTAATTTACAGTAACACTTGGGAAGATCATTTAAAGCACGTTGATGAAGTACTTGGAATTCTAAAAGAACAGTCACTATATGCAAAGATGTCCAAATGTGAGTTCAGTATGCAAGAGATGTTATATTTGGGGCACGTGATAGGAGCAAATGGGGTACAGGTACACTTAGAAAATATTAAAGCCATACTGGATTGGCCTACACCTAAAAGTGTGACAGAGTTGAAAGGATTTTTGGGCCTTTTCACTTACTACAGGAGGTATGTCAGCGGGTTCTCACAGATGACAGCTCCACTTATAGATCTTACAAAGAAAGGGGCATTCACTCGGTCAGAGGCAGCACGAGACATTCGAGAAAATGAAGAAGCTAATGAGTTCTTGCCCCGTACTAGCCCTACCAGATTTTACACAGCCATTCATATTAGAATGTGATGCTTCAAGAGAGGGTATTGGAGCAATATTGATGCAGAATAATCACCCTATTGCATTTGAGAGCAGAAAGCTTAAGGATTATGAGCGCCACTACTCAATATATGACAAGGAAATGTTAGACATTCTCCATGCCCTAACCAAGTTCAGGCAATACTTAGTGGTGGCAGATTTAAGATTGAGACAGATCATAACAGTTTAAAGTACTTCTTGGAACAGAAAGAATTGAATGAGAGGCAACAAAAATGGGTGAGTAAGATCCAAGCTTATGACTTCGAGATTGAATATATAAAAGGGAAAAATAATGTGGTAGCAGATGCACTTTCTAGACGACCAACCACTTTAACTCTTATGAGCATTTCCTCGGATTGGAGATCTCATCTTTTGGTCGAATACTCCAAAGATAAGTTTGTTTGCAAAATATTGGATGGACAGATACAAGATGACAGGTACAGGGTCATAGATGACATTATCTACTATAAGAATAGGATCTACTTAGTTCTCGAGTCCGCACTTAAGAAAAAGATTCTACAAGCTTCTCATGATTCACCTTTAGCAGGACACCAGGGGTTCCTTAAGACTTACAGGCAGATTAGAGAGAGGTTCTCATGGAAGGGCCTCAAAAACAATGTAATGCAAAATGTGAGGGAATGCAGTGTGTGCCAGCAGAATAAGATAGAGCATACTCATCTAGCAAGTCTACTTCATCCATTACCCATTCCCGAGCAAAAATGGGAAAGTGTTTCAATGGACTTCATTATAGGGTTTCCCAAGGTACAGGGTAGAGACTGTTTGTACTTGGTGGTGACAGGTTGACTAAGTTCGCTCATTTCTTTGCCATTCCTTCTAACTATTCAGTCGCACAGGTAGCAGAGTTGTTTTTTAGAGAGGTATTCAAGTTGCACGGGTTACCTAAGACCATTGTCAGTGATAGGGACAATAAGCTCACAGGAGCATTTTGGCAAGAGCTTTTTAGGTTGGTTGGGACAAAATTGGCTATGAGCACAAGTTATCATCCTCAGAGCGACGGACAAACAAAGATAGTCAACAAGTGGATTGAGAGATACTTGAGGAACTATGTAGCAGGATAGCGGAGGACATGGATTAAATGGCTACACCTAAGAGAGCACTACTACAATCCTACATACCATATGTCCATTGATATGACACATTTTAAAGCATTGTATGGTTATGATGCCTTATCTTTTGCAGACTTGATATTTGGTGACAACAGGGCTCCTAAAGCCGAGTGGATTCAGGAAAGTCAAGATATTCTCAAGATACTCAAAGAAAACATACAAGCCGCCTAGAATTAGCAAAAGATATATGCAGACAGACACAGGATTGAGCGCAGTTTTGAGGTAGGAGATTTGGTATACTTACGACTACAGCCTTACAAACAATCATCCCTTAAAAAGAAAGAAGCAGAGAAATTAAAGCCTCGCTTTTATGGTCCTTATAAGATAATCCGGAAAGTGGGAGAGGTAGCACATGAGCTCAAGTTACCACAAGAAATCAAGATTCATAGTGTATTCCATGTGTCTAACGTCAAGAAAGCAGTAGGCCAATAGATTGCCACTTCATAAGAGCTACCCCCCCCCCCTTGATGATGTGGGGAAACTGATTTTGGTTCCAGAACGAATCCTGCAAGTTCGGGAAAGAAAATTAAGGAACAGGATTATTCGAGAATACTTGGTTCAATGGAAAGAATTACCAATAGAAGAGGCAACTTGGGAAGGACAACAGGTACTGCATCACCCACCATTACAGTTGCTTGGGGACAAGCAATTTCGAGCGGGGAGGACTGTAATGTCCTCTTTTGCTTAAGCACAAGGGACAATTCCACTAACCTATCTAATTTCCATAGGTTCGAGCGGGGTACTGACATTCAGGGAAATGACTGAGGACTGATACCATTTAGAACAAAAGAAGATCGTAATCATGGTTATTAGGTCATCAGTTGTAATGTCCCAAGTAGGGAATACTGTCCTCTTGACTGAGTTTCTTTTACTTTACTTGGTACTTGCCACTTTAATGACTTGGGGTTGCTTGCATGGGCTTGCATGGCAGTTTATTTCGTTCATCAATTAATGGCTTGTCATATTCAAGTAAATAAGCATACTAATTGCCATTAACCCAATTGGATGAACACCAATAGAAAATATAGAATTTTAATGCAAATATGACAAGGCTGAATACTTCAAATCAGTCTAATGTAAACATATATCAGAAGGCACTGGATCTGACCTTTAATCAGTGATGAAAGTGAATTACTGATGGCTGTAGCAGCTGTAGCACCTCCTTAAAGTTGATATTAATGTTGTCGAGAATGCAATCCACACCCAATAAGAGAGAAATATTGTCCAATGAGCAGATCACGTTATTATTAATGCATGCACATTGCAGTCCTTATGTTGATGAATATGATATCTTTTATTGCTCCAAGGGATCTCTCAGAATAAGATCGTCGTATCTTTCCCAAATACAGTCTTCAATTAGTGTCACGTCCTCCTTAAAAGCAGATCTGGCCTCCAAATCAATATGCTGCTGCCAGAATGAAGAGTTGATGCCAGTAGAAGTGGAAGGTTGTTGTAAATCAGAGATCGTTGTCCAAGAGATCTTAAATTCTGTTGAGAGTGGACTGTTGAGAATGATGGCAACTGCTGCAATTTATTGGAGTAATACTGAGATTGAGACAGCACTTTACTTGCTATGGATGCCCAACAATAATCCAATGGCTGATACCACTTTGACTGTGAATTCGTGGAGTAATGATGGCTGCTATAGTCAGTTAGGAATACTCTCGCATGCGTATGCAAACAATTATCAGATCTGGTCTATTATGGATCTGCCCACAAATGCAAAGGATGATATTCCTGTAGGATGGAAACGCCCAGGAGTATGACAAGATCAACAATAGATTACTGCCCTCGATCTTCACCACACTGTAGGGTTCACGTGAGGAGTGCTGCCCAGTTTTGAAGGGGAGTCGTGTGTGGTCTTTCTCCTGCTAGAACGTTGTCCCTTTGTAATAGAAGAACACGCCTTTTTATTTCTTTGCTGAGTTATGGCACCCACCTTTAAGGAAGGTCCATGTTAAGAGGGAGGGAGAGATGCGGCTGTCATGGTTCTGCTATAACACGCCCTTGCTATTGGATGCAAGATATCCACATGTTTAGGGCAGCTTCAACTGAGGCATTTATTTATGTGAAACCTCTGCCCATTTAACATGAGTATGCTGCTAACACGTGAGGGATGGAACTGCCTTTGCTTCCCATGATTTCTACACAGTTCCACACAAGTCTGATAAGGAAGGAGGCTGCCTCTCTGATGGTTAAGGTGCCCTTCTCCCAATAGGTTCAATACTTGGTTAAGCACACCCTTGTACTCAGTCTTCCAAGGAATGCTCACCTCTGGTCACTAACTCTTCAATGACCCTGCTCTTAATGATAAACTGCATTTTCGTTCAATGCTTGGCTGGAAACCTCCATGATTCTGATCTTCTTTGAAGTGTAGTGATAGATCTAGGTAATCTATCCATTAAACTTGGTTAGGATGTACAGATTTCAACATCGAACACAAACTTGCTGGCTAGGGCAGTGTGCCCTAAAACCCTTAAATGGCTCTCAGACCTCTTAACACGAATCTCAACGATCAAGCATAACAATAGATACCAGGTAACTCACTTTATCTTTCTTTTATAACTTTGACATTGCAAGCCCTAACTTTTGTATACCTAAGTCACTTTTTTCTTCTATTTTTCAGTTGAGTTGCATGCATCTCACTTTTTGCATGCATGCTTGCATGCTTTTGAGCTATGGCTCGCATGCTCTACATGTCATTTGTTCCAATTTTATCAAAACGGAACATTACATCAGTAGATAAAAGAGGGCCACAAGAGCTAGGGGCCACTTGCATGCATTACCTGCAGGCCATATTTCATGATGCATGCACAGAAACACCTTAATTAAGCCTGCATGCGTACAGAAAGCAATGCATACAACTCAACTGAAAAATAGAAGAGAAAAGCGACTTAGGCATGCAACAGTTAGGGCATGCAATGCCAAAGTTATAAAAGAAGAATAAAGTGAATGATTAGGCCTGCTTATTGATTATTGATTTGTGAATTCGATTTGGAGAGCTCAGAGAGGCAAGTTAGGGTTGAGGGCACAGTACTCAACCATCAAGTGTATTTTGACAACAGGATCTATCTTCCCTAGTCACTTCCAGCGTTGGATCATACAGGTTCAACATTACTATTCATCAAGTACATGTTATACATCAATATTCAGCATTCTTCTGGATTCAAAGCAACATATTGGATCTAGAGAGCTCGCCTTCTTCCATGGGCGAATTGGGCAAGTAAGAAGTTCTTCATATATTGACAGGTAGCTGCTATTTGGTCTGCATGTAGCTTCCATCCTTCCTGGAGGATCATTATTAGCCTAATTACTAAACACTAGCTTCTATTTATGCTTCTAGAGAGATTTATCATTAATTCAAGTATCAAAACGACGCCTTTTCGTTGCATGGGCGATTTTCCTTGAGGATACTCACGCTTTATGCCTTAGAGTTGTTCCATAGCTTCCATGCGGCTTCTATACTGATCAGAGGGGGATTTGAACCCTAGTGCATACTTCCTAGAGCTATCTCACATCATTAGAGCATTTATTACTCAATTCAAAGACTGAAGAAGGCACCATGATTGCATGGGCGAATTGTTGGGCAGCGATCATCACATATCTTGACCTATTCTCGACGCATGACTTGCATGTTTATCTCATATTGACCTACATCTCAAGCACAAGTTAATGATACGTACATGCATCATTTCTAGCCCTATCTTATAGCATATTTAAATACTTAGGTTATTTAGGGTTTATGCAACCCCATGCACTTGCATGCATTCTCATGCAATCATAGTACGGCATATGCATTCATATTTTCTTTAAGTATTGGGTTACAAGACTTGAAGCAAGCACGAAACTACATCAGAAGCAGTATAAAAGACAACAAATATTAGTTGGGATATTACAAATTGCTAAGGCTATGGCAATGAAGTATCAAGGTGATTTGAAGAGATAGCTTAGCAAAATAGTTTTGTTGTAGCATAGAAAACAAAGGGGTGATGGATGGACCTAGAGACTAGTGCCAATCAACAAGGGCAAATGGAGTCAAGGTATCTAATCCAAGAGGGCGAGTTCATAGATGGTTAAGGAGACTAGGGCTGCATGCACATGCCACAAGAAAGCTTAACATGCTAACAAATGAAGAATAGAAATATGCTAGGAGGGCCCAAACAGTGCCACATCAAAACATTGCCTAGTTAGGGTGTGATTTATGCAATGAAATATTAAGAAGCGGCAACTCTAAACAATGAAAGAAGCAATCCAATATATTCATGCATAAATCAACAAAGGGAATTGGGGAAATTACTTCTCACACAAAACACTTCCAATGAAGTAAGTTTCCCTTTTAATTGGCCCCAGTTAAACATGTCTAGCAATTCTAGAAATCATTAGCAACATAAAGGATAGGAATATTAAGCCTTGCAATTGATAGGAGAAGAAAACTCTTAAACCTCAATTTGCACCCAAGAAAGATGTGTCTATTAAGCTCCAAAAGAGAAAGCGCTCTCACTATCCAACCATGAAGAATGACAGAGAGAGCAAAGCTTTATATAGCTTTCAACTACCCCCACCGCGGGTGCCTACGGATGAGACAGCCCACAAGCCACGTGGCCCTCGGCCGCCAGCTAGCCTACCTCGCCACGCCCATGCAACCAGGCCCGTCTCCCCTGATGGCCATGTGAACGAACACATGCCCACTGGTCCGGCTCCCGAGACCAGCCACGTTACAAGCGCCTCCCGTGAAGTGCACAACGCCATTGTTTAAATGTCTACTGTTGTCCTTCCGTCCTCTGGTAATTCTTTATGCGTGCGTGACGTCCCCTCACTCGCTCCCGCCCTGCCTCCGGCTCTTGTCATCATGGTCGCCATTTATTCCTGCGACGAGTTCGGTCACCCTGCCTTCATTACCCTTACTGGCAGCTTCTGTCATTACAATTCGACTCCTCTACTCTTGATGATTTCAGTCGACAAGGAAGATGCCCAGCAGCGGGCGTTAAATAGCAAGGGTTCGACGCAGCTTTGGCTTGCCCTGCACTTTGCTCCCGATTCTGGTCCTCGCAGTAGCTGCCTCTCTGTGTTTTTTTATCCAACTCCTATCACTCCTCTGTTTACCCTCTCGGCTCTGGTTGCTCCTCGGATTCCTCCCGATAGCAACCCCGAGCTCCTCGCCACCATGCCTCCCCACACTCGTCGTTCTGTTCAACTAGGCAGTTCCTCTTCCACTCCTCCGCTCAGAGTCATGAGAAGTATGGTCGACAAAGCTGGATGCTTCAAGCAAGATATTCCTGTGGGAGCGCAGGTGGAAATCCTGGATGTTGAGGAGGACACTTGGGTTTCTCGTCGATGCTCCACTGACGAAGACATTCGCAGCGAGTTTGAGACTCTAGTCCCTGACCCTGGAAACACCCGCAGTAGTATTTCCTTATATCAGAAGACGCTAGACCTTCTTTGGACCCAGAAGCTTGTGCTGGGGAAGGCACTCACTCACAGAAATGAAGCACAAGCGGAAATTTTAATGCAGATGGATGAAATGATGGATCTCATGAAGCAGATGTTGTTCAATCAACAACAGTTTTCCCACCAGTTTGGAATCACTCTAGCCAAGGATCCAACCACTCAACCCATTCAGTCGGGCCAGCAGGAAAACACCAGTAATTAGATGCACTCACACTCTAGCTCTGATTTTGTCAATTTCAGTTACTTTGTAATGCTCTGTCTCACTATGCTTTTCTGCAAAAACTCTAGTCTACACAGTTTGATGATCACTCTAGACACGAGCTATTTTTTGAGGGTATGTTTTCTCGATGATGAGAGGGCCCAGCTTCTTGATAACTCTAGATACATGCTTTTTTTGAGGTCTGTTTTCTCGTTTACGAGAGGGACTGGTCTCACTCTGTACAGTTTACTGATGGCAATATAAGGATCTATAGCTAACTTGCAAAAAAAAAATATAGCTTTCAACTAATCTCCCTCCTACAATAAATAATGATAAATCCTATATCTAGCCTAGAGTTGAGTAAACAAATAGAAAAATATCCCACTACTCCAACTAAAACAACATAATTATGGTGGTCAAAACCACATGTACAATATCCAAGAGAGGAAAGGCCCAAGAAAGAGGGAGCATACAGCAAAAGAGGGTGAATGATGACAAGAAGAATTCAAAACCTAGCCTCCAAAGGCTTCTCCAAGCCAGCAATCCAAGAGAGAGGTCCACAAAGCTTGGACAAACCCTAGATCTAGGGTTTGACTCCCTAGATTTACTCCAATATGGATCGTCTTCAAATCATGTGTAGGAAACCTCCAAATGTGGATGTTAGCTCCAAATGGGGCCCAAAACATCTTTAAATGTAGAACATTCCTACTAAAGTAGGATAAAAAACCCTCCAAAGCTGGGCGTTGCCTCCAAAATAGCATAAATGATGCCTCAAATGTGAACACCCTCCATGAAATGAGCTCAAAAAGGCTGAGCACTCCATGAAATATGGCATTTGAAAGGTGTTACCAACTGAGTTGCACTACAGTTGGACTTCAATGAGCCGCCAATATTGCAAAATTACTTGTGCCTTTTTCAGAGTTCAGAAGTTCCAAGTTTGGCCTTTTCAGGGCCCCTTTTAATTTTTTGTAATGCATGACCAACTCGGTTCCCTAGGACTTGACAACCAAAGTAGGTATTCCAAGGATTTTTTTCCCTTATTGATTATGCTTTGCCTTTAGCCGAGTATAATCGATGAGTTTTTCTCCTGCACCTCCAAAGCTGGAATGCCCAAAGTGGTGGTTAGGCCTTAGGGGGTTATTAGAGCCCATGTTGTAACAGTTATAAACATGCTAGACGCTAAAATTTTGTCGTTTGGCCATGCACTAGGTCCCCCAGAAGTTTTAGTCAATTCCGAGAAAGAAAAAAATTTCGCATTTTTAAGCCATTTTTAATGGTTTAAATGAAAAAATTCAAAAGGGGATAAAAGTGTGATCCGGAGTCGGAATTTGGCACAGGGATGCTCGTTTTCAAGCTCAAAGCATCCTCTTTACCCTGGTACTCGGTTTTCCTATGTTTCGGGCGACCAAGACGTCCCATGGAGTAGTTTTTCCTATTAGAACTACAGAATGGCACTTTAATGCTAAAAGAGCATAAAAATGCACCATGGTCAAATTTAAAATATTTAAAAAATGGTATTTGTCACATGCCAAATGACATGGCATTAAGTCAACTTCGGAAGGCGACTATACCAAAAGGTTGGAGCATATGTTAAAGGTTGAATTGAAGTCACACGTTGGAGATATTAAACCAAGGAAGCGCCCATCCCTCACGTAGGCATCAAAACGACTTGGCATCAATTATATGGTGGGCGATTAAGTTAAAATCTTAAAACATTATGTTATAAATTACTTCGTTGTGCAATTTTATTAAAGAGATAAAGCATGTGATATGGAAAAGGAATTAAAGGTTGAGTGAATTGTTTCTCTCCCATGCTACGCATCTCCTTCACATGGGTCAGTCCTTCTCCACAACCTACGCTATTGGGAGCGGGAGTGAAGCGGGGAGCGGGGAGCGGGAGTGAAAAGCGAAATTTTCAAAAGCTTCTATTTCGGGAGCGTTTTTTATATAATATATATTTTAATATATTTTGATGCATATAAATTAAAAAAAAACATGTATTATGCCAAATTAGCTATAGAAAACATGAAAACATAGAATCTAGATATCCATATAACCATTTAGTACACATTGATATAACATTAATCATCTAGATTCTAGGAGCTATAACTTATAACATTGTCATTAAATGATCATCATCAATCATCAATCATCAACAACATCAACCTTCAAATTTCAACATATAATATTTGCCATCAAACTAGGCCATAATGTTTACAAAATAGGCCAACCGCCAAAATAAACATGAAAATGAAATACAAAGTACTATGAATCTACTCAGCTTTCCGCTTGCCACGA
The DNA here is from genome assembly GCA_027924585.1 of Larix kaempferi. Taxonomy (NCBI): domain Eukaryota; kingdom Viridiplantae; phylum Streptophyta; class Pinopsida; order Pinales; family Pinaceae; genus Larix; species Larix kaempferi. Next base: position 21,159,712 of record BSBM01000232.1, read on the forward strand.
GAAACTTCCAATTTCTTTTCTCGTGGTCTAGGTGGAATAGGTGCTGGTGGAAGTGATCGTGGAACATGGGAAGAAGATGAATGGCCCCCACAGGCTGAACCTGGACGTTGTGAAGCTAAAGGCAAAACTCCTGCATCCGGAACCTGTAGTCTGAATTGGATCATCATGATCACCCAATAGTTCAGCCTCCAAGCGCTCTAATGCTACGGCTCCATCCTCCACATTAGCCTCCTCTGGATTGTTGTCCCAAGTCACAAATGTTCTATCATTCTTGGTCGCCTCACAATAATGGGACAACAACCTCAAGTTGTAGTAAACATAAACCAAGCTTTCTGCGCGATCTACATTCAAACTGTTTCTCTTTACACTGTGGATGAAGTTGTAGGTGCTCCAACACCTCTCTGCAGAAGAGCTATTAACAACCTGTGATAGCACCCTCACCGCCAATTTATGCAAATATGTGGCTCCAGAGCCATGCATGTTCCACCAACTGATAGGATCCAATCTGTCTCAATCTTTGGTTGCATACAAGGAACCAAAGGGTCCATGCTCACTAATGTATTCGCTCAACTCACTCCGTACTTGAGCACACTCTTCCTCATCAGGGACCAACTTGTCTAATGCTTGCATATACCCAGCAGCAACCTCTGGATCTGTGGGGTTTTTTCCTAACTCCACCCCCAGGTGCAGGTTGGGCCAACCAAATTGGAGAATAGTATTTTGGGGTGAGGACATATGCAAGGGCATGGAGTGGAACATTTAGATTATCCCACCTTTTGACCACATGTTTATGAATATGGTCATACAAGACTGCATCTCTTTGATGAACAATGTCTTTGATTTGACCAAGCATGCCATCCATCTGCTCATATACCTCCCCAATCACCGGCTGATCTGTATCTGCAAAACAAATCATGTTATAAACTGGCTTGGTGAACTGCAGAACATACCTAACCTGTGACCAGAAATGACCTTCAAGAACGGTGTCCTCCACCTCCTGAAAGTCACTTCTATCTGATGCGCTTGCAGCTTTGTCTTTCAATTCCTACCATGGATCACTTGAGACCATACTAGCCAATGCCTCTCTTACCTTCAAAAGCCTCCTGAAGGTGAGGTAGTAGCTAGCAAATCTAGTCTTTGCAATCTTCAATAGCTCCAACTTAGAGTGATTGCAAAAAATGTGGTGGGCCATGCTATGATTGGTAATAAATTTGATCATTTTCTTACCTCTCTTGTACAAGGCACCAACCCATCGATAATTAGGGTCCTTCATCTTAACAATATCATTTATCAAAAGGTCCAATGTCTGAACCAAACACCCTGACCAAAATATGGAGATACTTATCCTCAATGATTGCTCCTGCTGCCTTACAATTAGCAGCATTATCAGTGATGACTTGAATGATATTGTATGGCCCAATCTCCTGAACGGTTTTAAGTAAAGATTGTGCAATATTAATAGCGGTCTTGTAGCGATCTGAGTGGTCATGGGCTGAAAGGAAGACCGCACCGCTAGCAGAAACGCCAAGAATATTTATCAATGGCTTGCCTTTAACATTTGTCCACCCATCAGATACAATGGATACCCCATAGTTGGACCAATCATTTGTGAACTTTCCAAGAGCACCATTGATTTTGGCTCTTTCCCTGTCAAGTCCCACGATTCTAGCTTTGTCATACCCAAGGCTTTTGTATCCTTGAGGGGCACCATTGATGGCGTGTACCATTTCACGCCAATAGGGTGAGCGAAGAATATTGAATGGCACACCACATGCATAGAGAAACCTATAAACTTTTGAATCCACATCATCTCTACAACCTGTGTCAAGGAAATCGGATAATGTTCTTCGCATAGTCGAGATTCCATGAGGAGATGAGGGTCTCGATCAACCCGATGATGATCCAACTCCACTACCAAACATTCTTTGTGAGGATTCAGATTCAACCCTCGATCTCTTGGAGTTGTTTTGAGCAGCCTCTTCTTCCATCTTGTATTTGCTTCTCTCTTTAGCTCCCACTTTGTCACAAGTTTTGACTCCATGAGACTTACCTTCATCGCATGGCATAACCCCACACAAATGCTTTCTCACCCGGGTATATGAACCTGTGTAAGTTTTAGTACAATGGGGGCATATAAACTTTGTGGTCCAACCCCCTCTCCCTCCCCCAAGCATTGTCACATACTTCCACAAAGGTGTTGTCTTTTTGTTTTTGCCCCACATCACCCTCATTCTCATCATCATCACCCTCTTCCCCTTCCTCCTCTTCTCCTTGGTATGCATCACTCTCTACCTCTTCCCCCTCATCACTACCACCACCATATCTACTTCCCAACACCATCATAATGAGAAGTGGAATAAAAAACCAAAACCACATACCCATCATGTTTCTCGATTCAAAGATGAGAGTCACTTGTAGCCTGCAATAGTATGATGGAGAAGAAGATATTGGAAAGAGTAGGAGAAGAGAACATTGCAAGTTTTCCATTTTTTAACATAGTGAAAAAAAATTGCAAAAACAAACAAAGATGAGTTTTTAGAGCCTACCTTTTAGCTCTTCAATGGTGGTTGAATGTCTCTATGGAAGCTTCAATCTCCCTTGCAAGCTCTCCCCTTCAATCACCCACTCAAAGCTCAAAGCTCTCAAACAACTAGCAAACTCACTCCAAGCTCAAACTCTTCCCAATCAAGCAAATGAGTAATGGAATGAGTCCAAATGGACTCATTCACCCTTTATTGGCCCAAAGTGACCTAGCCCACCAAAAAAGACCCCCAAAAAAAATACAAAAATCAAACTTTTTTGTCATGAATCCGCCCAGCCCGCGGAATCGACTTCGGGAGCGATTTCGGGTTTGTTTTTTAAGCTCGGGTTCGATTAGGGTTCAATAAGGAATTGACCTGGAATTGTCGATTCCAGGTCGATTCCTCATCGAACCCTCAAAATCCAGGGATAGTTTTTTTCAAGGCCAATTCGCGAATTACGGAATCGATTCCGGGCGGAATCAATGAGGAATCGGGATTCCGGAATCGATTCCGTCCGGAGGGCGAATTGGGATCGATTCGTTGGGGGGGGGGAGAGCGATTCCTAGCAGTGTAGTCCACGGCAGCCATGTTCGAATTGGATGAGAAGCCAATTGGTGGGGGCGCTTAACAAGTGAGGTGGCACAATCCACGTGAGTTGTTTCTAAGTAAAGCAACCAATCGAACTCACCTTCCAACACAGCATCCAATGCAGCTGGGAAACATCACTTGCCCTCCATCTTCACGCGTGTGTTGCTTTCATCAATTAGGCAGTTGCATTTCTGAGTGGTTTTTTGCCAATGAGGAGGTGCATCTCCATTGGCTGAGAGCTTGTCTTGCTCTACAATCAATGTCCTTAAGGTTTTGTGCCCTAGGATGCTTGCCTTGTGCTATTTATTGATGAGTTGAGGTCCATTGTAAACCATCTGAAGGTGGAACCTCTGCTCGTATATTGTAATATTTTGTTTGAGTTCAAGAGTAAATAAAGAGAAGGCTTTGGAGGCTACATTGTGGTTGCATGTCATGTGTGGATGCTTGATACTTCAAACCCATGGAGGTAACCTATATCTTTGCATAAATATTTTGTATATTGTTGGGATTGTATCTGACCTTGTAAGGGAATTTATATTTCAATAGGGTAAGGAATAAGATCCGACGCTTATTGCTTATTATACAATAGTATGAAATATTTCAAATACTCTGCATCTCTTGCTTGAATGCTTGTATTTAGAAGTCTTTCATTTTATTTATATCAGTGCTTTTAATCCTCTTGTGCAAGTTTTGTGTGAGGTCTTTTGCAGGTAGATCCAAGCTTAAGGAGAAGGTATGCATGTTAGCTTTGCCATTTCCCAAGCAAATTTCAAACGAAAGTGTAGTGCCTCTTGTACTCACTCTCATGAAGGCTCCATTCGCCCATCTCTTTCAAGCTCAAAACTCGGTTTTTCTTACCTTTGGCTCAATATACTTTCAAATCTAAATTGGTTACGGTTTCTATATTGTTCTAGATCTAAAATTTAAAATCCTAAGAAGTAGATCTAGTTTCTTTTACTAATGCTATCATATTATTAAATCGAAATCTTAAAGTTCATTAGTGAAAAAGTGTTTCTACAAAACATATCTAGCTCATGAGGCTTGCAACTTTAAAAAAGGGCAGCCAAAGATCCTAGCACGACAAGCTCTCTAGCTTGTCTTACTAGTTCATTTTTTGTTATCTCTTTCATCTTTCAAACCGTAATTTTTAGCATAGTTTGCACCTAGAAATAAAAGCTGGTTTAGATCATTTAGAGAGCATTTCAACATTTTTTAGCTTGCTGGTTTTTTGGTTCTGCATATCAGAAAATAAATTTAAAATCATTTAAAGACTCAAAAAAGTTGTCCAAAACACCCTTTTTTACATACTGGTTTAGCTAGATTTCAATTTTTGCAATTTATAGCATTGTCAGAACACTCGTAAATTGTTTTGATTGTCATTTTAATTAACATTTGTTTGCTGGTCTGATTTATTTGCCCAATAGGTGGGAGCTAAAAAACTCACAAGACAAGCATTCGAAAGCTTCCTGAACCATCCTGAGAACCAGTTTTCCAAGCACTTGTGTTTTATTTTCATAATTGTAAACTGACTTGTTCCCTAAGCATAAAGGGAAAGCAATGTTTCATTTCTAGTTCATTTTGTAAACCAAAAAATAAAAAGAGCACAGCAGGCAATTCCAGCGCCTCACCCCAAATCCCCCCAGGGGGGATTCGCACTTTTTTTCTTTTTTCTTTTATTTTTCACAACTTTTTCTATATTTTGTTTTAGATTAGTTTTATTTGAGCAGTAGTAATTAAACAACTCATTCTAGCACACAACATCCTCAAGGACTCGTTTATCATTTTGTTATATGCTTATGTGTTTTATTCAATCATTACTCTGTTTTTAAAATCTAATCCTAAAATTAACCCCCCTTTCTACCAAAGTACTCCACCATTTGGTGTGAAGAAAAGATATTCTTGGGGTTTAGTGTAGATTAATCATCCACTTCATTTTTTAATAAAACGAACCACGTCCAAATCCCAAAGTATGCTCTTGGCCGCTGCAGCTTAGTCGGAACAGCTGGACCAAATAGAAACGGGTGCAAGGTACTTAGTTTTAATAGAAAAATCCATTAGAACCAAATTCTAAGAACTCGAGAGGTTGCATGGGCGCAAACTACAGAGTCAACAGGCTACTATTAAGCAGGTTCATCCTCGCCTGGTTGGACACTTGGTAAGGCTGCTAAAGCACTCAGTTCGAAGGTTAGGTTTATTTTGGACCAAACCAAGAATTAACCCACTCCTTAATCCACTCATCTAATAATCTTAAAATCTACCAACTGAGACACTACAATACTTTCACCGAGACCACAAAAGCAACCCTACACAGCAACAATCGCACGCATTTCACATTCTCGACACTGGTCATTAATTTTCCATGATTTAAGTTTCAATCATACATGTCGTGAATGCATATCTATCTTGTGTGGGGTTATTTAATTGATTTAATTTGCAAGCAATGCTTAGTTGTCATTTTTCCATATCATTATCTTTTAACTCCTAGAATAGACTTTTACTTTTGTTGTAGATTAAAAGTCTTAGTTTAATTTTCATAGGGACCACCCCCCTTGGCTTCGCTAGGAGTAAGCCTAGACGGAGGAGTCGAGTAATCAGGTAACAGCACTTGACTCTCACTTGCCCCCAAGGACACACCGAGCGGCTTGAAGATCCCCCCCAGGTGTGTATTAGGCGGCAACAAAAGGCAATCAAACCCTCCAATGGTGAGCACTCCCTCAAACAAAGCATACATGAGCATGAAAGCATCCTTCAAGGTGGACACTCCGCAAAATAAGGCATGGATGAATGATAGATCAACCTCCAAAGTAGCGTGCCATCTCTTCTGATGATACCAAGAGTCAAGAGTTCAACATATGCACAAATGATGCCCGCCTATTAACAAACTCCTCAAACCATGTGCAAGGGCTAGATCCATGAAACAAGGATTCCAACCCTCAACCAATCAAATAGGTCCATGTGCAATAGCTCATCAAAGTAGGGAACAACCTCAAGGTATGTGCAACGAGTGCCCACATACCAACCAACTCAAACTCCAATGCAATCTCATCTACATGGAATGTTGCCTACTCTCTTAACTGAGTTAAGAGTCTGCAGGATTCCTTTCACTGAGGAATCATCAATAAAGCACATCAAACATACATTAGAGATCTCTCTGGGTGTAGTAACAGCTAAGGTAAACTCTCCAATCATTGCATATATCATCCCTGAAAGAGGATTCAGTTGGTTTTTTCTGCCATGACTGAGACCTATAATATGAAGTAGGACGCTCAAATGGGGATGGAAGTAGAATAAGAACAAATGCCAAGATTTTCCAAATACATCAAAGATTTCAAACTGTTATTTCTTAGATTCCGTTGGAGATGAACATGGATGAGATACCTGTGACCTTTTTCTACTTCAAGGATATGTTGCAGGCTGTAGATTTACTGAGAATATATATGCCTTCTTTCCTGAGTTTTAACTGGCTAATTATTTCTGTAGAATTATGCCAATATCACCCAAGAATGCAGCCAAAATCACGACCTCAAAAGAAGCATCACATGCTCAATGATAAGGATAGATGGTTGCTACCAGATCTTAACATAGTGTTGCCACCGAAAAGCACACCTAGGGGGAAACGCAAAAGAAATCTTTCGAAGCTGCTAGGTGCGTCCTTGGGGGCAAGTCTCGAGTCATGTGTTGTCACCCGATCCTGACTCCTCCATTTAGGAAAAATCCTAATCGAAGCCAAGGGGATAAGACCCTACCAAAGAGTTTCTAAGGCTCTTAGTTCTGTTTATTTGTTACAAATGTACATGATTGTTTTTTTATAATTTTTTTAATAATGACTGATCGAAACAAGGAATTGCAAAGTAAAATTGATTAAATATCATAGCATCAATAAGATATATGGCATTCAAAATGTAAATGACTGAAAGTAAACAACGATAGAGTGATTTAACCAGCGCCACATGGAGTCATAAAATATAACAAAGTTGTTGATAGTTGTAAAGGTTTTGCAATTGTACTTGGTCAATTTTAAGTTTAATGAGGTGGTGAGTTGATTAAAAGGGGAAAAGGGGATTCCCGATATACCTCGCGATACGTGAGAATGTGTCACGTGGCTCCGCACAAGGACATGTGGGCTAGATGGAGTCACATGGAGATGTCCAACACTACACCAAACGAGGGTGTAGCCTGAAGGGGCCCCGCGATCACGTTCTAGTGGTTCCCGCTTCCTTTGCAAAATTTCCCCACACAAGAATGAACTCGAAAGTTACGTCGAATTTCCGTTAGGGAGGTTAATTGAATGGTTGTTAATTGAATGATTTCACTGCCAAAATACACTTTATGGTTGAGTGGTGTGCCCTTAACCCAAAACTGGCTCTCTGAGCTCTCCAAGTCGACTTTTCAAATCAATAATCAATAAGCAGACCTATTCATTCACTTTATCCTTCTTTTATAACTTTGACAGTGCATGACCTAAGTTTTGCATGCCTAGGTCGCTTTTCTCTTCTAATTCTCAATTGACTTGCATGCATTGCTTTCTGTGTGCATGAAGGCTTAATAAAGGTATTTATGTGCATGCATCATGAAATATGGGCCGCATGCATGCAGGTGGCCCCTAGTTCCCATGGCCCTCGTTTATCTACTGATGATCTAATAACCATGATTAAGATCTTTTGGTCTGAATGGTATCAATCCTTAGTCAATTCCACTATATGTTAAAAAGGGAACATTACACAAGACAAGGTGGTGAACAAGACAATGTTGTAAACCTTTTAACCATAAGACTAAGAACAACAAGGGTGGAAGACCAAAGGTTAACACACAAGGTGGGGTTACAACCATTCATCTCTCTCTCAAATGTACAAGTGTTCCATACACTAACTGAAAGTCCGTCATCACTGTATAAGGAAGGTTCACACTAGATGATGTGATCCTGTGGTCCTCCTGACTGCTCCTGAGTTCAAGTGCTAGTGACTCCATCAAGGGGTGGCCAATCCCTTGAGAAGACAACCTAGCTCAACCATCTCGAAGACCTAGGAGAGGAGGGCATCACACATCGTCATCTTGGTTAATTGACCAAGATCCTCCATTCATAAAGAATGGCTCTCAGCCCAAGGCTGAGCTTCAGTCCCAGACTGTATGATGTTGATCAACCCCCTGGTCCCTGACCAAGTCCTCAATTCTCCCGGAGAATGGTCCTCAGCCCTAGGTTGAGCTTTCAGTCCCAGACTGAATGTTGATCAACCACCTGCAGGACCTACTTGGTCCTTGACCATGAATCTGCCTGGTCCTAGACCAGGATGTATCTGTCTTAGCCTGCAGGATCTGCTTGGTCCTCGTGACCAAGAAACTGTCTTGTCCCAAACTAGAATACCCTAGAGACAGATAGGGGCCCTAGCCACATGCTAGGGACTTTTCCATGGCACCAATCTGCTTGGTCCACAACCAAGAACCCCACGAGACTGTTGGAGGCCCTAGGGTACCTTCTAGGGACTTACTCTAGCTGGTTAACTGACCAAGACCCCTAGTAACTGACTAGGGTACCATCCTCCCTAAGAATGGGTCTCGCAGCTGCATTAACTTTAACAATCTCATCACATGAAACAATAATCTAGCATCAAGAATTTCATTTCTTGGGAACAAAATTTCTACCTCATTTTCATCCACTATTTTCAAATAGTGTAGTGAATTGTCCTCACATAGATGTCATGGAATCCATCCCCTATCACATTCACAACAAATATTTCCCTTCTTTATTAATTATAGCCATTGCCTTTATGAATCCTCAATAAACTTGTTGATTTTTCCCTAGTTCTTTTTGCGACTTCACAATCCAATCCATAATTTCTATAGCATTATAGGCCCCATCCTCATAACGATGGGCATCATGCCCCTGAATACCTTTCCACAACTTCCTTGTCCTCTTTTGCTCGCATGAAGGATTTTTTGTTTTTTTCCAAATAATATCCCAAGACAGACGTCCAAGCACTTCCCCTCACTTCGATGATGGTACCCAGGGTAAACTCTAGATTATTCAAGGCAAAAGGCGTTCAAGGCAAAAGGCCAAGTTACAACAATATACTCATTATGAGCTCAACATGTCACTTAAAAGAATAGAACCTCGATGAGGAGGTTAGCACTCCATCGCACAACCACTCAAGTTAGACCCAATTGACATGAATTTCAACTTTAATTTTATGCATCTAGATTCTCAACACTTATGCATCTCAAAACTTATCAGTTATCATTTTATGTATCTCAATCAAGTTTTGCCTATTTGCACCCTTACAATCAATAAAATCAGAAATCTTTGTATATTCGGTGTCTAATGATTTAAATTTACATTGAAGCAAATGATTATATATGGTTTTAGTAAGATTTGAAAGTTTTATGTATTTTTTATTCAACCAAGTTGTTTACTAATTCAATAGTCAAGTCTAGGCTACGTTGTCATTTTGGAACAAACCAATTCTAGTTGAAGACCAAGTATGATAACTTTGGTTCTCATGCATCATCTTATAAGTTATAATATGTACATAAATGCATTATTCAAGGTAAAGAACATTTTTGGAAATAACCTCTTCTCCCTCACTTAAACATTGAGCGACTTCACACAAGACTTCTAAATCTATAAAGGATATACAAAAGGGTCTCCTGCATCCCTCTTGACCACACTTGCATCTTTGAGATGGATAACATTGATACTATCTCTTTTAGATGACTCTATCTTCAAAGATGTTGTTGGGATAGTTGCTTGCTCTCACTAGATTGCACTATCCATCCTTCTCAATCATTTCGATAAGCCTTCCTTCATATACTACTTCAACTATCCATTATATTTCGTGATATTTTCATATTCTTGGTATGTTAGTGTAGCAGTTTGACTTGCGAGTCTTTCCCACCAAACCACTTGCTTAAACTCATTGATTAAACTCAAACAACCCAATTGAGTTTTAACAAACTCACTAGACTCAACAAGTCTACCAATGATTTAACAAACTCAACGAGTTTTGAGCCCCATTGTAAAAGAAAAAGGGTGTTTCAACCATTGAAAAAATTATTAAAAGAAAAAAGAAAACACTACCCACTCCACCCCACCCCACCAAAAAAATGTCACTCACATAAAACCCTAGTTGCATGGGTTCGCGTACCCGGGGGTAGGGTTCACGTCCCCGCACCGGGTTCACGAACCCACGTCTCCGATTCAGGTTCAGTTCTTGATTGGCGAACCCATACGAACCGGGTTCTTGACTGAAGAACCCGAAACACCGGCTTGAAAAAATGGGTTCATTTGGCTTAGAGGGGACGACACACCCTGATTTTTTAAGCAGTGAAATAAATAAAAGGAAGGGGGGAAAGGTGCCCCCCCTCCCAAACCTAAAATTACGACCCCAAACTCTTCAAACATCATAATTTGCCATTCAAACATCTCATAATCATTTCATTCACCAACGACAGTGTTTGGTGAAGAGCTTTCCACGGCGACAGTGTTTGGTGAAACTATGAAGGGCTTTCCACGTTGAATACAACGACAAGGTTACACTGTTACAGCAAGGCGAATCATTGAATGAAATCACTATTGAGCGTTTTCTGAATTTTGTATGTCATATTTCATGTCTGGAAATGCCATTGACCCATTGCGGAAATTTTGAACGTAGTTTGACAATGGAATCATATTATCATAATATAACTTCCACTTGTTATCAAATTTTATGTTCCAATGTGAATGTTGAATGAATGATGAATCATTGAATTATGAAGAAATATGCAAGTGACATGTTTTTAACTTTTACTTTTATTGTTTTGTTGCAACTACTTATATATATATATAATACCCCGACGAACCCAAGTACCCTATTTCAAAAAGTGGCGTCCCCGTCCCCGTACCCGCACCCACGTTTCCTGGCAACTTAGCATAAAACCTATATATACATGCTCATAACCCTAAAAGATATTTTGAACTCATTTTCATTGTGCCCAATGTTCATTTTCATCACTCACGGCCTGTTGAAAACATTTTTGCAACAAATAAAATTTTTGGAGAGCTCAAAGATCATTATGAGAGGAGGGGCTTCCACCATTGAAGGACCACATTTGGAAAGAGTTGTAGGGATTTCCGAGGATGAATATTTTTGGGAAAAATAATTTTGAAGGTATTTTAGACTTTCCTTGTAAATTTTTCTTGGTTTTCTAGGCTTCTTCTCCTTTCATTGCCACATTTTCTTCTACTTCTTTTAGTTTAATTTCCATAAGCTAAAATAGAATGCCCAGCAAGAGATGTTGCTTCGAACTAATGCAAAGATAATACAAGGGGCAAGATGGCCATTTCCTCGAAAAATATTAACATTTTGTCTTAGTGAACGCCTATAATGGAGGAGGCACTTGAGTGGTTAGAAGAGGAGCAGTAGCACCAGGGTCAGAGGGCAAGGGAGGAGAAACAATAGGTGTGAAGGGTGTTGAGATTTTACTTAAGCAGTTATGTTATTCAGAACTAATTAGACTTTAATTCAATTTATACCATATCATAATAACTGCATGCATAAGGATCACTGAAAGAAAGACATTCATAGTATACACAAAGATGCACAAAGATTTATCCTGGGAAACCCTCTTGGGGAAGAAAACCCAGCAGAAGCAGAACTTCTTCAGTATAGATAGATCAACCAAGTACAATGACAATACAATGAAGAGCTAAAGCTCTCTAATATAAAGATACCCTAGATACAAAGATAAGATAAAACCCAAGATATTAATCTTCCTCCATTTGTTGCTTATCTCTCTTGCACACTTGTCTCACTGACTTGACGCGAACTTGCTTGGTGTGTGAATGAGATAGGCATCCTTCTTATTTATATACCTTCATTTTCTATTTCCATGCTTTCCAGGGCTTTCTAGAACTTGTCGGGGGTTCCTTTCTAGAACTTTTCGAGGGGTTCCTTTCTAGAACTTTCTGAGGGGTTCATAGACGTTCTTAATTGATGGAGCCAACATAAGAAAATCTTCCGAAGCTACATAAAATATCAACAAGCTCTATCTACTTCTTGGATGTCAACTTGTTTTGTTGTTGCATGTTTTCTAGAGCTTATTCCCTTCTTTATTGTTGATTCGCTTCTTTTTCCTTGAAGACGGAACCTTCATTTCCATATAATTTATAATGTTTACCATGAAGGTGGAATTCCATGTATTGTTCTTTGAGATTGGTGGAATAAGTGCCTAACTACATCAACCATTCCGCACCTAACACCATATCCATCCCATCAAGTGGTAGCGCATAAAATCTTGATTTGATTTCTAGGTCTTGTATTTGAAGAGAAATTTTATGACATCTTCCCTTGTCGTTGATGTGAGAGATCCCTTGTGGGGTACACAAAATGGTTTAACTCTTTTGCGACATTAATGTCTACACAGTTATGGGTGCTACCCAATGTTTTAAAAATCGGAATCGGACATAAATCGGTCGATTTGAATTTAATGAATCGGTTTGCTCAAAAATACATAAAATATATTTATTTTTTTTAAGAAAAACAACATTTTCAAGATTCTAATTCAAGATTCCATAGCATTAGAAACAAAATATCCAATCTCTGCTCATGTTGCACAGTGCAACTGCACTCCACTCCAACACTCCACAGTTGATCTTCATCAAAGAGAAAAGGTATTCCCAGGTGAGCTAGTCATGGTTCATTTGCTTAGACAGGTATCCCAATGTTACTATAAGTTAAGCCAAAGAAGATTGATCATTATAAGATATTAAAAAGGATAAATGAAAATGCATATAATATTATAAAGACAGGTATCCCAATGTTCCTATAAACCAAAAAAGATTATTGGTGATTGTAAGATATTAAAAAGGATAAACGAAAATGCATATATGATAAACTTATTTGAAGATTGATCATTGTAAGATATTAAAAAGATAAATGAAAATGCATATATGATAAACTTCATCAAGTTATGATATATTAAAAAGGTTTAATGATAAACTTATTTGAAGACTTGGATATTAGTCCCATTTTTAATGTAGCAAATCTATAAATATTTACTTTTACTTTGCGAAGAAATGAGACCAAATTGAATGAGTTGTAGACACCATGACTATTGCTGCAGGATCCCTGAAATATAAAATTTATTTTATGAAATGAAAGGGACATCAGAATCAAACAACACTTTGATCACTAAAATCCAATGGATTAATAATAATACAATAATTTTGATGTACGTAGTGGATTAATAATAATACAATAACTTTGATGTACCTAGTGACTTTGAATTAAGACACTCAGATTTTTTTAACAAGGAGATAATAATGTATTTAAGTGCATTACGGGTCACATGGAAGACTCAAAAACCAAATCAATCTGCAAATGGCACTTGGCACGTCCAGAATGAGTTAATTTCAGAGTCAAGTTAAAAAGGGGATGTTTTTACGAAAACCGGTTTGGAGGACCGATTTTTTACGAAAACCGGTTTGGAGGACCAACCGGTTTGGGTGACCGATTTTTTACATAAACAGGTTTCGAGGACCGATTTTTTACTCCCGAAACGGTTTGGAAGCCGGTTTGAACCGGGCGAGCCTTAAATGGGCGAATCGGCCGATTCCGATTCCGATTTTTGTGATTTTTAAAACTATGGTGCTACCAGAATCTACAAGGATTGCTAGTTCCTTGTTTTTAACACGTCCCATGAGTTTCAGTGTCTTGGGCTGTGAGTTTTTGGTTTTAACTGTAGACAAAATTGTCATTTTTTCTACCTCTTTTCTTGGAACCTTGACCTCATTAGTCTTCCTACGATCAAGGGGAATATATTTGGTGGCTACTTATGTTTCATTTTTTTGAACATATTCCCTTTGCAACACATCATCATCACTACTACTGAATAATGTGCATGAAATTGATGATAGTGACACATTTCGTGGTGTTTTGTCATCGTCTGAGTTATATGCCACTGTGACTTTGTTTTCTGATTTTGGAACTTCTACTTGTTTTCCATTGATTATTCAATAATAACGTAATGACTCATCTTCACATCTATGCCTTGGAGTCTAGTGTTTTCCACATTTACAGGTGGGATTGTCCTCCTTTTTGTCTTTTTCTGAATGGACGTATTTGTTGTTATATCTTGACGTGCTATAATTGGATAATTTTGTCATAATAGTAGCCCCATGTTGAGTATTGAGCTTTCTTTCGTTTATTTTTGCCATGCTTCTCGCCTCCACCAAATTCCTTGGTCTTGAAAGTTTTGAGCTCAATGCAGATAATGGACTTCAACCTTGAAATATATAGTCTCAGCAATTGATCATCCGTAAGATCAGGGAATCTTGTAGCTAGGACTTCCCATTCATGGGTATATTCATTCACTGTCCTTGTTTGCTGCAAATGAGTGAACCTTGTAAAAGTGTCGTCTTTTTCATCGTCGTGAAATTGTTTAAGGAAGTCTTCTATGAACATTTGCCAATTTATGGAGAATCCACTGGTTTTCTTAGACCACCAAGTGAACCAATCATACGCATCACCTTCTAAGTATAGGGATGCCATTGATATTTTTTCTAGTTCATTCGTAGGTGGGTTCATAGCTAAGATTCCTTCCATTTTATTGACCCATGCAATAGCTTTTCGGTCGTCTAATCCATCATACTTAGGAAGCTCAATCTTGATCTTATTCCAGTGACCCGTGTTATCTTGATATCTCTGATGTCCCATATTTTAGTTTTCAGGGCTTGATGGTGGTCTTTTATTTACTAATGGTTCTGCTGATAAAGCGTCTACCCTTTTTGTTAGGTCGACAAGTCTTTGTGCATGGTCACAAATTATGCCCATTACTTCTTCCTTGTCCTCGATTCTTTTTTCACTCTTCTAACCAACGATTCTTCAGATTGTTCTTCTACCTTGTTAATTTTGTTAATGAAAGAATTATTCATGGACTCAATTAATTTATCAAGTTTGTCGCTTAGTGCGTTTAATCCATCCTCCAATCTTTTTTAACTGTTTTCAACATTACCGAGGTGATCTCTTACAATGTTGATTTCATCTTTATATCTGTTTAAATCAGCATGTAATTAGTTGTTGTTGACCATATTGGGGTTTGTCTTCAGTGTGGACCCCACTTTATACTTGATTTTTTTTTTACAAAACTATTTTAACTAAAAATAAGTTTCATAAACTTTATTTTATAAGGTATATAAAGTATATATACTTCATTTTATAACTTTATTAACTTATATAAAAAAGGGGAGCCAACATTTAAAATTTAATGTTAGGTGACTTATGAAGAAACGGACTTGATTATAAGTAAATTGTACGGATGGAATGATGAAGGGGCACGATTGTACGAATGGACAGAATGATGAAAGGGCACGATTGTACGAAGAGGACAAATTGAAAGTGTGTTGATAATGCGATTGTATGGAAGGAGGTTGCACGGAACTAGAAACAGCATGAAGCACGAAAATACGATTGGCGTACGGACGAGAAGATCAGCGGCTCACGTGTGCTTGTGCAGATTAGCGGCGCAGGTACGATTAGCGACTTCACGTATGGCTGTACAGATGCAGAATTTAAATATGGCGGAACTGATGGTTTAGAGGACGAAACTGTAACAGTGATGAAGAAAGGGCTGTACGGAAATTAAATGCTTAAATGAGTTGTACCGATTGGCAGCGGACTGTGTATGGTTTGCTTTGGCCAAAAACTTGGCTCCAATGCCAATGTAACAGCCGAAGCTGTAATAGACAGAAATGTTCTGCAATAGTATAAAATATTTATTGAATGAATGATAAGATGTTACAATACCTTCGTGACAGTTTACCTATATAGGCATTGACTAGTCACGAAGGCGAACAGGTATAACCCTTGACCTTTCATTAATTACTCATTATAGTTAATAAATATTATTTATTTATATTTATTATTATTTATGTTTATTATTTAATATACAGGTATAACCCTTGACCTTTCATTAATTACTCATTATAGTTAATAAATACTATTTATTTATATTTATTATTTAATATTAGCCACTTATTTATATTTATTACAAACTTCTTCTCCTCTTTGAAAGGTTTCCTCTATTCAAAAGTCCACATTTGGAGAGCATGCTATGATTGCATCACAACCATCAAGAACTCTTAAACCCAATAGGTTGTTGCCTAGCAAAGTGTACTTAGAGCTAATACCCCAACCCTAGAGTGCAAGGAAAGTCTATCCAATAACAAAACAAGATCTATTCCTGTATCAAGAGATCCCTTCTAGCTCCTCCATCCCTTCTAGCTCCTCCAACAACAACATTGGCAACAATGAATGGCTCTAATTCATGTGGTTCCAACCCTCCATCGGGGTTTAGTGATATTTTGAAGTCTTCCAGAACACCATATATCATGCCACATTTTGAGGGGGTGCTTAAGGAGGAACACAATTATCATACAAACCCTATGATTGTAGATTTAGCAACAAAAGTTGCAAAGGGAATTACAGTTGTCATGGGAAGGGGATTCCAAAGCCTAAAGATCTAAAATAGACCCTGATTTGCTACCTTGGAAGAAATTCTAAACTGTAGAGCAGCTAACTAAAGCCTGTGACCTAACAATTGGGGACATGGTAAATAGAAATAGCAAACGGCTACCTATACATCTCTGAACAATAAGAGCTGAGCCACACGCACACACTCATATACAACCAACATGAACACCATGAATACATAATGACAATATATAAATTAATAACTAGGATAGTTTCAAATCCTCACGCTCTTGCAGAAAGTATAGGCTCAAATACCCCACGATATCCTGTACACAATTAAAATGAGATCTGTAAAATTAATACATTGGTAATTAAAAACCATCTAATATAAGATATACAGGGGATAAAGATGTTCCATGGCTTCATATTATTCTCGACATTATAAATCGGAACCCAAAGATCCCAATCCCATTCAAGAAAATGTGAAGTCCTTTGCAACCCCAATGAAAGTGAATCTCCATGTCAAGCCATAAATTACATTTAGAGCATGGCCAGAATGGGATACAGTAGGGAGGAACTGGTACAATAAATATTCTCACATGGATTCTCATGTTATTGATCGACGTTGTACTAGATTAAGCAAATGCTCCAGAGAATGAGGCTGCTATCTCACTCTAAAGAATCAAGATTACAAAACAGTAAAAGTATTAGTATTAAATAAAAACACTTATTAAAATCTATGTCACATGGTTCGGGTTCGAGCTCGACAACAATGAAATTCAATTCAAATTTGAAATTCTTGATAAAGTTCGAAATCAGATTCGGCATTAGGTTCGTCTATATATATAATTGAATATATATATAATATCAAAATTTAATATTTATGCATAAAACTATTAACATTTAATAAATATCATAATAAATAAACAAACTTATAAGTTATATTTATAATAATAAAAGTTTATACTTATAATAACAAAAGTTTATAAGTTATATTTATAATAATAAAAGCTTATAAATTATGTCATGCAATATAAAGTTTATAAATAAAAATATTGTATAATATAAAGTTTATATATTATAAATAAAGTTTACCCTATCGAAAATAAATGACAAATTTACCCTATCGAATAAAATTTATAAGAAAAAATCACTGGAATTTGCCAAGCAATATGACCGTCGAGCAAAGAGATGGAACCCGTGAAGGAATACGAGCGTCAAGCAAATGGAATTCGCAAAGGAATACAACTGTCGAGCAAAGGAATGGAATTCGTGAAGGAATACGATCGTCGAGCAAAGGAATACAGTTTGCCAATCAACAGAAGAATACATTGTTTCCTGTAATACCATCGGGGAAAAGAATGTCATGGTGGGATAAGATACAGTCGCATACAATTTGTCAGTTAGCAAAAGAATACAATTGCCTGTAATACCATCGGGGAATACAATATCATGGTGGGAGAAGATACAGTCGCCGTTTTTTATAGAATAAGTCTTACAGCCACCATGAGAACTCGCAACAAGTCGCCACGGCTCATCTCTCACCGGCTCTAGCTCTAGAGATATAACATATATCATGATTGAAGAACCGATATAATACATTGGCCGAATTCGTAGGCGAACCTCAACGAATTAGTTTTTTTGGTTGAGGTTCGCCGAATTTCGAACCTAAAGGTTCAAATTCGGCGAACCCTGTGACGTAGATTAAAATTAAAAATACAATACAAAGGAAGAAGAAATCTTGTTCAAATTTAATAAAATATTTGGCATAAATTTAAATAGCTACCTTTTTGAAGCACCACACAGAACTAGGGGACATATGGCCACAGTTTCACTAATGCAATTTATTGAATATCTATCTATCTGAATTTAAAAACAATAGTTAGCAGATCTTCACATAACTGTATCTCATTGGAGCAAAGAATTGTCGGTTGTGTTACCGGATCCGTCGGGCGTGACTGCAGGATCTACGGATCCCCGGTCCGGATCCGAATCCGCCAAGATCCACGACGGAACCACGAATTTTGCCGCGGCACTGTTTTCAGATACGGATCCCGTCATCGAAAACGGATCCTGTGGAAAAAAAACCGGTCAACGTCATTTTTCAGGCGGATTCGCCACGTCGAAGCCCTTATGCGCGATTTTCGAGGTTTTTGTCTGCCTTACCCTACCCCACTTCGTGCCCTACTCCACTATCAACGAAACATTGCACTAAGCACCAGTGACCCGACAAGAGAAAACGACCACAAGAAAGTGGAAAACGACACGAGCTAGACGCCGACAGCAGACAGACCAAGGAACGACTACCCGAATCCCGAGCTAGACGCGGACAGAGTGAAGGAGAACCGGTAGCTTGACGCCGGTAGCTTGACGGCCCGAGCTTGACACTGGTAGCTAGCAGATAACCTTGACTAAAGAGACCCCGACAGGCAGAGACCTCCGAGCTTGACGCCGACAACTAGCTTGAGCTTGATAAAGCGTGGGTCGTGGCCGACAACTAGCCTGGGCTTGATAAAGCGTGGGTCGTGGCCGACAACTAGCCTGGGCTTGATAAAGCATGGGTCGTGGCCGACAACTAGCCTGGGCTTGATAAAGCATGGGTCGTGGCCGACAGAGCACACCAGGTTACTGGTTAGTGCAAAATTCAATTAATTAATAAATAATTAAATAATTTTTACATATAATAAGGTGTGGCCTATTAATAATTTTTTTAATTTTGATAACTTGTGGCCAATTAATAATTTTTTTAATTTAAATTGTAATTTTTTTAATAATAATTTATAATTGTAATTACAAATTAAAAATTTATTTAATTTAAATTTTAGAGCAACATATTAATTGATTTAATTTAAATTTTAGGGTAATTTATTAATTTTATCATTATGGCAATTGCAGTTTCAATTATGTAACAATGTTACAATATTTTTAAATTGAAAACAATTTATTAGTTTTCCCTACATGACAGACTAACCGACACACAGTCAATAACATTTTGAATTTCCTGATTTTATTAGAAATTATGACAGTAAGTCTATTTTTGGCAGTTTGCTTTTGTATAAATTATAAATTACTCATTATTATTTAGAATACAGTCAATGACTCGATAGTTACACAGTCTCATATAGTCTAAAATTTGAATACACAGGTACAAACAAACTACATATCTGATATTACTAAATTAATTTTTACAGATTACATACTATTGTGAAGTGTAAAAATGGCATTGCAGCAACGAAGTCAAGGGGCAAATGTACCAGGAGAACTCATTCTCAAAAAAGACCCAAGGTCTCCATTATGGGAGTTTGTAGAAATTGTTGGCAAAAATCAGGGGGGCAATTCGTATAAATGGAAATGTAGTGAATGCAACGGCATCCGAAATGGTTCATACACTAGAGTGAAGGCCCATCTCACTGGGAAAACTAACACTAGTGTGTTGATATGCCCTGGTCCAAATGGTCCCAATGGCCAACCTGGACTAGGTTTGAGTCCTGAAAAACTTATGTTCTATGCATCTTTGCAAGATGCTGTTGATAGGATACATGCTAATAAAGGAAAGCTCCCTATGCAAAACACTACAACTAGGCCCCCATTGCCATCTAGACCGGTTGCCACAAGTAACAAAAGGCCTACTTTGGGACCTCTTGAAACAGCATTCAATAATCAGGGCATAGAAGTAGCCGATGAGCATGTAGCTCGTTGCATCTATGCAAATGGGCTAGCATTCAATTTGGTGCGCTCCCCATATTGGAAAAATATGATTAAAGTGGTCAATGAAGCACCAAAAGGGTACAAGACCCCCGGGTATGAAAAGGTCCACACCACATTGCTGACATCAGAAAGGTAATCCATGGATAGACAGTTGCAGTCAATCCGGGATACATGGGTAGAAACAGGTGTGTCTATAGTTTCTGATGGATGGAGGGATCAAAGAAACCGTCCTTTAATCAATGTTATTGCAATATGCCCCCAAAGGGCAATGTTTTTGAAGGCTATTGATTGCAGTGGAGTGGAGAAAGATGCGGCATTCATTTCCAATATCCTTATTGATGCAATAGAAAGTGTGGGGCCACAGAATGTTGTCCAAGTCATCACGGACAATGCACAGGTATGTAGAGCTGCAGGGTTGATTGTGGAGGGTCGATATGATCACATCTTTTGGACTCCATGTGCAGTGCATTCGTTGAACCTTATGCTTGCCAAGATTGGTGAGATTGAGTGGATCAACGAAATTTATGTGGCGGGGAAGGAGATCCAAATGTTCATAACTAATCATTCGATGTCTCAAGCCATATATAGCGGTTTTGCAAAGTTGGAGCTATTGAAGGTACTCCATTTTTAATTTGTGTTATTTGACAATTTGTATTATGAATTATGAATTTTAATCGTATTTGAATATGATTTATCATTTGATTCATTTCTAATTTGAGATTTGACTTTTCAAAACTTATGTAGGTTGTTGAAACTCGTTTTGCCTCCCACACTCTAGTCATAAAGAGGCTTGTGGAAGTCAGACAAGCATTGCAGGCAATGGTCATTGACCCTCTTTGGGAATCATGGAGGACTTCCACTTCTGATAGGGGGCAAAAAATCAAGTCTATCATTCTTGATGATGCATGGTGGGACAAGGTCCAATATCTTTTGCGGTTTACAGAACCAATCCTGACAATGATTAGGACATTTGACACAGATATGCCTTGCTTGGGGGAAGTCTATGAAAACATAGATAGTATGCTTGAGAGAATAAGGAAAATTATCAAGGCAAGTGAAAGTGACCCTTTTGAAGTATTTTACAATGAAATAAAGGACATAGTTACCAAAAGGTGGAACAAAATGACCACACCATTACACCTTTTGGCCTATGCACTCCACCCCAAATATTATCATTGCATAATTTTGTCTTTACCTGGTAGGACAGCGCCAAACAAGGATTCTGAAGTGTTACAGGGATACAAGACAGCTTTGAGGAAGATATATAGGGATGTGGGCATTGCAATGGAAGTACGTGAGGAATTTGGAGGATTTGTACAATCCACTGGTAACTTTTCAGATCCACAAGGCATGAATGATCGAGGGCATCTTGATCCTATTACTTGGTGGGGCTTCCATGGCGGGGATAGCATTCATCTCTCAACCTTGGCCACTAGGTTGTTATCACAAGTTGCCAGTTCCTCATCAGCTGAGAGGAATTGGAGTACATATGGCTTCATCCATTCAGTGAAGCGAAACAGATTGGGAGCAGCAAAGGCCGAGGATCTTGTGTATGTTCATTCCAACCTCTGCCTTCTATCACATTCTTGTCCAAAGTACAAGAAAGGTCCGAGCAGGATGTGGGATGTGGAGCCCGAGATTTCTGATCTAAACATGACATTGAATGCCATGACTCACCTCAACCTACTTGAGGAGGTTATACCACCAGTTCATCCTCCTTCTACAGATTACAACATTTCCAACCCCCCACCATCTATTCATGATGTAGAGATTCAATATCCAGATGAGGATATGGACCCATTTCATGATATGTAATTAGATTCTAGATATACTTTACACTATCATATTAGTAGAGTGATCATTGATCACTCATTTTTGTAACTATCAACATTTTCAATTTTCTATGACGCAAGATGTATCTTAGTAGAGTGATCATTGATCACTCATTTTTGTAACTATCAACATTTTCAATTTTCTACGAGGCAAGATGTATCATTTCAGTTTTCACTGTTTCAGTGTTCATATTTATATATGATTTTAGTTCTAGTGATGTGATTCATGAATGGTTTTGATTATAGACTTTTAAAATGTTTTTTAAAAATTAAAAAAATATTATATATTTTTTGTACTTGACGTATCCTGGCCGTATCCGGATCCTGGATTTTCAAAAAACTGGCGGATCCGTATCTGGATCCGGATCCGTATCCGTATCCTGGTAACTTAGATTGTCGATAACCATATCAGAAATGCAACCAAAATTTATGAAATTTATGTAACTAAATCAGTATTAACTTCCTTATTCTAATCACAATTTCTCAGATTGCACTGCATTGTTTAAGCCTCTGAGGCCCATGCTGGCATTTTATGCCAAGCATTTCGTCCAGAACTTCAAGGGCTTACTGTTCAGTCAATCTATCCTTGATTCCATTAGCAACTGAGAGATGAGGCAACACGCCATCTTCCTCAGGAAAAGCAAATCTCCAGACTTCATTCATTACATGAGGTGGAGACTAAAGAGCACCTTATATTTAGGTGCCCTGTCTACTATGACATTCGAGGAAGGTTCCAATGTTTCCACAGAGGCTCCGACATATCCTTATTGATCTTTTTCAGATAGTCCAGTCAGAAGTGCCTTGCGTTGTACATTATAGAAGCATGTAGACTCATGCAGCATCTACTTCTAAGCTGTTTGGCGATTGCTACATGGATTACCTCCTTTCAACCAATTTGGGACACTGGGGGGTAAAGCACCATATAGTAACTCAGTTGGACAGCACTAGGACAGTCTGGCATTGTTCCCTGGCATGTGCTACCCCAGCTCCAGTCCATTCTACGTCGAGCAATTCTAAGAGGACCAGATCGACTTAGGAACATCACCATTGCAAGACACACACTCAAAGATAAATTACTTTGTTCTTCCCTACCATTAGGAGTTCCTTGGAATTGAATATCGGGAATGCAACAACAGCTTTACTTGTTCTTCAGCCTCCACCTCAACCCTCATCAGAAGAGTTTTGCTGCTCCCTAGGATTATTCCCCAAGGTCCTATTAGCCTAGGCCACTCATCAAAGGACACTGTTCGGCAGGCAATTAGTGTTGACATCATTACAACTGATTTGGATGATGAGTGAGTCTAACTCCCTCCTCCCTCATGGCAGCTGCACCAATTTTAAGACTGTTTCTCAGAATTCTTTCCTTCACTTGCTAGTGTTTGTCTTTCGGTATGGCTATCTTGTCTATTTTTATCATTTCAAGCTAGCTTTCATACTCATCTCTCTTTTTAAGGGTGATTTCTTGCACCCTCCTCTTCTACTAGGCTATTATTGTTGTCTGCATATTCTAGTCCCTATACCATTTTGGTTTTTTAGTGCTTATTAATATAAGTTCAATTTCAATTTCAATTTTTCTGAAGTGCATTTCAAACATATCTTCAATTGTAGGGATTTCATAAAATCAAAGGCTAGCCACATGCAAAGACGGATATCTGCAATTAAAAATATGTGTATGTTGCATAAATTCTGTGCAACTCTCATATCTCCCTAGAAAAAGAGAAATAAAAAATTGCTAACACTGTATTAATCCATGGCAAGCATATTGTCATTCTAATCACAACAGACTTAAGTTCACTGTTCATCAACATCAACTTGCATTTGGAGATGTTAAAGTTGAAAGAGACTTACCATTCTGAATCTTGAGTAGTGCTAGATCCATTGCAGCTCTTGCATCTTCAATACTGTTGTGACCATTTTCAGAGCGTTGAATCTCTCTGTCCAAAAACGTTTTTGCAATGAATCGTAAAGCCGGCTTAAAATGTGTGCCACGGGGATGTTTGTACAAGAGGGCTGTATCTATTACAAGATTGTGGATAACCTTCAATGCTAAAAAGTCGCACTCCACTGAGTGCCCAACAACAACAGTTTCTCTGGAAACCAGGTTCAGAAATTCTTTCTGTTCAAGGCACCAAACAAAAACTCTTCTTATTATATTCTATTCCTTGGAGAAAACTTTATGGTGAAATAAGCAATCCATGATAGAGCAATGCATTCTGCATCCACTGTGAACAAGACAGTAAAACATTTAGCATCTGTTTGGAAAGACCAAGAGTAAAATAACTAGTCCTCAGTAGGACCAACCTGAATATCCTGAACTGTGGTTGTAACAGTGGCCATCATTTCACTCGTTATCCCACTGTACCTGCAGTCATTGGAAAGATGTCAACTGTAACAAAAGACCCTGCCTGTTTGCTAGAAATTGGGAAGCCAATCTATTTGCCTTCTTCGAAAATTGTTTTCAAAAATTTAATTTAGTTTTAATATATAAAATTTAATTAATGCCCACCATTGGTCAATGTACACAGAAAATTAAGAATATTGGGAGTACAAAAGCATTTACAGAAAGATGTCGAATTAAATACCAAAGTGCTAGAGAGAAAAAGTTGAAAAGATGAAAACTTTAAAGGAAAGCTAGATAAGATAATTTTATTAATGTCCAACGAATGACCACAAAAGTAGGTCAATAGGACTGTTTGGTACCATGATGTCAATACAAAGTGGGAGCACTTGTTGTTGTTGTAGCTACGTGAGGTATCCTCACTAGCTAAAGCCGACCTACAAAAGAAATAAAATGTATTTTTATTATTGCAAAAGAGAAGTCGGCCCAGTGAAATAGACAAGTCGGCCCCAGTGGAAAAGTCACTTCAAAATTATGTATAAATAGGAGGGACACCTCCTCATTTGGATACACTTCAAGCAAATTCGCTCAAGCAAGGATAAGTTTGATTTCTGGTTGTAGAAGACAATTTTCTGGGCTTCTTCTTTGGTATCTCTTCTCTTTGTGATCTTCATTATTCAAGATCACTCTTATCTTTGATGTACTTGTATTATGTACCAAATCTTCGAATAAGAAAGGTTTGCTGGATTTTTCCTGCGTTTGGGTCTTCCCAGAGTAAACTATTGTGTCTCTATTTTGTTTCTGCGCATAGTTATCTTTCAATGATCCTATATTTGTTTCTAAGTTGAAAGAGATGAAAATTATACTGCTATTATTGAAAATCTAACAGCACTAAGGTGGCTCCTATAAAAAGTGAGATGCAGAGAGAAAAGTATGACTCTAACCTAAAAACCAGAAAGCTAACTCCAAAGATGGAGAGCCGACCCAAGAGAGAGATGTACAAAGAGAACAAAGGCAAAGAAAGACCAAACACCCAGCTGGCAAATGGGTAAGAAACCAGAGGAGTCTGAAGAACTATATAGCTCAAGAGAGTTATAGCTTGGCAACTCTCTTAGCATCCAAGGCCAGAAAAAAGTGGTGATGAGGGTTGAGCTGCCAGCTGGTTGGGGGAACCAAAACCTAGACTGTCACACTGATCTTGTACTTGAGCAATGGTGTGGCAATGGTCAAGCAGCCTCTTTCTGTTGGAACTTACTATAGGTTTGAATAAAGAGGCAATCAACCTGTAGCTAAAAGTAACAGAAGATGAACCCCTAAGAGTAGTCCAGTGCAAGAGGAACATCTCACAAAGGAAAAGAGCTAGAAATCTCTGGTCTTCAAACTGTTTAAAGGTATTGAAGGACCATGTGAGTCCCTGAACAGGAAATAATGTTGTCCCCTAATCTCATAGTAGACAGGGCATCTGAAGATGAAATGATCTTCAGACTTAAGGTTTTGAAGGGCAAATGACAAATACAATGCTCTCTAAGTAGGTGATGATCTGTTTTCATACAAAGCTGGTTAGAGAAGTCTAAATTTCACAAGGAATCTCAGGTAGCAAGGCAGCTATATTCTGATGTACCCAAGTGTGTGGAGGAAGCCATCGTATATCTGCATGTAAGAGAGCAAATAGTGTTGGTAATTTTGAGAGATGGGGTATTTTGGCTCAGACTGGAAAGTTAATTAATATGCAGTATAGGGCCCATTGATCCTTGACACAGTGCTCAAGTTTTACATCTGATGGCTCTAATGTGCACTTACAGGAAATTTATTGAAGGTGAGTCATACAGTGACAAATTCCCATCTGTCAGTGTTGCATTGGAAATGGGTTTGAAGGCCATTCATTGTGAGAAAATCCACAGTCAACTTCCTGTTTCATATGCTGTTTAATAGTCTCTTTTACACAGCAATGTTACACACATTTTCTAACAGCGTTATTACCCTCAGCCTGTCAATACTTATCCATCCATTTCCACACATGGCATCCTACAGATTTGTCCTGACACCCATGTAATTGGCTGAGAATTTCCTTCTGTGAATGTCAAGGGATAATAGGTCACATGCCTGACCCCTTTCCCAGGCTTTGAAGAGACACAAACCGCCTATGGATGAAAACTAATTACACTTTCCTGGGTATTTCTCAGAGTGCCATGTCAAACTGCCAGACTTGGGCACCAGTGCTAAAATAAAATGACCGTCCAGGTTTCTGATTTCTTTAGTTGCTGTTACTGTTCCACCCCTAGACACATTCAGAAACTTATCATTTGCAAACTCTAGCAATGAGACAAATATGCTGAAATCTTTAAAAAGGGTGCTGAAATACCTCAGTTCAATTCATGTCATGAAAAGGGTGTACTAGGAGGGTATATAAATATTACTTACCATACACAAACTAAGGTCAGCCCAAACATAACTGTTAATACACAGGTCGGCTCTAAAAACAAGTGCCAAAACAGATCAGCCCATCATTAAATATGGCTGTTTGTGATGCTGAGGTGTCAAGTGAGGGTTTTTCCTTAGTAAAATTAGCATGGTAACTAGAATGACATTACAATTGGCAACCCAAGTGGATGCTACGAAAGCAGTTTTAGGCTTTTCCTTCCATACAAGGCAAAGGTTAGGCTTTTTGGGAATCTATATGTTTAGCAAGGATGCCAACTGTGTAATATCCTTGATTAAATGAGGTCTAATTTTTTGTTTATTTTGTTGTTTGTCCCTGAAGTGTCTTTAAACCTTGATTTCTCAGGTTGATTGGTAATGGTTATGTATAATAGTGAAATCCAACAATGATAATTTGCATGCAATGTACGAAAACCAATCTTTGATGAAAATCAACAATTGCAAATGTCAAACTCAGCAAACATATCAGATCTGAATATTTATTTAAACATCATGAAAATCATACATGCCTGGTGCATTAACTAAGCAGATTTGCAGCAGGGAAGCTCCTCTAATTATGACCAAATCTTCC
Organism: Larix kaempferi; assembly: GCA_027924585.1. Classification (NCBI taxonomy): domain Eukaryota; kingdom Viridiplantae; phylum Streptophyta; class Pinopsida; order Pinales; family Pinaceae; genus Larix; species Larix kaempferi. The sequence goes on from BSBM01000232.1 coordinate 21,187,152, forward strand.
AACAGCAGTCCAGCAGTATTCCCAAATTGTATCACTGTTTGTAGATAAGCTGCTACAGCGATTGCAAACCCTGTCTTGACTGATATAATTGGTGTCCGGCACAAACTCTGCCAATCTGGAACATTCGCTAGCAGATCTAGAGTTTGTGACTGCTCCAAGATATAAATCGATCCTTTCCTTGTGTCAACTATAGTCCACACTGCCAAAGGAAGAAGATAGATGCTCCAACTAGGTCACACACCTTCTACACACAGAATATGATGCTAACAGCCATGATACACTTCCTCCAATTGACATGCAAGGTGAGAATCAGCCCAAGGGAGATGAACATGTCCCAACCAAGGAGATTATGGCCAGCAAATATAGTCGTTAACTCAAGAGGAGGATCACGCCTAAAACATAAGGGGATGCTGCTCCAACTTCCAGATCTCAGGCATATTAGTAAGTCGTGCAATTTAATTAGATCTCAGGCTATGATATCAGGGTTCTACCTTTCTAGAGCTGACAAGGGACACTTTAGATGACCACGACCTTCACTATACCTCTACATTCATTACAAGTGACCATGCTGCTCAAAGAAGGGCGACCTCTGTTTGACTATGATTTCCAGCTTTCAAATGATGGACCACGACCTCCAATAGATGGATCGTTGCTGGAGATAGTAAGACACTGCAATATTTAATAGATCGATGCCACCAAACTTAGATCTATACTCAAACAAGTGGAATCACTGCTTAAAATGTTAGATCACTGCCCTTAAGAGAAGAAACACTGATAGGAATTGGGGATCGCTGCTTTATTAAGTGGATCTCAGCTGATAATGCCTAAATCGCAGGTTGTAATGGCTGCCAGCCTTCCCAATAGAAATCAATTTGCCCATAGAACCCTCCCTTCACAAGTTTCTTCGCTGCCGGAAGCACAATGACCTCATACCTTCATTCCATGGATGAATTCTGCTAAATCTGTGTGATCTACTCCATGTTAGTTTTTTTTACTTTAATTCAATATTATCTAGGATCTTTAACTGAAAGAATAAAAAGCACAGCAAAACACAATCGACACAATAGTTTTCCTCGGGGAAACCATAAAGGAGAAAACCCCGCAACTTCCTCAAAGATAGTTTCGTCACTAATACAATATCAAGCCAAAAATGGAAAACCCAAAATATGTCTTCTACAACTTCTCTCTTTTCTCCACCAGCGAACTTGTCCTCTCTCCCTTGCTATGCGAACTTGTGTGAGTGAGTAGTGTGTCCAAATGAGAGAGCAATGCTCTCTATTTATACTTTACTTTTAACTTGACCTTTTACCTAACTAGGTCGGCCGTCGGCCTCAACTAAAATTGATTGGGCCGACTTCTCTAGGAAGACTCAATAGCCCTATTACATTTGACTCTAGGGGATCTATCATCCCGACTGACAATGGAGGTTTTACCTCAATGACTTTGAATGACCAAATGTAATAATGACATCTCCGACCGGAGGGAAAACATCTCCGTCGGAGGTACAAATAAAATACAATAATAATATCAATATAAAATACAATTGAATATCTTCCGAAGTTACATTTACATCAACACTCCCTCTTAACTAGGAAGGTATTCTCTCGCCACAGTCATCATCACCCTGGACACAATTCTGGACAACGTCATCATCGCTGGATCATCTTCAATGCTAAAACATCATCATCAACACTGGATCATCATCGTCGTTGCTGCAGCAATCTTCATTCTGTTGATCATTGATCAGTGACATCTCTTGAATCTATCCGTCATAGGAAGTTCTACAGAGCCAGACCCTTTTCATGTTGGATGCAGGCCTAGCCCTCATGTATGTCTTCATCATCTCCACGAGCAAGCCATCAAGTAGATACAGCCAAGGACCAGTCATTACATTGCCATTGCAATCACCTGCGTCTCCTACTATCGCCTCATCGTATCCAGATCATCTCATCATCACACGGAGCACAGCCCGGATGCAAATCTCATGTCCCTCAACGATCAGCCCGCGTCTACCAGCATGGGAGGACAATCAGGAGCACCCCAGGTGCATTACATCCCAAGGACAACCTACGCCTTCCACCATGCGAGATCCTACCTAGGCGCACACACAGTGTCTTATGACCGGTGCACCTCTCAACGTCTCCAGTATGGGAGGACAATCAAGAGCATCCCAGATGCATTACGTCCCAAGGACGACCTACGCCTACCACCATACAAGAACCAACCCTTACATCTACCAACATGGGAGGACAATCAGGAGCATCCCAGATGCATTACGTCCCAAGGACCACCTACGCCTACCACCATGCGAGAACGACACTATCTTCTTCAGCATGGGAGTACAGCCCGGGGCACACCAAGTGCATTACGTCCCAATGGACAACCTACGTCTTCCACCATGCGAGAACCAGTGCATCTGCGTCTTCCGGTCTCATCACTCCCTCTTAGGAGGAACCTCGATCTAGAGAACACCAAGCTTCTCTCTCAAGTATTTGAACTTCACTCTGGCTAACGGCTTGGTCAACACATCGGCTATCTGCTCGTTTGTCGCTATATACTGGAGCTTCACTGCTCCTCTCTGCACCATATCCCTGATATAGTGATACTTGATCTCAATGTGCTTCGACTTGCCATGGAACACCGGGTTCTTGGACAACTTCACACAACTCTGGTTGTCACAGAATATACAAGTTGCCTCTAACTGGAGATCAAACAAATCTGACAGTAGCTTCCTAAGCCATACTACCTCACAACTAGCCGAACAAGTTGCAACATACTCTGCTTCGGTTGTACTCAATGCCACGCACGACTGCTTCCTACTAAACCAGGAGATCATACCGGATCCCATACTGAATAAGCATCCCGAAGTGCTCTTCCTATCTGCGGCACGGCTTGCCCAATCCAAATCAACATAACCCTGCAGGTTAATCTTTTGATTCACGTCATACTTGAGCCCATAGTCAACTATACCCTTCAGGTACCTCAATACATGCTTTGCAGCAATCCGGTGAACATGTCTCGGATCCGTCAGGAACTGGCTCAAGGTGTTCACAGCAAAGCATATGTCTGATCTTGTGTTCGTTAGGTACATCAATGAACCAATCATCTGATGATACATCGTGGCATCAACTAATTCTGATGAAGCATCACATAGTAGCTTCAAGTTCGATGCCATGGGTGTGGCCATAGCCTTGCGCAGTCCATCATTCCGAACCTCTTCAGAATCTCCACTGCATACTTCCCTTGCCCAAGGAAGATTCCACCCGCACTCTGCCACACCTCCATCCCTAAGAAATAATGCATCATACCCAGGTCCTTCATCTCGAACTCTGCGGCAAGCCTCCTCTTCACATCTACAATGAGCTCATCCTCACCTATCAAAACAGGCCATCTACATATAATAGAAGTATCACTGGACTTCCGGCTTCAACCTTAAAGTAAAGGTTGGAATCCGCTTTACTCTTAGTAAATCCCAAGCTCATCAAGAAGCTGTCCATACTGCCGTACCACGTCCTGGGTGCCTACTTCAATTCGTACAAGGCCTTCTTCAATTTGCACACAGGAGTCTACCTGTCATGTGTCTCAAATCCCAATGGCTGCTCCACGTACACTTCCTCTTCGACTACACCATTCAAGAATGTTGTCTTGACGTCTATCTGGTGTACCTTCCATTTCATCACTGCAGCCAATGCAAGTATAGATCTGATGGAAGTGTATCTGGCTACAGGTGCAAACGTCTCCTAGTAGTCTATGCCTTCTTTCTGGGAGAAGCCACATGCCACAAATCTTGTCTTGTGTTACTCAATGCTACCATCTGCAACATGCTTGATCTTGTAGATCCACTTCGAAATCACAACAGACTTCCCTTCTGGTCTCGAAACTATCTCCCAGACATCATTCTTCATAATCTACTGGTACTCCTCGATCATGGCATCCTTCCATTCTTTCTTCTATGTTGCTCCCTCATAGTTGGAAGGTTCTTTATCAATGATGTCACACAGCAGGGCTACATAACTGGAGTATGGTCTAGGTCTCTTGCTTTCTCTGTGCATCCCATCTGGAGCGCCATACTTCTCTGCATCTTGTATTGCCTCTCGTACCCATGTTAGTCTCCCCTTGTGGGAGTTCTTCTCACGAGCTGGATCTACAGGTTCTTGTGGTTCTTCCATTTCACGGTCCTCATGATCTTCTGGAATTGCTTCTTCCATCACTGGGTCTCTAATCCTGGGAACTTCAGGTTCTTCAACCTCTTCAATTGGTAGTTTTCTTTATTTGTTGTATGTTGAGTCTTCGTCGAATGTTACGTCTATGTTGATGTCGATCTTCTTGAATCCTGGGAAGTATATTCGATAGGCCTTTGAAGTTTTGTTGTATCCTACGAATATTCCCTTCTTTCCTGAGGGATCTAGCTTCGTCCTCTTCTCCTTCGGAATGTGTATGTACACTAGGCAGCCAAATATCCTGAGATGGTTGACTTCTGGTTTCCCGTTGGAGAAAGCTTCTCTTGGAGTCTTGTTATCTAGTACTCGATGAGGAGTACAGTTTTGTACATACACCGTTGTCCTCGCAGCTTCTTCCCATAAATGTATCAGAAGATCTTGGTCATGTAGCAATGCTTTCGTTGCTTCCATTATCATTTTGTTCTTTCATTCTGCAACGCCATTTTGTTGAGGATTGTAGGGAGTGCTCAACTCCCTCTTAATCCTGGAATCTCTGCAAAGATTCTTGAATTCTTCCGAGGTGAATTCTCCGCCATTATCTGATCGAAGGGTTTTGATCTTCTTCTCTGTGTGATTCTCGACCAAGGCTTTGAATTCCTTGAATTTACTAAATACCTCATCTTTACTTTTCAAGAAGTAAATCCAAGTCTTACGAGAAAATTCATCTATAAATGAAACATAATAAACATACCCGCTAAGTAGATGACATGGGACCGCATACATCGGAGTGGATTATCTACAATATTCCTTTCGCTTTGTGAAACGCCATATTTGCATTCTTTCCTTGCGCACATCCCTTGCAAATGCCTTCATGTTTTGCCTGAATTTCTGGAAGTCCTGAAACTGCTTTGCTTGCAATAGATAGTGCTCTATAGTGCACATGTGCAAGCCTTCTATGCCATAGTTCACTTGGTTCCATGGAGTCATGAACCAATGCTTGTTCAGGTTGGCCCTTCAACTTGTACAAACCTCCCTCTTGCTCTCCAATCATAGTTGCATCATCTATCGTCTTTCCCTTTGGCCACATTAGGACTTGGCCATCTACGAATGCAACCCTCATTCCTTTAGCATCTAGTGTTGATATGGAGAGAAGGTTCTTCTTTAGTCCTAGAACATATAGCACATCTTTCATCTTCAGAGATTTTCCGGAGTCTAGCTTGTAGGAAGCTTCTCCACTTCCTTTTATGGGGTATTGGTAATCATCCCCAAGTTTCACCTTATGAGGTGACTCATGCTCAAATAGATTGACGAATGATTCTTTGTATCCCATCATGTTCTTGGAAGCTCCACTATCTACAAGCCAATCATTGCTCCCATGTGTAACAGTGCCCATGAGTGCTGAGATCAGGACATATTCTTCGTCACTTAAAGAATCATCTCTTTCTTCTTCTCTGGTTCTTTTTCTTGCAGGTTCATCATTTTGCGCGGTGTGAGCATGATGTCTCTTCTTGTTTGTCTTCTTGTTGGAGCCTCTGTTTCTGGGACAATCTCTGGAGTAGTGTCCCTTTTCATCACATGCATAACATCTAATGTTGGATAGATCTCTTCTAGATCTTCTTTGTCTATCGTAGTTCTCCCTCTTACTTTGATGGTGGTTCTCCCTCTTGTTATGATGATGGTGCTCCCTCTTGTTGTAGTTTCTTCTACCGTGAAATGTGAGAGCTTGGTCATCATTTGCTCTCATCTTCTCTTCTCGTGCCACAAGTCGAGCTTCTTCCTGTGTACATTCTTCCCACAGTCTGCTAAATGTGATCACTTCTTTCTGGCACATATCCCTTGAATGAATGAGTCCCATGATCTTGGGAGACCATTAAAGGTAGTCATAACAATCTCTCCTTCCTCTACCTTTTCCTCAACTACCTCAAGTTGCTCCTTGATCTGTGAGACCCTTGTGAAATAGGATTGCATGGTCTCTAAGTTCAGGATCTTTATGTTCTTGAGTTGGTTCCTTAATGCCATCTTTCGATTAATGTTCTTCCCTTCGAATAGTCTTGTCAATGCATCGAACATCTCCTTGGGTGTCTTCAAGGATGACACAAGTGGGATGAGATGATCCTTAATGGAGTCTACAATAATTCTCTTCGCCTTAAGCAAGTTCTTCTTGTGGATAGCCTTAGCCTCATCTACCTCTGGTGATGGAACCTTTTCACTAACATATTTGTCCAAGTCATTTTCTTCAAGGACAAGGGCAATCTTATACTTCCATGCTCGAAAGTTATCAACTCGCTCAAGCTTATCCTCAATCTTGGTGTGGTGAGACATTTTAAATGAGTACCTCAAATGGAAATAGAAAATATTTAGGGTCTTACCAATTTGAGATGCCCAACCTGATTCTGGAGCTGGCTGGCCTAGGGCTTGTTAGAGAAACCCTAATTTTCCAAAGTTGGAATCTTAAACTTTTGATTGGACAAGAAGATGTGCCTCCTCAAGGCGAGTTGTCCAATGTACTTACTTTTCCAAATCTGTGGACAGAATCTCAAAATAGTCGATGCCCTAGTTTTCTCCCAGCAGTAGTGACAGGCCAAAAATTGAAAATTCTCGGAATTTGATTCTGCTTCGATAGAAAGATGCGCCCTTCTAGGGCGATTTAGCCTAGCCTCCTTTTCTTGATGATCTGTGGAGAGAAGACCTCAAACTTGGAAACCCTAGTTTCCCGTTGCTGCACAATGCCTTCTTTTCAGGTGAGCTCTGATACCATGTTAGTTTTTCTACTTTAATTCAATATTATCTAGGATCTTTAACTGAAAGAATAACAAGCACAGCAAAACACAATAGACACAATAGTTTTCCTCGGGGAAACCATAAAGGAGAAAACCCCACAACTTCCTCAAAGATAGTTTCGTCACTAATACAATATCAAGCCAAAAATGGAAAACCCAAAATATGTCTTCTGCAGCTTCTCTCTTTTCTCCACCAGCGAACTTGTCCTCTCTCCCTTGTTATGCGAACTTGTGTGAGTGAGTAGTGTGTCCAAATGAGAGAGCAATGCTCTCTATTTATACTTTACTTTTAACTTGACCTTTTACCTAACAAGGTCGACCTCAACTAAAACTGATTGGGCCGACTTCTCTAGGAAGACTCAATCACTCTATTACATTTGACTCTAGGGGATCTATCGTCCCGACTGACAATGGAGGTTTTACCTCAATGACTTTGCATGACCAAATGTAATAATGACATCTCCGACCGGAGGGAAAACATCTCCGTCGGAGGTACAAATAAAATACAATAATAATATCAATATAAAATACAATTGAATATCTTCTGAAGTTACATTACATCAACACTCCCTCTTAACTAGGAAGGTATTCTCTCGCCACAGTCATCATCACCCTGGACACAATCCTGGACAACGTCATCATCGTTGGATCATCTTCAATGCTGGAACATCATCATCAACATTGGATCATCATAGTTGCTACTGCAGCAATCTTCATTCCATTGATCATTGATTAGTGACATCTCTTGAATCTATCCGTCATAGGAAGTTCTACAGAGCCAGACCCTTTTCATGTTGGATGTAGGCTTAGCCCTCATGTATGTCTTCATCATCTCCATGAGCAAGCCATCAAGTAGGTACAGCCAAGGACCAGTCATTACATTTCCATTGCAATCACCTGTGTTTCCTACTATCGCCTCATTGTATCCATATCATCTCACCATCATACGGAGCACAGCCCGGATGCACATCTCATGTCCCTCAACGGTCAGCCGGTGTCTACCAGCATGGGAGGACAATCAGGAGCACCCCAGGTGCATTACGTCCCAAGGACAACCTACACCTTCCACCATGCGAGATCCTTCCTAGGCGCACACACAGTGTCTTAAGACCGGTGGACCTCTCGACATCTCCAGTATGGGAGGACAATCAGGAGTATCCCAGATGCATTACGTCCCAAGGACGACCTACGCCTACCACCATACAAGAACCAACCCTTACATCTACCAACATGGGAGGACAATCAGGAGCATCCCAGATGCATTACGTCCCAAGGACCACCTACGCCTACCACCATGCGAGAACGGCTCTATCTTCTCCAGCATGGGAGTACAGCCCAGGGCACACCAAGTGCATTACATCCCAATGGACAACCTACATCTTCCACCATGCGAGAACCAATGCATCTGCATCTTCCGGTCTCATCACTCCCTCTTAGGAGGAACCTCGATCTAGAGAACACAAAGCTTCTCTCTCAAGTATTTGAACTTCACTCTGGCTAACGGCTTGGTCAACACATCGGCTATCTGCTCGTTTGTCGCTATATACTGGATCTTCACTGCTCCTCTCTGCACCATATCCCTGATATAGTGATACTTGATCTCAATGTGCTTCGACTTGCCATGGAACACCGAGTTCTCGGACAACTTCACACAACTCTGGTTGTCACAGAATATACAAGTCGCCTCTAACTGGAGATCAAACAAATCTGACAGTAGCTTCCTAAGCCATACTACCTCACTGGACCGACTTCTCTAGGAAGACTCAATAACCCTATTACATTTGACTCTAGGGGATCTATCATCCCGACTTACAATAAAGGTTTTACCTCAATGACTTTGCATGACCAAATGTAATAATGACATCTCCGACCGGAGGGAAAACATCTCCCTCAGAGGTACAAATAAAATACAATAATAATATCAATATAAAATACAATTGAATATCTTTCGAAGTTACATTTACATCAACACTTCATGAATTGGATCTACTCCATGAATTGGCTAGGATGGATAAGTTTCACCATCGAATCCAATGTTTGCCGAGGGCTTCCGTCCTCAATGCCAAAAATCAAGCTCAGAGAGCTCCAATCTCAAATTCACAAATAATAATCCATTATGAGCTTTCAGGGTTCACTTTCCTCTTATATTTACCTTTCCACCTTTTTCTCCGTTAATTAATTAATTAAATGGCTTATTGACCTTTTTCCGTCTTTTAATTATGCATGCCACTTAATTACGCATGTCGCTTGAATTATGCATGCATGCCACTTTAATTACGCATGTCATTTAAGTGACCCCCCTTTTTTCACTAATGAATTAACATCACCACTAATAGTATGATTTTTATCCAAAGTGACATCAGTCATTAATTAATTCCCCAGATTGTCAAAAGCAAGACACTACAAGTCCTCCCTCACCAAATAGACCCCCCTTTTTTTGTTGTGATAATGGACATCCTGTTGACATTGGATAATGATGTGTGGAAAGTGATTCTCAGACAGCAAGGGAAGCCAGTTGTAACTTCCAAATGGATCTATAAGATCAAGGTATTTACTGACATTTAGAGCTACTTGAAGCTCTCAGAAAATCCTGTATCCTATGACAGGTTGTTTTACCATGACTAGGACATGGTACAGTTGTCAGATGTGTTGACTAAGCCCCTATCTTCGACAAGCTTAGTGTTGCTGAGAATGCCTCTCTTGCTGAGAGGGAGTGTTAATTTTTTAGTGCAGCTGCGAGACCCATACTCAGAGAGAATGGTACCCTAGTCAATTAACTAGGGTTCCTGGTCAAGTTAACCAGGCAGAGTAATGTGTAAGACCCAGGTACCCTAGGGCCCCCAGCTGTCTCCTGGGGTTCTTGGTCGAGGACCAAGCAGTTGGATGCCATGGCAAAGTCCCTAGCATGTGGCTAGGGCCCCTATTTGTCTCTAGGGTATTCTGGTCTAGAACCAGACGGTTTCTGGTCATGATGACCAAGCAGATCCTGCAGGTTGAGACAGAGACTTCCTAGGTCCTGCAGATGGTTGATCAACATTCAACCTAGGACTGAATGCTCAGCTTGAGGCCGAGGATCATTCTCTGGGAGAATGGAGAACCTGGTCATGGACCAGATGGTTGATCAACATGTCCCAGTCTACGACTGAGGCTCAGCCTTGGGCTGAGAAGCCATTCCTTGAGAATGGAGGCACTTGGTCAATTACCAAGATTATGATGTGTGATGTCCTCTTCTCCTAGGTCTTCGAGATGGATGAGTTGGTTGGTCTTCTCAAGGGACTAGCCACCCCTTGTGGAAGCTACTAACATTTGACCTAAGGAGCAGTTGAGAGGACCACATGATCACATCATCTATGTGAACCCTTCCTTATACAATGATGATGGACTTTCAGTAGTGTATGGAACTTTTGTACATTTGAGAGAGAGATGACTGGTTGAACCTTTCCACCTTGGGTGAATTACTTTTGGTCTTTTAGTGTTGTGGTACCCTGTCTTTGATTTGTGGTAAATAGGGTCATTGACCCACCTTTTATTTATACCACCCTTGTTGTTTTGATCTTATGGGTACTTTAGATGTTTGTCCACTTTCTGAGGTTCTTTTATTTATTTTTATTTTTATATGTTTTATATTTTTATTTTTATCTTTTATTATTTTTATTTATTTTTATCTTTTATTTATTTATCTTTTATTTTATTTTAAAGTGGCCTTTCCCTAACTTAATGAGATCCTAATTTTTTATTATTATAACTTTTAATTTTTAATCTTTCCTAATTCTAAGGAATCCTAATTTAAAGGATTTATTTAATGTTCTTTCTAGAAGATCTAAGATCCTATATATTGAGTCCTTTTGTTCCTCATTTGGTAAGACAAGATAGCACAACATCTCAGCTTTGATTATTTGCTTGACGTCAAGGGTATATGGACTGTCCTGCTTGATCCGCCCACCTGTTGAAGATTACAACTTATTTCAGATCTGATTTCTTGTAGGTCTTTATGCTGTTAGAGTTCGATGGTGTCCTCTGTGACCTAGCTGTGACTTTGAAGAGGCTCGATCTGCTGTTCCTGACTGAGATCCAACCTGATCTACTATTGTTGACTGAGATCCAACCTGATCTGCTATAGATCCAACCTGATCTGCTGTTGTAACCCTGTTTGAAGAATTGCTAAGGTTTGATCTACTGCTGAAATGTCTGATTGGCTTGAGAAGAGGTCCGAGCTGCTGCTGTGATGTCTGAGTGGTCTGAGAAGGGGTCCGATCTACTAGCGTGAGCCTTGGAAGCTTCCCTTTACCTCAGCCGTAAACTAGTAAACCTCAGACTTGACAGCCGTGACCTATTTAGGGTTTGTCCTAAGTGATCCGCACTCTGCTGGCACCTTATTGATTGAGTCGTGATCCTATTAAGGGTTTTTCTTGCCTGTCATAAGCTTAATTCCTGAGTTAAGAGCATACTAAGGGTTTGTTGAAATCGAATCTTCTATTATCTAACAACTCTAATACTTGAGTAGTTGCTTGTGGTCAGCCTGTTGTATTCTATAATATTATATAGGTCCCATGTACCATGTTTGAGATCTGATCTATTATGTTAATGACTGATCCATAGTATTGAGTTTGTATTTGGGTTTGATACATTTATGCTGAGTTTTTATCCTTGACCAGATCTTTATGTTGGTCTTGATTGTGATTATCACTGTGTTTCTGACTGTCACTTCATCTGCTTGTTGACTGTTCATTTGTGAGGGCCTCAGTTTGTATGGACAGCTTGGACATTTATTATGTTGGTCTTGATTGTGATTATCACTGTGTTTCTGACTGTCATTGACTATTTGGTTTTATCTCAACCTGTCATCTCTCTCTCTCTGGTTTGTACTACCCTCTCTGAGGCACAGTGTTTACTGAAAGTAAGTAACTCTTCTGAGTATTTTATAGGAAGGGTCCCACACACAAGTAAGTATCTTCTCTTTTATTATTATGTGGTTATTCTATGTTACATGCTGCTGAAGATTAACTTAGCACAGTGACCTAACGGGTAGTGTTAAAAGTACTTTAACACAGTGACCTGAGAGTGCTAAAGACATGAAATTTATGTTATGATAGTTTTTACTACTGCACTATTTATTATTCGATATTTGTAAATGTTTATTAAATGTATTTTCTGCATTAGAATATGATGAATTGTTATTTTTCTGTACAAAACCCTAACTTGATGAAATTTCAACATTTTTCACTAATGACTTAATATCACCACTAATAGTATGATTTTAATCCAAAGTGACATCAGTCATTAATTAATTCCCCAGCTTGTCAAAAACGAGACATTACAAAGTGTAACCAACATAAAGTTGACCATTATGACAAGGAGAGTAAATCCTTTTATCATAAATCAAACTTGATAAAGGTACTAAGGCCTTTGAAAAATCAAACCCACGAGTTTAGGATTAGGCCCCTAGGAATCTCATACTCATTAAACCTCCAACCAAACTGACACATGTCACTCTATAAACAATGCATTTGTTGAAACACTGCTCTTAAATCAACACTCTTTTCACCCACCAAGACCTTGAACCACCCCATCATTTCCTGCTCGGAACCATGACATTCAAACTGTACTTTTTTTACAAGAAGCGTGAATGTATGAATATCACTGTCATGTGGGCCCCTAAATCTCGGGCTCTTAGAAGAATGCAAACTATCAAAGAACACAATCCTATTGGACTCTGCTAACTCTAGAAGAAACACAAACCAATGTACATGTCTGGATACCTCTGCAATGGAACCAACATGATGGAATCTAACTGGATCTTAACCAGCCTAGATCCAAATCCTAGGCTCTATCAAGCGTCGAGAGGGATCAAATCTCCCGAGGTGCAAACCTCTCCTTGAATAGCTCCTTGAGTGCAATACCTGAGCCACCTAATCCTAAGCTCTAAAGTCTCTAGTTTAAGTCTCATATTTACTTTTTACTTTATATTATTCTTTTTGTTGATGGCCGACATAATATTTATTACTTTACTTTGTATTATTCTTTTTTGTTTACTTTGTATTATTTTGTTACTCACACTCGACAACTCGACAAACACTCTAAAGTCTCATATTTACTTTTTACTTTGTACTAAAAGTAAAGAGTAAAGTCTCTAGTTTAAGTCTCATATTTACTTTTTACTTTGTATTATTTTTTTTGTTTATGGCAGAAATAATATTTACCACCTAATCCTAAGCTCTAATTCTCTAGTTTAAGTCTCATATTTACTTTTTACTTTGTATTATTCTTTTTTGTTTATGGCCGACATAATATTTATTACTTTTTACTTTGTATTATTCTTTTTTGTTTATGGCCGACATAATATTTATTACTTTTTACTTTGTATTATTCTTTTTTGTTTATTTTGTATTATTTTGTTACTCGACAAACACGACACATGTTACAAGATCTCCCTCATACTGGGCTGTAGAGCGCCTCTTGGAGCAATTATTGAGTAGTGTAGGCACAGTTGGGGGTTAACAACGGCGACTCAAGGGGATGTCAACCACGGTGTTGAGAAGCATTGTATCTTTGTACTCTGAGGCTTTGAAATCGATCCATGGGAAACCATCTGTATCAAAGTTTCTTATACACTCGTCAATGCAATCAACTGCATAGTACCTCAACTAAATGGCTGAAATGAGCTAACAACTATGCCTGCCCATTTGCATCTAGAACCTACAACCTGTCCAACAAGTACACTCCTCCCACTGAAAAATGAGTTGAAGTCAACAGCTAGGAGAAAGCCACCTAATCAAATGCCAATGATGAGAACCTCTGCCAACCACAAAGATACCCATTAGTGATGCTAATGGGCTCACTAAGGTACGAGCACAACCCATTAGAGTGAAAGATGATCTAAAGTCGAACACCAACAAAGCTCATCTGATCAGGACCCAATGATGCTCAGTCCTAACAGAAATGAGACAGTCACTGATGAGGCTAATGATCGTTAGGGTACTTTGGTTTCTGGATCAAACCTCGAATGATATGATGTAGTCGATGAGGAGTGACCTACTAGGAGATAGGCAATTTATTATGCTTACTAACGAATGGAAATTTATCAGCATTGTTGGAAAGAATCAATGAACCCACCTACCAATTCATGATTATCCAAGTATGAGTCAACAAGAAGGAATTCCTTCACTCTTAGAGCAATGCAAAAAAATTTCTCTATACTTGTTGGTTTCTGATTCAATAGGAGGGAATGAAACTCTAGATCAAAAGCAAAGACATAATCCAATAATACATTTCTTGTTCGAAGTGAGGGATGAGTCTTATGCAAGGCTTGGACAAATCTACCATGAAAAACAAGAAGAATTTCATCTTCTTCTTGATGCAAGATAACACTACAACCAGGGATCTATTATCCTGCATCCATTGTACTAATTCAACATCCATGATCAATCATAATCTATCCGCAAACGAAGTCACCACGTGAGTCGCAGGTAATGGTCTACTTGTACCCTTGTGCTCCAGAATAGATATTCAAGTTTGGTAAGGCCTACAATTGTGTTTTGTGTAGGGTCAAATCATGGAGATCTTCATAGGTTATCGAATTGATTAAACCCCTCCAACAGTGGAATCACCAAGTGAGATAAAAATATATAAAATAATATAAAGCAAATGTCACCAATGTCATTGTAGATAGAGGATTGACAAAGTCCCTAGCAACGACACCAATTTGTTATCATGCAAATCTACACCAATAGACATACCTAATAATTATAGGCATCTAGCCCTATCACCACTAGATGCCTCTCCATTTGGACTGGTGTTTTTTCAATCTCAGGGGGGTGTCCCTAAATGGTGTATGCTGCCATCTAATCAATAAATGTGCACAAAGTCCAAGATGATCAACACAGAAAAGACTCCCTCTTGGGTTATCCATAAGCAACCAAGAGTGAGGGTAATGTTCAAGCCTCGTGATCCATATCCAATTGTACATTCATGATTTCAGAGAAGTGTTTAGCAACATGATGAACCAAATGTGATGTATCAATTGTATTTTTCACTAGACCATACTTATTAAACTATGTAAAGTGCCTTTTTTACTTAGGTGGTTCTCTAGACCCTTGTGGTTTGTCATGGCAGGGCCTTCTAGGTCCTGTTTCAAGGCTATTCCTACCCTTATGGATCGTTCTAACAACTCCCATGGAAATATTGATGGTCAAGGTGGGCATGTGGGGATCTTGGGGTAGTTATATTGGGACACACGAATTAAATTTCCACTAGGTTTTTTCACTTTACTTTTGTAAAAGTTGTGCTATGTTATTGTAAGGTTATATACCTAGAGAACACTTCCCCTTTAGTCATAAGCACGGATCTACGTATATGAGTCACATTTTGGCATATGGGATGAGTTCCCTAGCACTTTGGGTGCCATTTGGCATGTTATTGACACCTAAAATCCTATGACACGCCCTCATGTGGAGGGCTCTCCCTTTTCTACATATTTTATGCATCTGAATGGTTTAGGGGGGTACACTTGTGTTCTTGACTCATAAATGGTGCTTCTTCATGGTTAAGTGGTGGCCATTGTGGTTGGCTAGGAGGGTTGGTGTGATATGTTTTCATGTCTTCAAGATGATTATTGGTGAAGTATCATGTGCCTAACAAGTAAAACAATGATGATAAGATGATGCACTCCCTCTAGTTGATGATTAAAAGGATATTGGACTAAGCAAATAATGCAATTAATTAAAATTTTAACTAATTTTACATTTTAACTATTTTAGCCTGAGGGAAATAATGCTAATTTTTCAGCACTGGGAACATTCTAGAAATAGGAATGTGTTACTAAAGATGAAAAGAAAGTTTCTTTTAATGTAGATTAATTCACATTTAACAAGCTATGAACAAAGGTAATGTCTATGATACCAAATAAAAATTTATGGAATAACATCAACTTTTGAAAATTCTTCTGTTTGAATGAAAGAATAAGCATATTTGTAGAAAAAATGATAGGATCCTTTTGCAAAGGTTTATGGAACCTATTCCTAAACAGCATAAGGAGCATTTCTAAAATGGCACCCCAAGGATTAAAGGAGTGCATTCCCAAATAATTTTGAATTTTAATATTGCATTGAACTTTAAATCTTATAGATCTAATCTTTCTAAACTTGTTTTCATCATGTTTTTAGGCTTAAATTTATTTGAAAACTATGTATCTTGATATTACAATGAGCTTTATTCTTATCAATCAAATTCATTCGTCATTGTTGGATCAGTTCTTTCTGGTTTGAATTTATATGGAACTTGACGTTTAGGTTCCTGAAATATTGCTTAGGAAGTGTGTAAAAGTGCATACAACAGGGTTCAAATGTTTAATTCCTGATTATTTCTCCATGGTAATCTACCAGATTTTAACATGGGTTTTTGCAATACAATAGAGTTTTGCTGTTTTTAGCTGTAGGGATTCTAATTTATAAACACATGGAAGGACACGATGACCTGAATACAGCATACAGCCCTAAATATGCAAGTTGTAATCATTGCAGGCAATGTGATAAATAAACATAACAAATAAACTTCATGTTACCTACATAGAATAATTTATTATAAAAAAAAGAAAAGGAAACATCTTGAATATTCATATTTCAAATAATATACAACATACCTGGTATTGTAGTCGATAATTTCTCTTGAGGGTTTGACCAATTTGTCAAGAACAACCTTAAGCAAGCACAAATAAGCATGAATTATGATATGTTCAATAGCAATTTGGAAGATATTCTGAAGCAATTGGTAAAAGCATAAAAGAGAAAGTAGTGCTGCAGTTTACTCAATGATCATGTCAAAGGATTATTTGTTCTGATAAAGACATGGATTAGGTCACATTTTCCCAGTCTTGATAATGAGATATTGGCTTAAACCAGAATAATGAGTCTAAAGCATCTAAAATAGTATCATACAGGTCAAGTAACTATAAGTTTTCTTCTACTTTGAAGAATCAGACTCTTAATGATAACCAGACTCTATTACTCTAGAGAGTCATTTGATTAGTATCACAACACACCATACTACCCTTCATTTAATCAATAATGTACTTCATTTCCAAAACTGCTGCAAATGATGCCATCAAACTACTCTTCTATGGTCGACCCTTATCACTCACTTTCAATAGGAGAATTCAAAACCTACAACCTCTTCGGCAAGCAGTTTTTTGAGCTATCAATTGGGCAATGATGTAAACAGAACTACCATACATAATATACATAACTCACAGCTACAATAAATTCATAATACTTAATTACAACAACCAGCACACAATCAAAATTATGTGGCAAATACCAACAGATCCATAGGAGGTATACAGTGCACAATTATAGTAAATCCAAATCATATAGACTTCTTTAACATCATAGTTGAAAAGCACCTTCTAGATCCCTAAGATTATTTGAGAGTTCCAATCCATGAATACTTATATAACACTTATTAGTCTTGTTAAGGATTTTTGCAAGGTCGTTCATTATGTTTTTTCATTACTCAGCTTATTCATTCCTTTTCACCCCAAAGCTTGTAGAACTGTATGATTAGAATCTAGATTGTTCTCATAGCTTTGTGTTAGGGATAACTAGGCTGCAAAGGCTGTTCAATAACAAAATTTGGTAGCTTCCCATCTCAAACTGAATTAAAATCACATACCTTTCCTTCCTTATCCACCAATGTCACCCTTGTAAGCTCCAGGCCTTCTGATGTATAACACTGTCAATCAAATTTACATTACCCAAAATGCATAAGCAAAAGCCAATCAAGTCAAAATGAACTCAAAAGTTTTATCATGGCAAATTGATAACTGATAGCTAAACGTTATGCAGAAAAAATTCTGCTCTTTTTTAAAATGCCTCCCTTAGTCATAAAGGTACAAGCCAATAAGTTAATAACTTGTAAGTTCCAGCTTAAAATGAAATCCACCCTCCTACAAAACACACGGCACATCTGGCTAACAAAGAACTGGGATTAAACAGTTTCCAGAGTACGGATTAGCTGGTTTCTAAACCATTTCCTGAAGGCATGCAAAACAAACAATGTAATGAAACCAAAAATGCAAATTGTCAAATGCAAATGCTCTAGAAGTGAAATAGTTTTCACTGCAATGTAAAGTGGGTACAGCTGTACAGGAAAGGCAGTAATCTACTTGTCATCTGCTTAGAAAACAGAACCTTGCCGCTTTCTAAATAGGCTATGATAACCAAACTATAATTTGCATATAAGCCAAATGGAATAAAATATTCAGATGACTTCTGCTTTGTAAATGGTAAAGTAGACATCCTTTTAAGAATACTTTTGCTGCCCTTTGAATGCCCTTATTGTTAAACTACATGAAGCTTAACTACTAAGTTGGTCAGTTCCTTCAAGACATGCTCTCAATTGGAGTTAATTAAGATGGAATCTGATACACCATACATTGTTACCGTTGGTATTTTTCCCACACATACCATTTCACAATCAAGCGCTAACATCTTATAAAACGTAGATCCTGGAGGAGCATGCTGTGTTGAAACAAAACCTGCATACAATACATTAATAAGAAGCAATGGCAAAAAGATATAGCTATAATGCTGCAGGACTGAAAATATACCTGATTTACTGTCATGACTACCAGCAGCTTCAGTAGGATATCCATTGTCTTGCAGTGCCCTGTCGGTGAGAATGTAATATGTTACGGGAAAGGGAGGCTCCATAGTACCTGAAGAAGATGGTCCGCTCGAACCTGAAAATTTAAAATACCGGACACGTCATTGTGCTCTTATATAGGTATAGCTGTCAATAACCTAAAGTTGCAAAATAACCACAAACAGATTTCAATCTGGAAATATATAGGATTTTCAAATTTGAAACATCTGCAACATGAAGACACTTGTCATTTAACAAATACCCCTATGCAGCTGTTGAGTCAATTGAAAACATAACTGAAAGTCTGAAACACCACCCAGAATGACAAGGGCTTAATTTTTCTTTTCAATATGCTTCAGAATTCTATAATAATTAGAAGAAATTGAGAACAGAGAGCATATTGCAAAAACAACAGACAGGCTGTCAACACAGACATGGATCAAGGACTAAGAGTAAAAACACCGCACCCAAAGTCAACACCAGAGTCCTAAGAACCACCTACAGCAGTTCCCAGTGAAAACGAAAACAAGAGAGAACCATGCTGACAGAACAGATTTACTTCCCTTTACAAATTCTGAGGTCTTCATGAAAGTGAGCCGCGTTGACTGGCAAAACAACCATATAGCATACTACCATCCCTTTAAATTTTGTTAGGCAACATGCAAGAGAGCAGCATGTACCTGGACCAGGAAAAACCACCAAACCATCCCCCCACAAACAACCTATAGGGTGGGAAGGGACAAACACACCCACAAAGCCACATGCAAACCTCAGGAACTTGGTACAGTGAGGAAGACACTACTGAAACCCACAGTCCCTTTCAGATCTACAAGGCCACATTGTTATCAGGCTCGCGGTATCTGCATCCTGCAAGAGATGCTTGCAAATACAAGTCCCAACCAGCAAACCACTGGCCATTGCGCACCCATCACCATGTCACCCAAGTAGCAATTCTTCTGCAGAAAACAGTCCCAACTCCCAACCTTGACTATGTTACTCCTAAATCACAGTTCCAACATGCCACTGCAAAATCACGCCACAGCCTTCTGAGCACTGACAAATGCCAGCAGTAAATTAAAAAATAGAGCAACAATGTAATCTGTCAACAGACCCCAAGGGCAAGGAAGCACAAACAGCACAGCAGGGGCTTGTCTCCCTCTGCTACGCTCACATGAGACATCACGAGACCTAGTCCCTAAGTTCCTAGTGGACTTAGATAGAGTATGTATCATTAGTTGTAATTAACACTTTTTACTTTAACTTTCCAATTCTCATTTGTACATAAATTCAAAGGGGGCTGGGTCACACTTGATCAACCACCTAAATATGTATATTTTATTGTAACCCTAGGAGACTTGGTCAAGCATAATCACTCAACAACTGCTTTGTACTTCTCCATATACATAATACAAAGAAGATTGTACCAAATGCGTACAATTCCGGCAATTCTCTTTTCTACTTTTTCCAAGGAATAATCTTGTAGAAAACCCTCTGAGTACTTCGCCATGGTTCATGGATGGTAAACAGCTAAGTTGCCAGGAAACTTGGGTACGGGGATGGGTACCGGTACGGGTACAGGGGCAGGGACGCCACTTTTTGAAACAAGGGAATTGAGTACATCATGGGTAATATATATATATATATATATATATATATACAGATTTAAATTTTTATAATTATAAATTTATAAATTATATTACATATGAAATTTAAATCATTTTCACTGTACATGAATATATATATATTCATGTGCATCCATATGAATCCAAACCATTATACACAAATATGCAAAGTTTCTCATGTATATAGCAAGGGTGCATACAGCTTAAAAAACATCAAGTGCAATCCATATCTCACCCAAAATACATAAACAAAGAGGCTAAATGGCCTATAGAGTCCAAAAAACTTCATCCTACAACAAATAATTACATATCAAAATCCTTGCTTATATTGGGATCCTATTCATCAATAGCACCCTGTGCCCCCTCCTCTAGGCTCTAGCCCTTGCCTCTACCTTGAATCTCAAAGTTTGTCCTCCAAGGACATTAGTCAACACCCTACAATTTTGATGAAACTTGCTAATCCAAGTGTTGAAATAAGGTAGAAAAAGCTTCCCATGCTAAATAAGTGATTTTGCTTGAGTGAAGGGTACATTTTTTAAGGTCATGATAGAGGAGTTCAACAAAAAGCACCACCAACATCAAGATACATAGAGATGTTGATGTGCTTCATTAAATGCCAATCCCATATCCTCATACATGATAGAATCTAGTGGAAACGTTGCAATCCTGAAATCCTGAAAACAATTAAGTTTGTTGAATTCTGAATGGGATCTAAAATTCTACTTTTTGCATATGAAGCCCAATGAGGTTGGAACCACTCTCAAACATCCTAAAACAATTAATCATAACTCTCCTTATCTTTCATTTTCTATCCTAAATCCTAAAAACAATTAAGTTTGTTGAATTCTGAATGGGATCTAAAATTCTACTTTTTGCATATGAATCCCAATGAGGTTGGAACCACTCTCAAACATCCTAAAACAATTAATCGTAACTCTCCTTATCTTTCATTTTCTATCCTTTCACATTAAGAATTTAATATTACCATTTAATATCACTAACTTTAATGTCACTTGTACAAAATTGGTTGGGCTCGTACCAAACTGGTCCCTAGACGTCCCCAAGCATCCCCAAAACAAGGGTACCCCGTAAAAAAATGGAAACTGGTCCTTAGGCATCCCCAAGCATCCCCAAAACAGGGGTACCTCATCCGTCCCCTCTGCAATCAACATTCCCCGAATTCATGACAAACGTCTCGAGTACTTCAGCCAAGTTTTGAGTACGACAGGGTATGTCGAGGTACATGGATACGAGGTATTCGGTACATGGGTACAGGTATCCGATACATGTACGCATACCCTACCCTCGGGTATGGGCACCCATGCTACTTAGGAAAACAGGTAAACAATCGACCCTGACTACGAAGCCTAACCCCAAGGGGATGAAGAGAGTTGAACCCGTCACCTCCCCAACTTTGGGGGCAGAGATCTCACGTCTGGCTCATTGCCGCTTAAGCTAACCCTTGGGCTAACTCTCTCTTCTACTTGCATATGTCTTTGCTTATTCACTTGTGCGTCTTTTATTGTTGATCTTGTGCTCATATCAATTGGTATCATAGCCTTAAGATTAGGGATTTTCTATGGCTCCACAATTACAGCCCCTTCAAGGATATTCTCCTTGCTTGGGATTCTCCTTCAATCTCTCTTCAAGTAATTTAAGCAACAAACAAGTAATCTATTTTTATTCAGATTGCCCTTACGCTTTTTTCTTTCCTACAATTTATTTCCATAGGTTTTCCAATAATTCATGGTCCTAGTTATTGGATCTACCAATTTTCACACCATTCCCCCAATTTTTAAGTCTATTTTGCTCATTCTCATACCCATTCCATTGGTTTATTACCCAATTCCATTGGAAAACCCAACCATACAAATGAGGGAGAGAACAAAAGAGAGAAAGAACTCAAAATCCAACCATACAAATGAGGGAGAGAACAAATCCTTATATAGCTTTAAGCTCCTCAACCTCCTACAATAGACTAATGAGGCAAGAACCCTAGATCTAGCCTGGGATGGAGTAAACAAATCAAATACTCCAAAAAACCCTAACCAACTCTAACAACATACATGAAATGAGGTGGTCAAAGCTACAAGCACAACATCCAAAAGATATGAAGCCCAAGAAGGAGGGCACCTCCACCAAATGAGGGATCAAATAGCAAGCAAGGTCCATGTCTTAGCCTCCAAAGGCTCTCCTAAGGTTGAGCTCCACAAAAGTGTCCATAAGGAAACCAACAAACCCTAGACCTACTCCAAAACCAAATGACCTCCAATAAATGTAACAAAATCCATCCAACAAAGGAACACTATCTTCAAAAGTGATGGAAGTACACCTCCAAATGGTAGCACTCCAAAGAAGAGTGGTCTCCAAGCAAGGGATGAACCCCAAACTTAGGGTTTTGACCCTTACATATCCTCTAAGTCCAAACAGGCTCCACAAATGTGCATAGATCATCTCCAAGAAAAAATGTTAGGCCAAAGGAAGCAAGCCAAGCCAAGTGTGGAAAAGTCACTCCAATGGTGAACACCCTCAAAAGGTGAGCCAAAGGTAGTCACTTTAAAGAAAACCCTCCAATTGTGGAATCAAACACCATCATCCCACTCCTCAAAGCAGGATGCTCATCCAAACATGGCCCAAGAACCCTCCAAAGTTGGATTTTGTCTCAAGATGGGGCTTAAAATGATGAATGGGTTGCTCCCAAGGTGAATGCCCTCCACAAATTAAGCCAAAAGGGGGGGACACTCCAATAAGCAGGCCTCCAATAAGCGAACATTGGCATGTACAATTATCATGCATGGATGCACCAAAACTTCATACTGTTAATATTCACTATAAAAAGCAGAGAATACTCACCTAGAATATAGTCCAAATCACCTAGGGTGTAACCTCATACAACTCAACAAAACTCCTCTAATCACAGACCTCAATGTGGATACGGCTGATGGCCAAAAAGAATAGTATGCTATAAAGGTTATGCCAATCAATGTTATAGCTTGATTTAGCACTTGAGTGGAAAATTCCCAACCCACGAGTACTACCAAGGAGCAACTACAAAAGAAGGCACCACTGTCACCTTAGTGCATAACTCCCCACATTTTTTACCAGCTCTCAAAGGTCAAGGGGGGATTCCCTAATTGATTTAAAGTAAAAGAGAACTTAGAAAGGGTTAAATTTATAATTTTATATATGAAGATAATGTTGAGTGTAATGCAAATTTGATTCACCCCAATTTCAAAGTGCTTGTACAGTAAATTATCAAATGCTACAATAAAACAAACACTTGAAATGAAAGAGAGAAAAATACTTGCAAACGAAATGTGAAGTGAGATAAAGCAATGTTTCACTTTAGACTCACAAAATATAATAAAACTCACCACATAAGTCTTTATAGATCTAAAAATTGAATGACAATTGCATAAAATAAACTCCAAATTAAGTAGTGATTAAGATCACTCCAGAAAATTATTTAATTGGGTTTATTCTAGATTTAAAATTAAGTGATCACCATATCCATACATGAATGTTGGAGCATGAAAATGAAACAAATACTTGAAAAATAAGTGAAATGTTGATTAATATAAATTCTGAAGTAAACAAAGCAAGATCTCACTTAATGATTATAACATATAAGCAATGAATCCATTCAGATCTAGAAATGAAAATGAACTAATCACATATGTTAATTCTGAAATTATGAAGTGATAAAAATCACTCTCCACTGGGTGGATTTAATTGATTAATCAAGTAAAGCATTTGCTTAAAATAAATGCTCAAATTGTAGAAATTTAAAGATAATCACTTAAGGAAATTAAAGAGTTTGATGTTATGTTTATCCAATAGAAATGAAGCAAACTTTCAGCCAATGAATTCTGCTAAGAAATGATTAAATTCAGCCTGCAAAATTTATGAAAATTGGATACTTAAATAATAAAAATTGTACAGAATTGACTCGAGGGATTAGAATCACTTTTTAGTGCTGTTTTAAGTGAATTTTTTCAGATATAATAATTGTTGTAAATCTGTTATTAATTGCAGACAATGAAAATTCAATTTACAACTAAATAAACAAATGAAAACACAAGCAAGTGAATGACAATTTCAGATTTAAAAGCACTAAATAAAATTCTATTTAAAGATTGCCATAAACCAGAAATTTCCAAAATTTAATTAACTAACTTGCAAGAATAAATTACCAAATAAATTGTTAATTTTTAGGTGAAATTGGGCCTACATTAATTCTGAAACTTGAAGACTGCTATGAAATATAAATTTCAAAATTAAACTAGTTAGAAAACAAGCCTAAAAAATGATATAAAAATAGATTCTAAAACTAGTCTTGAGAAAACTAAAATCTGAAAATGTTGGGACAGCAAGGTATCTTCAGATTTTAGTTGGAAAAGAGGTAAAATAAAAGAGGGGTTTTTTGAGTTTTTTGGATGGTCGTTGGGAAGAGGGGCTCATGCCTTAAGCCTTGGGCAAATGGGGTCATGGCAAACAATCTCAATTCTCTTGTCTATTTAGATTTAAAACACCCAAAAAAAGAGTAGATATAGGGTGCATGAACCTACCAAACATGGGAGTTCGCAATGATACCCCATTAGAAAAACATAGTATACAGTATGCAGACATGCACTATAAAGACAATATTTATTATGCTCTGAATGTCAAACTAGTGAATGAATATTTTTATGGGTTTATTGCTCTGAATAAGTTCTACTCATCATTTCCTTTCATTTGGCATCATTTCCTATTTTTTAAGAATTTCGTAAATTTGAGGAATTTTCTATATTTAGAATGTAGTTGAACTACTCATCGTTTACTTTCATTTGGCATCATTTCCTTTTTTAGGTCTTTCCTAAATTTTAGGGATTTTTTATTTTTAGAGAGCAATTGGTCTAGAGATTAGTCATTGTTACGAGTTTGCATTTAATAACAGTGAGGCACCTCAACTAGAAATAGATTCCTCGAATATTTGTCATGCTCTAGATGTCAAACTAGCTACTGTCACTGAAAAAAAATTGTTAGTTTATTACTCAGACCATGTTCTCTTCATCATTTCCTTTCATTTGGCAACATTTCCTATATTTTAGGACTTTCCTTGATTTTAGGGATTTTATGTTTTTAGACTAGAATTGGACTAGTGATTAGCCATTGTTGTGTGTTTGCATTTAACAAGAGTGAGAGCACCTCAACTAGAGATAGATTCCTCTTTCCTAGTGCGACTCACTTATCTTGCATTGTACGCCCCACCTAGACGGATAATCTCAGATCTACTCAAGCTCCATTGTCAGATCTATTCAAGATCCGTTGTCAGTAAATTAATAGTATGTTAATCTCCTAACTGGGGCATCCCTCCTAGGATAGTTAACTTGTCGATTTAGAAGAGTTAAGAGTCAGTTTTAGCATCATTTTTATCTGTTGATTTGTTTCTATCCTCCACATGCACGTTTTTGAGAAGCAGTGGGACAGTTGAAGGGTGAGTTAACTGAAAAGAACTCAAGCAAGGAGAGCGCCCAACAACCTAGAGCACCTCTCTCTTGTATTTTGACCATTGTTACCATTCTTTCCAAGCTAATTAGAAATTTTATGGGTTATTGCTGCATATCTGATTGCTATTTTGTAATTTCAACAGAGGTATCCCTTAGACTACCACTCAATACTTGGCCGATTGATCCCAGATTCAGATATGCTATCACTATGTCTCTGTCCTTGATCTATCATTCTAAAAAATTTGTTTTCGAAACAAAATAAATGACTGGTGTTTCATAATCTTTTCGTTTTTTGGATTTAGTTTTAGGTCTAAGGAATAAAATCTGCATATCCATGAAATAAAATTTTAACATGGTATTCTAAAATCTTCTGTCTAGCGAATGGAGAAAGAAGCTCCCTGTGAGAAAGAGTTTGATGCAAAGGAGAATTTCAGACAGCTTGAGGCCATTCAGTTCCTATAAGAGGAGTAATCCATCCATGTGAGGCTTGAATAACCTGTGAGAGGTTGATGTGCTTTGAATGCATGTGAAAGGTTGTTGATTTGTTATCGGTTGCACTGATATTTTGCGTAAGTTGTGATCCAAGGGACTGCAGGTATGGCTAACAGCATGACAGGTCTCAGTGAGTGCGAAGAATTAGAAGGGGCCTCTACTTTCACCCCTTGTAAGTTCAGGTTGCAGATGCTCATTGAAGAGCTCAATCTATGGGGCATCATCAATGGTACAGTAGCTTCTCCAACAGATCCTCAACAGTAGCCTTGGTACAAGAAGAAAGTTGCAAAAGCTACGAGGATAAATTTCGACTCCGTGAAGGACCAGTTAATTCCTCACGTAGTAGGAAAATCATCAAAAGAGATGTTTGAGACATTCACTTCTCTTTATTAGAATGTTAACATTTCCAAGAAGATGCTTTTGATGAACAACCTTTCCCAATCACGCATGAGTGATTCGAAGACCATGACAAGTTAACTCATGAAGATTACCAAGCTTAAATGTCAGATCTTTGTCATTGGTATGAAAATAGAAAATCAGGAATTAGAGCCTATTGCACTAAATGGATTTCTCCTATTTGGAAAGCATTTATTCAAGGTGTTTGTGGAATGTTTTTGTCCAAGAAGAAACGAGGCCCAAGACATTGCCCTCCTGGGAATATGAAGAAAGGAGGGAAGAAAAAGGAATCTGCTAAAGGTAAAGAGGAGGAGGAATCTTTTCTTGACTTTGGTTCTAAGAAGAAGATTCAAGTGACTTGTTACCAATGTCACACCCTGTGCTGATGAATACTTAGACTAGAATATACGGAAAACGTGAAGGTAAGTGGCCACAAAAACAATTTGCAGGGGGTGCCGATAGTTAAGTTGAAGTGGATAGGTTGGCATCTACTTTCGAAACTGTTTCCATGATTTCAACGCTTTTCTACCAATACCAATTTAGTGTTAGTATGTTGATAGTGGAGCTTTGAGACATATGACATGTAATCATAAGTTTTTCAGCAAGCTTCATGAAAAGGAAATGAGCATGCAAGTAGCCATGGGTGATGATATAACCATCTACACAGTACCAATTAGGATGCCTTCAGGGGATGTTCTTGTGTTGCGTGGTGTTCTTTTTGTTCCCAGTTTGAATAAGTATCTCTTGTTTGTTGCAACCTTGACAGATTTGAAATGTAAGGATGAGTTTGATGAACAGCAATGTGTAATAAGAGATTTCAGTGAACAAACCTCTTGGATTTTGGCCAAAGGAATGTGTGGAGGCATTTCCACAATATAGGCTTCTTGCACAATCTGAAAATTATAGAGCTTTGGTGCATGATAAAGGCAAGTTGTGTGAGCTTTAGCACAAACATTTTGGTCATTTGCATTATGGAGCTCTTCCTCTCTTGAAGAATATGGTGCAGGGATTGCCAACTTTCAAGGTAGTGCAAATAGGTGTGTGCAAAAGTTGTGCACTTGGTAATCACTCTGAGAAGACTTTTCCTTCCAGTGACCGGAGATCAAGAGAGATTATTGAGTTTATACACTCTAAGCACCTATTTAAAATGGAAGGGAAGTTTATCAAGCCTGGGAAGGTGAGGTAGATGCACTCAAATTGATGTTTGTGAGCCTATGTCAACCACTTCATTGAGAGGTAGTATATATCACGTTTCCTTCATTAATGGTTCCTCTTGTAAATGCCAAAACTAAATATCAAGCGTTTAGTAAATTTAAAGAATTTAGAACCTTGGTTTGAAAGTGGGTCAAGGTGGAAGCAAGAATCAAGAGGGAGCTTACAATACTATACAACCTATTACCCCCCATTTCGCATGGGTGTCCACATGTGATTTTGTCACACATTCAGCAGAGGTTACAGGTTGATGGATCTGTAGATGGCCTGGGTTCCTTGATGCTAGAATTTTTGCTTCATGTTGTGACGATGTCCTAGTGTTGATGATGCCCAAGCATATGGATGTTCTTGATACATTTGGGTGAGTAGCTACGGGATATCCTTTCTTGATGTAGTGACTATGGGATGTGGCTATTGATGAGGTTATGTGGTGATTTGTCATGTTATGACTTCATGATTGATGACTACTCTTCTATGGAGCGCTCTTGCTCCTAGGCCATTGGATGACTCATGGTGACATGTGGAGTCTTTTTCTTGTCATTGTTTATCCTTGGCCCACAGAATGCATCGTAGCATTGTTGGGTATCATCTTTGGTTGAGCGTCCACCTTGTTTCTCACTTGTGGCACGTGCGGTGGCATTCTAGTGGCTTGTAGAAGGGGTTGTCCCCTTCCTCATGGGTTGGTTATCTATTGTGGACACTTCTTGAGTTGCGTGCTCCTATTTTTTATCGATAGTCTCCTTGGTTCATGGATTGATGAGTTGTTGGGGTTTGGTTGTTATGTGGAAATTCATTGCACATATGTTGAGGCTGTCCCCACTTGATGGAGTATTGCACATAGATCTATTTGTTGGCTGAGGGTTTGACCCCTTGATGTATGCAAGCATCATTGGTTTTCCCTTGATGAGCACCCACCCTTTGGAGGATTGTTTGCACACTCATCTAGGCCATTTTTAATGGGACGTTTTTGGAGGGGCATCCTAGCTTTGGGAGCAGTTGTCTTTTGACAAAGTGACCAAAATTGTGCCATCTCAATGCCATTAGATGCAAAATGGTCACGGAATTTCCAAAAAGTGGTTATAAATTATAATAGAAGATCCAATAAATATTGAGCAAGTTAACAATTCCAAACCAGTGATTTAGAGAGTTGCGCTGTATTTTTGTCGCACGTGCCTTTTGGAGCCTTTTCACAGAAAGTGTTCACCTTATTTAAGGAAGCACTCCACCTTTTGAGGTCTTTTTCTTGGAGCGCTACCTTTGAAGAGCCTTTGGAGGCTAGGTTTGACTTCTACTTGTCATCATTCACCCTCACTTGATGGATGCACGGTGCACCCCCTTCTTGGGCCTTTCTTCTCTTGGATATTGTACTTATGGCTTTGACCACCATATTTCATGGATGTTTTTGTTGGAGTATCTTATCCGTCCTAGGCTAGATCTAGGGTTTTGTTACTAGTTGATTGTTGTGAAACCTATATAAGGATTTATCTCATTCATTCCTCAGGGTTGGATTTTTGGAGCTCTATCTCTCTCTTGAGCTTAATTGATACATCTTTTCTTGGAACGGATCTAGTTATAAGGGTTCTCTTCTTGTCCATGTGTGGCACTTTGATCTTGCTTGGAGCTTCATGGTTGTAAGTTGTATTGGGGATTTACATTGTCATTTCTATGGTTTTGCTTGCTCCATTGAAAGGGTATTATTGCCTCGTCGAAGAAAGGGATTTTAAGTTAATCTCTATTTCATCATTTCTTTACATGTTTATTTGTACTGGAGTTATGTATTGTATATTTCCCTTAATTCAGATTTGCAACATTATGCCTTTATCTATAGAGTGCAACCCCAAGAGCTTGAAAGGAAGAGGATTCTTCATTCGACTCCTTCCCTTGTAAGCCCTAGTAAACCTTCAACTTCATTGAGTACGATTTGGGTTTTAACGCATGCAATTCTACTCTATTGGTGACATATTAAGCAAGGCCCTCTTAGTTGGTGATTCTTTCACTCCATTTGCCCTTGATTGTATCGACACTAATCCTTGGAGTGGCCTCTTTCTTCCTCCCATCACCTCTTTTATATCATATCCTACAAAAAGACAAAGGTTGTGCTAGTGTTACTCTTCACATCACCTTGTACTTCATTGTTTATAGCCCTAGTAATCCTATCTTAGGAAAGCCCCCCACCCTAAGTTTGAGAAGAGCCAACCAGAAGTGCGAAGATGTAATGTTCATTTTTTAACATACAATGGAATTGACTGAGGATTGATACCATTCAGACCAAAAGATCTTAATCATGGTTATTAGATCATCAGTAGATAAAAGAGGGCCACCTGCATGCATTACATGCGGGCCATATTTCATGATGCATGCACAAAAATACCTTAATTAAGCCTTCATGCACACAGAAAGCAATGCATGCAAGTCAACTGAAAAATAGAAGAAAAAAGCAACCTAGGCATGCAATGTCAAAGTTATAAAAGAAGGATAAAGTGAATGATTAGGTCTGCTTATTTGATTATTCGACTAGGAGAACTCGGAGAGCCAATTTAGGGTTGGGAGCACACTACTCAACCATCAAGTGTATTTCGGCAGTGAAATCTATCTACCCTAGTCGCTTTCAGGGTTGGATCATATAGGTTATGTTATCCACTAAATTGCACTTAGTGGATTCCAAGTGAACCATCGAAGACTTGAACAATCTAATTGTTCATGATCTGTGTTCCGAATTCCATCAGGCCCCTTTTTTTTATTTTTTTTTCACATGTTCATGCCCCACGGGGTTTGTAATAAAGTGTGCTAGCATGGTATTTTTATGTAAAGGACTTGGCTTCCTAGGACTTGTCAATCAAGTCAGGTATTTCAAGGAGTTTTTTCATTTATTAATTATGTTTTGCATTTTAGGAGGGCATAATTTTTTAGTTTTTCTCCTGCTCCTCCAAAAAAGCTGGAATGCCCGGTATGGTGGTTAGGCCTTAGGAGGTTATTAAAGTCCATGGGTCAATGTATATGAACATGCTAGAGTCTAGACACTAGAATAGAGTCATATGGACATGTGCTAGGTCCCCTAGGTGTTTTTTTTAAGTTTCGAAAAAATAAAGTTTTCCCATTAAATTTAACCCATTTTTAATGGTTAAAAAAATCAAAAATGTTGTAAAAAAGTGGTCTAGGGGACAATTTTGCCATGGGGGTGCTCATTTTCAAACTCATAGCACCCACTTTACCCCTAGACCCGCTTTCCTAAGTATTTGAGTGATTT
Source organism: Larix kaempferi (assembly GCA_027924585.1). Classification (NCBI taxonomy): domain Eukaryota; kingdom Viridiplantae; phylum Streptophyta; class Pinopsida; order Pinales; family Pinaceae; genus Larix; species Larix kaempferi. The sequence goes on from BSBM01000232.1 coordinate 21,218,187, forward strand.
ATTTTAACTTAATTTACTTTTTGCTCAAAAAAGTCAAAAAGTGAGTAAAAATGAGAAAATTGAGAAAAAATTGAAAAAATAAATCAACTCCTAAACCAGTGGGATCTAATCTATTTTGAGATTGGAGTTGATTGAGGAATTATTGGAGAATATTGAGCATTTTGGGGAAGCTTTGATTGAGGATTTGATTCCCCATGAAAGGGGGGTGCATCCCATGAAAGGAGGGCGCATTCCTTGAAAGAGGGGGGCGCATCTTTAGAGGAAGGTGCAGCAGATTTTGTGGCAGCCTTTGGGCTGATTTTTGGGCAGCCAAATAATAGGGACACATCCCATAAATTTGGGAACTAATCCATCCATCATAGGAATTCGCCCAAGCTGCCATAAGCACCCTCTTTGGGCTGATTTTCTTCTATAAAACCAAGCACTCTCTCCCCATTTCCTCTAGTTGGAGTTGGGATTTGAGAGCTTGCTTCATTGTAACTCTTGCTTAATTTTTATTGAGAAATAAAGGAGACTTTGGAGGTCACTCTTGTGCATTGCTTTTGATGAGTGGATGTACTATCTTGGTTTAATAGAGGTAATTTGTACTTAGGCTTTGTTATGCATTGGTATCAAAGTGTAGCTCATTTGAAGGATTGGTAGCAATTTTATGAGAAAAGTTAATTCATTTTGATAATTGTTTTAGTTTTTTATGTATGTTTGTGAAAAGATCTTACTTGCATTTTTCATTTGTTTATGAGCATGCAATATTGATTTCTTACATATATATGTCTACACTTGATCTCTTGTTTGCAAAGTTTGTGATGTGCAAGTTCTCTCAGTTGGATAAGTGAAGATCTTGCTTGTTTCTTCTCTTTTTCTAACACTTGTTTTGCAGATATAGTCCCTCCGCATTCCACAAGCAAAGCTCTGAAGCTCCTTGTTTCACCTCATGTTTTCTCCCTTCTTCCCCTCTCTTCAATCATTTTTTATGGTTCATATTCTTAAGTAGATATGCCTGTTACTCTTAAAGATCTAATCAACTTTCTTTAAAAAAGGTTTATCATTCTTAGATTGGATCTCTTTTGTTAAGCATTTCATTTTAATTAATCAAAAAAGTCGTTCATTTAAAACTTGAACTAAAATGCTTAGCTTTGAATTTAAATTTAAATCTAGCAATTAGAGTGCTTATCATTTGCTTGCATTCTTCAAGAAGCAGGCAAAGATCCTAAGGGAAGAAGCTTTTTAGCTCACTTTCCTTAGTTATTTCTGTATTTTATTTCTTTCGTTTTTACTTAGAAATTTTTCAAGTATTTTTGTAGGTTGTCCCAAAACACTCTTAAAAGTGTTTTTGGGTGTTTTCAACTAACATATGCTTGCTGGTTTTCTACTTTTTATGAGCAGGTAGAAGGGTGTGCTGGCAAATTTTTCAAGATCTGAAGCTACCAAAACATTCCAGACACCTTTCTCTACAAGCAACTCCGTTTCAATGGCAGGCCACAAGTGCACTCAGGACTTAGCTTTTTACATTTTTTAACAATTTCCTGCTTTGAGTAATTTTATCCTTGCTTTCCCAAAGTACGGTGCCACGAAAGAGCTTGCTCGAGTAATGGAATTCGACTGGAAAAGAAACTCTTGGAATTAACTTAACTAAATAGAAAATCCTAAGTTTGTTTAAAATAAACCAACGCTTATCTTCCCGTATGCTCTAGACCGTTGCAACATAGTCCAATCAGTTGGTCCACCAGAAAGGGAGGTAAGCATTAGATTACTAGGGACTTCCACATAAGCTAACTTTCGAAAACTCGGGACGTCGCAGAGAGTGACTACCACAGAGTCAAGGGGATACTCATTAATGAGGTTCGTCCTCTCCTCGTTGGACACTTGGTAAAGCTGCTTATGCGCTCAGTTTGAGAAAGTAAGTTTTACTGGGCCAAACAAGAAAACACCCACTAATTACCATCACCTTAATAATAAAATTTACCAACAGAGACACTCGCAGTACTTATTTGACACAGCAAAGCACTCCAAGGCACTTTTCAGTTGTATGCATCTTTATATTGGGCACTGGTCTTGTTGATTATTATCTTGTTCAATTTATGTATGCAAAATGATGATGATGGATGTCTTATGTTGTTGAACTTTAAATTTCTATTGCCGTCTTAGTTGGAGAAAAAAAAATTCATTTAATTAACTCCTAGATTAGTTGTTTTTCTCTTTTCATAGAGTAAACAAGCGAGCCACTTCACCATTGACAAGTAGGTGGTCTAAGCATATTTTCCATTTTTCTTTGGCTGCTTGGGGTTTGTTGTTAAAAGCTTTATTTATTGGCCCTTTGCGTTTGATTTCAAACCTTGTAAGGTTTTTGGGGGGCAAGAATGTCTGAAATCGACTGTGACCATTAGTTCCTACGTTTTACCAGGGCTCTTAAACGCCTAGAAACCACGCAGAAGACCATTTTTGGTCCTAGGTTGTAATACACGTTTTAGTTTTTGAAAGCAAGCACTTGTACCACCGAACCTTTTGTCTCCAAGACTCGCGCGGCATCTCACTCTGTTGCAGTTTTTTACTCATTACGCCCGTCGAATTGTGTTGTGATCCGAGAAGAAAACATTTTTTCCAGCGGGGTTTTAACGCGGAAGTCGCCTTTGGTTAAAGAATGTGCTAGAACGGTACTTCTTTGTGCCCGGTCACACTGTCTTTTCCACATTTATTAACATCCTTGGGACCTTTTTCAAACCTTAATAATTCTTTCTGGCCACATGAAAATCAGAATTTGCTTGACTGTTTGTACTTTTTGTAGCTGCATTTTTTGCTTTCTATAACTGTTTGTGCATTAAGCAAGGAAAGTTAAGTTCATCTTTCGCCCTAAAGTTCAATTTTGATATAAATAGTTTTGTAATATGGAACTTCATTTCAATTTAAAAGGCCAACAAACACTCACAGCATTTAAACATTGTTTTAATCATGCTCATTGTCTGTACCATGGATGATGAATTATTTGTAAATATTTTTCCTCATTGGTGCTTCCTGTGTCCCAACAGACTTGATATGCATAACCATTCCGCCAGGAGAAAATCCAAGCTAGTTGAATCAGACTCGAACGTAGAAATATTATTGGATACCTCACTAGAAACCATGTTCAGGGACACCCAAGCCATGACAGGGTCACCCCGGAATTCAAATGGGGCGAACTATACAGAATTATCAGAGATGAGAACGTCCCTAACGCTTCTATTGAAGAACTAATCGTCTACCAAAACATAAAGAAGTATGGCCTCCATAAGGTGGCTACACGCCCAGAATTATTCCCGTGCTCAGAAGTCATCGGGTGGATTTTGTCCTACGTAGATGTTAAAACAAGGATCATCTTAGATGTTAAAGGAGAAGGGCTTGCATCCTTCCAGCCACTTCACATAGCTACAGCCTACAAGCTGCCTTCCCCTAAAATCATGTTGAATGACGACTGGATAGCTGGGGCCAAGATGGATCATTTTGAGTATGCTAAGAAGATAACTATCACCGAGAGACAGTTGAAACTAAGAGCTAGTGGGGAATATGATAGTCAATATTTGAGGACCCCATATAGAATCATAGCTCTGATGTTAAGCCGTGCTTTTGGGTAAGCAAGCGGAAGTACATACAAGCTTAGCTAGGTACCAGTAATGTACCACTTCGCCACACATGGTGCGATGTTCAACTGGGCAGATATCATCTCCGAGAGCATGGTGTCACATATTGTCGCAGCGCAAGGAGGACTGACACAGAAGAAAGCAGAATTTTTCATGTCCTCTTACCTCTTGGATTGCTTGTTGATCAGATATCCTTTCCTTGCTTTGGGATGTGTTTGGAAGATGGCCGAATCTCCCCTCCACGTAGCCTATCAAACGACATGGGATCACAAATACGCAAGTAACTACAAGCTCATTTGTGAGGGGTTGATCATGCCACTATACCAGCTAATATTCAAAGAAGAGCCGAATTGTATGTGTGAGAATGACTTATCGGTTATCGAGGAACATGGAGATTATTACTTCTCCGCAGAAGGCATGTATAGCAGGATGTATGGGGGAACCCAAGCTCCTTCTCTATTTCCTCAATATGCCACTGATTTTGTTGTACATAAAGAGGCTGTCAGACAAGTTTTCATCAATGGGGTTGGTAGGTTTCTTCATGACAAGAAGAAGGCTTCCTATCCACAGCTACCATTCACTATCAGAGCATACAAATTCCCAAAGGCAAAAGAAGTTGAGGATTTTGTTAAGGATCTAGAGGCCTTTTATTTTGGGACAGATTTTCAGAAGGCACGATAGCAAAGGTAAGGTCGTTGCCCATTGTGCTTCTTGCAGGATCACCTTTGAATATGCACATCTTTTCTTTAAAGATGAATAAATTTATCGGAGCGCGAGAAACATGATAGAGTTGAACAAGCGCTTTCGTCCCAAAAGCGGGGGTAGTTCCAGTGCAGTTGCAAAAGAAGCAGAGTTACAAAAACAACTAAAGGAAGCAGAAAGGAAACTTAAAGAAGATACCGAGAGGCAGGAACGAGAAGCTGCTGAAGAACAGCAGAGGGAAGCAAAGATAAAGCAAAAGGAAGAGGCAGATAGAACTCAAAAAGAAGAAACTGAAAGAGTCCGGAGGGAAGAGACTGAAAGGATTCAGAAAGAAGAAGCCGCAAGGTTGCAAGAAATGAGAGAAAGAGCGGACAAAGAAGCAGCTGAACAAGAAAGGCAAAAGGAGGAGGAAGAAAAGTCCAAGGAAGCTGTGGAACAGAGAAGCCCGAATGTGCAAGATATGGACACAGACCCACCAGAGATAATCACAGGAGGACACTGCCCATTGCAGGAGCTCGGTCTCACCCTGTTCACCCCCTCAAAACAACATATGGTATCCAGATTAGACACAATATTTTTCAACTCAACAAGAAAGACTATCATGAAGAGGTCGAAAAAGAGACTGAAATTACCAGCCCACGCCAATGTTGTTATTGTTCAAGAAAGCACAATATTACCCCCAAGGCCACTTTACCGAGCGGCCTGAATATTTCTGCCGCGTTTTCCCAGGTGTGCATCCAAGCGGAAACAGGTTCAACATTACTTCCATCATTATACAGCATTCTTCCAGATTCGGAGCCACAGATTGGATAGAGGACTCACCCTCTTGCATGGGCGACTTAGACAAGAAGGATATCTTCATACCTTGACAGACAGCCACTATTTGGTTTGCATGCAGCGTCCATCCTTCCGAGAGCACCACTATTGGCCTAGTTACTGAATACAGGCTTCTTATTCAAATTCAGGAGAGAGATCTCATCATTCTATTTTTCAGAAGGGCGCCTCCTTTGCATGGGCAACTTTCCTTGAGAAGGCAATTCGCATCAAGCCTTAGATTCACTGCATGGCTTGCATGCAGGTTCTATATTGGTCAAGAGGGCATTATAACCCTAGTGCCAACTTTCCGGAGCAACCTCACATCATTGGAGCACTTATTATTCACTTCCTCATCTGAAGAAGGCGCATTTATTACAAGGGCAAATTCTTGGAGAGGAATCATCTCATATCTCAGCTGATTCTTCATGCATAGCTTGCATACTTAGCTCATGTTGATCTACATCCACTAGTCAAGCTATTGGTACGTACATGCATCATTTCTATCCCTATTTTATAGCATATCTGAATACTTGGGTTATTTAGGGTTTTGGCAAACCCATGCACTTGCATACATGATCATGCAATCATAGAACAATACATGCATTCATATTTTAGTTAATTTTACCATAGTATTGAGTTACAAGACTTCAGACAAGCAATAAACTACATCAGGAAGACTATAAAAGACAAAAAAATATAAGTTGGAATATTACAGTGGTATTAGAGCATGTTCCTCGCCACCTGTGGGAGCATGCAATATAAACAGCTAGATGAATACAGAGGAATGTCAATGGATGACAGTACAGGTCAAAATTAGTGAAGTGCATGCCTGAGCGCAGGTTTCTTGCCATCCGGTGAGATCATGAAGACACTGAGAAGGATCTTGGCTGGAAAATTGGGGACGTTAGCAGCTCTTTGGCACTTGCCTCGATATCAAAAATATCTAGCATTTGGGGACGAGGTATGTGCAGCATTGTCCTTTCAAGACTATTACTCCATCCAGTTCGGGAGTCGACCCAAGGATTTGGATGAGGATTTCCTTAAAAACATAGTGCGGGGAGTAGAGAAAGATGAGCATGAAGTACATGTTGATGGTGAACTTGATATGGAGTTGACAATACATGAGGAGGGTACTGCATGTGATGCAGTTATCCGATCATCCAAAGTCAAGGATTCGTCATCTCGCCTTAGTAGTGGTGCTTGTAAGGATTAGGGGGTGTTAGCACCTACGTTACCAGGGTACCCGTACCCGGGGGTTGGGCACCCATACCAGTATCGGGTACCCGTACCGCCGTACCTGGTACGGGGACGGGTACCTCTGGGAGTACCCGGGAAGTACCCGGTACTTCACCCACATACCCGGTACTTGGCTAATGAAAATCGGGCACGAGTACAGCAAAAACGGCAAAGTACCGCGTTTTTGGGTATGTAGCAGGTACGTCCGGCCTTGAAACCGACAACGCGGACCTGGAAAACGCGTTTTTTTTTGGTTTTGAGGCGAGGTGGATGGTGGAGCACATAACCTAAAACCTAAAACGAAACTGAAACCGTGAAATTTGGAGGTTTATTTTATTTTCTGTGCATCCGCTGTGTGTCCACTGTGTGTCGAGTGTCGACTGTCCATCCGCCGGTGAAGTTTGGACGGAGCTGCTGCTGTCGAGTTTGGACGGAGCTGCTGTTGTCGAGGCCGCTATACATCTCGCCGTCGAGTTGGAGGTTGAAGCTGTCGAGTTGGAGGTCAAGGCCGCTGTCGAGTTGGAGGTCGAGGCCGCTGTCGAGTTGGAGGTCGAAGCTGTCGAGTTGGAGGTCGAAGCTGTCGAGTTGGAGATCGAGGCCACTATCCATTATTTAAATTTTCAATTTTTCTGTTATATAAATATTTGGCATTAGTTATTAATATTATGGCTGTTAGTTATTATTTATTAATATTATGAATTTTAGTTATAAGTTTATAACTTAATAACTATAAGTTTATAAATTAATAAATTTAAAATACTAATTGTTTTGTCAACTCGGACTAGAGAGAACACTAAAAAATTAAAAATTCTAAAACAGAAAAATGAAATTTTCATAGCAGTAAGGATCTCCTTCTTAATTGCTGGAAACTAATCAGACAATGCAATCCTACCACGAATGTAAGTTCAATCTGCAAATCTGAATCAGATTTGTGCAATCCTACCACGAATGTAAGTTCAATCTGCAAATCTGAATCAGATTGTGTGCCTGTAGTAGCAGCAGAACATGGATCTTCCCTAGAAACCAGAATACATGACTGAGTCTGAACCTGCAGATAATGGCTAGATCTGAATAGTGGGGGATTCACCGACCAGGGAATGGCTAGACGGAGTTATAAACTTATAAGTTACAACTTACAAACTTACAAAGTTTCAAATTTTATTATTAAGGAGTGCGATTTTTTTATAAATTTAAAATTTTAACCCCTGTATCTTGTAAATCATGGGCATTGCCATTTATTGTTAATTAAAATTTGTTGCATTTAAATTTTACAATTTTAAAAACAGGAAATTCATGGAAATTCAGGAAATTGCCCTTTTTGCCCTTAAGTTAAAGACTTAAACTTAAAGTCTACTCTTAAGTTCTTAACTGTATCAGCAACGTTTGCAGTTGCACTTTGCAGAATTAAAAATTTAAAATTTAAAATTTAAACAGTTACTGTGTTACATAAGTTATAAAATTATAAATATAATAATATAACAGTAAGACTGTAAGACTGTAAGTGTATAATACTATAAATTAAAAATATAAATAAAATTAAAATTTCAAATTTTCATGCTAATTGTCATCTGTGCACTGTCAATTTCAGGCATTATCAGCTCAGTTCATTTGTGAGGGGTGTATCATTAATCATAGTCATTATATAGCTGTTAGAGGTGTCAAAAGAATACAGTCCAAAGGAAAATTTCAAAAATCAAAAATGTCTTCAGGTAATCCACAATATCCACTATAGAAGCATGTGGAGAAGAAAAAACCAGAAAAGTCTTCAGGGGGGACAGCCTTAATAAAATGCAAACTTTGCAAGGCTGAGTGGAAAGGGACCTATACTAGAGTGAAAGCCCATTTCATGAATATTCCAAGGATGGGTGTTGAAGCTTGTACTGGAGATCCGGAGGATCCCTTAAGACTCCCTATTGTACAGAAAGAGCAACTTAGGGCTGAGGGTAAGGCAGGGAAGGGAACCTCGAAGCCTCTAGCTCATGCTATTGGGGATGACACCGATGATGATGAAATGCCATCGGATGATGAAGAAGTTCAGCTTGGTGATGAGCATGTGCCATCAAAATCATCAAAAAGCACTAAACAGGGATACAAAAGACCAAAAATTGGTGGCCTTTATGACATGTTTGATGTCAAAGGCAGGGAGGGTGTTGATCTTGCCATAGCAAGATTTTTTCTTGCATACAGGATTTCTTTCAATGCAGCTCACTCACCATACTTTGAGCAAATGGTTCATGCAATTAATAATGGACCTATGGGGTATAAGCCACCTAGTTATGAGAAGCTCCGAACAGTGTTGGTGAACAAGGAGAAAAATCGTCTTGAGAAGGCAATGGCACCATTGAAGGGATCTTGGAGTGTAGATGGGTGCTCCATTATCATGGATGGTTGGACTGATTGTCGGAATCGTCCATTGATAAATATCATTGTCTCTTCCATAGCTGGTCCATATTTTCTAAGGGCCATTGATTGTTCTGGTCAAGAAAAGAACGCTGTGTTCTTGAAAGACCAATTATGTGATGCCATTGCGGAGGTGGGGCCAACCAATGTTGTTCAAGTTGTTACTGATGCAGCTCCAGTTTGCAAAGCAGCGGGGGTGATGGTTCAAAAGGAGTATAGGTTAGTGTCGACTTCCAACTTTCCAAGTCTGATTTTTAATTACAAATTTACAAGTATGTTTTTTTTTCTAATTTTTAGTACTTAAAAGTTAAATCAGAATTTATAAATCACTGCAAATTCTAATTTTGTTTTTAATTTTTTATTTCTTGATGTACCATAGGCATATCTTTTGGACACCATGCGCAATGCATTCTTTGAATAATGCATTGAAAGACATTGGGAAACTTGAATGGGTTCGGTTATTAATTGAGAATGGCCATAAAATCCAAATGTTCATATGCAACCACCACCAATCACAAGCCATTTACCGCAAGCATGCCAAAATGGAGCTTCTTAAGCCGGCTGACACTAGAGTTGCAAGTTACTACATTTTGCTTAAGCGGCTTTTGGAGATGAAAGGGGCTTTAGCTGCCACAGTTATCAGTGATATGTGGGAGCAATGGAGACAATCTACCTCAGAGGCAACTATAGAGGTGAAGCGATTGATATTGGATGATCGGTTTTGGGTTGATGTAAAATTTGTTGTGGAATTTGTAGAGCCAATATGTGATATGCTTCGCTATGCAGACACAGATGGTCCATGTTTAGTTGAGATTTATGAGAACATGGACTCTATGTGTGAGAGGATCGAATCCATCACAAACAAGAAAGATCCTACTTTATGGCCACAGTTGCAATCATTTATACATGGGCGATGGAATAAATTGAACAGCCCACTTCATATGGCAGCCTATGCAGTTAATCCCAAATGGTATGATTCCACAACAGGAAGGAGGCCTCCTTCCCAAGATAGAGAGGTGGTTAAAGGGTTTATGAATGCAGTTAAAAAAATATATGGTTCTACAGAAGATGCTTCTGAGATACGATCTCAATTTGCCCAATTTTCACGTGGGCGAGGTGTCTTTGGTTCACATGCTTCTTTGGCTGATAGGCGCAAGAAGAAGGATCCGATTGATTGGTGGTGGCTTCATGGTGTTGATGCTCCTGAGTTGCAGCAATTTGCCATACGATTACTTGGGCAGGTAGCTACTTCCTCATCTTGTTTCTATATTAAATTTTAATTAATTTAATTTGGTAGCCTTTCCCTAACAGTTTGATTGCACTTGCAGGTAGCTAGTTCCTCGTCTTGTGAGAGGAATTGGAGCACTTATGGCTTCATCCATTCTGTGAAGAGAAACAGGTTGGGGTCGAAGAAGGCAGAGAACCTAGTCTACATTCATAGCACACTTCGTCTCATATCTCGAAAAGACCCTGGGTACAAAGAGGGTCCTTTCAAGAGATGGGACCAATACACGGATGATGCCATATGTGTGGATGAGGAAATACAACCGGATGGCCTTGTTGAGATACCTCCAGTTGCTATAGATGAGGAGCCTCCACTTGATAGTGATACTTACCTGGAGAGCTTGTTGACCGAGGACCTCCTTGATGCTGATGCTGATGCAGATGACAATGATGTTGCAGATGCTGTTGACTTAGCAGAGATGGCTTGAGGAAGCCAAATCAACTATGATGTTTACTTGCTTTATGTTTATTATTTGACTATTTTCATTTTGCTATTTTGTATTTCATGTTCGGAACTATGGCAAATGAGGCATGCCATTTGCCAAATTTTGGATGTAGTATGACAATGGACTCATGGAGTCATAGACATATATCATGCTATTATGCTAATGTTTCACTTTCATATCAATATCAATATCATATATCAATTATCATATATGTAATTTCAAATTTGAATTAATGACAAATGTGCAAGCAGCAATACCAATGTCAAATGTGTGTTACTTGTTGAAAACTTTAAAGTTTAAACTTATTAACTTAATAATAAAATTATAAATATATTAATTATAAAATTATAAAATTATATATATGTCTACAGTACCTCGACGTACCCAAGTACCCTATTTCAAAAAGTGGCGTACCCGTACCCGTACCCATCCCAGTACCCGAGTACCCTGGCAACTTAGGTTAGCACCTAGATGTGACATGGATTCGATATTGAGTGATTTGGGTGTACAGGAAATCGAAGAGGAAGAGGAGCCCACCTATGAGCCTATGGTTACTAGAGATTCCTTGAACAACACTCAGATGGCTCTTCAAGAATCCAATATGCATGTTGACAGGTTGTGTGACGAGTTGGAGTTGGTACACTCTTCATCATCTACAGCAAAGAGTCGGGACATTCATGACAGGCGAGATCCATGAGGAGAGACATGACTTGGAGATGGTTGACTCTATACTTACGGGGCAGTATAGAAGTTATGAGTCACTTATTGTGGAGGGGCCATTAACGGTTCCAGTTGTAGTTGCAGATGTGTTGACAAGAGACACTCTCCAGTATAATACAGATGTAAGGGATCCAAGTTCATGTGACACTAGTAGAGTGAGTGCACGAGAGGATACCACAGCACACACAAGATACACCACAGCTGTAAAACATGAGGGCATGAGTGGCACCCATGGTTTGAGGGGAGAGCATCCAGTGATGATTCTACATGAAAGGAGCACTCAGAGTTGCAAGTGACTGAGGAGATATCTGACACAGCAGGTTTGGATCAGGCAGGGGATCATGAGCCATCTCTGTTAGAAAAGAGGTTTAGCCATGGCAGAGATAGTTGAGCACGTTCCATGTGGATCAGGAAACAGGGAAGTATATGCATACAGAGGTTGGATGGACAGATATATGGTGGATATAGAGACACACTGGATTACACGCTTCGTTGATATCAACGGAGTATTGGCTGCAGTAGCGCATACAGTATACTACCTGGGAGACCACCTGACAGACCACTTGACCCATGGAATTTTGGAGTGTTTCCTCATGGGAGACCACCTGACAGAGATCACGAGCATACCCTTGTACTGGGTTTCCCCAAGATAGATGAGGGGAAGGACATGCTTCATAGGGTAGTAAATCCCTCGATACTCTATCTTTGTCGGGGATATCATCCGATGAGGATCAGAGAGCATGATGCTCACAGGTCTACTTCTAGACCTAATTATGGGATTGTGGTCATGCTCGTCAGGTTGACCAACAAACTAGTTACTTCCTAGTCGCATCTACAGGAGCAGAGCTATCTATTTCTATTACACATCAAGACTTGGCAGGTTCACCTTGAGACAGTTAGATGAGGTGAATGACATCTTGGCCACAAGGGCGACCTTTCAATTGGACCATGGGATTGGTACACTGAGTACACAAGGGAGATTAGATTAGTTCACAAGGATTGCAGTTGAGAGAGTAGGGAATGACATCATCTCCTATAGAGATTGCCCATGTATAGACCCTGAGTCCTCACTTAGGAAGAGGATCATGAGGGCTATGCGGGATTTGCAGTTGGTAGATTATTCTTGGTATCCGCATGAGTATGAGGCACCACAGGTGGTGGAGCTATTCTCCAGAGAGAGGCTTAAACTCCATGGATTATTTGAGCACATAGACGGTGAATGGGTTAGCAAATGTATAGATGCAGTTTGGCAGGAGCTGATTAGATTAGCAGGAGCGGAGTCAGTTCTTAGCACTTGGTTTCTACCAGAGGATTACATGGAGACTTTGATGACTATCAGCATGATACGACAGCAGTTCATTGGAGTTGGGTTTGGTGGACCCCTTAGTTGGTGGTGGGATCCAGGCATTCATCTGCATGATGGATTGTTTCAGATAGTAGAGGTGATCAACAGAGTTGTGAGGGTGATCGATCCGCTATATTTATGGGATGACAGTAGAGGAGAGGTTGAGATTTCTTTATGGCAGAGCCGACTTTCTTTCCTGGTATTCAGGATTGAGATTGACAGTGGAGTCGCTACGGAGGAGATGGCCAGTTTCCGCTTTCAGGTGTTTGTTCGTGGGATGCTTAGGTTTAGATGCATGACAGAGCAGTCTTCTGAGGAGTTTGTGCAGCTTATGATTGCTTGGCTCTTCAGGGGCAGTTAGATGGATTCTGGTGTTAGCAATAGGAAGACCAGCGCTCGGGGTAAAGAGTGCTTCACATCACAAGGCTAGTGAGGGACTCGAATGACTTCACCTTTTACAGGTAGATGAGAGGTAGGTTTGCATGGAGAAACTAGGTGGATATTATGTCGGGTCAATAGAGCAAGTTGGGACCTACATTATGCAGCCTTTGACAAATTTGAGCAGCCATGTGGGAGCCTATTGTTAGATTGCATCACAGGTATACTGAGGATGCAAGGTGCAGAGTATAAAGGTGCAAAGACTCACCGGTTATCAGAGTTCTTGCAAATTCTGGTGATTTCCTCGGAGTATAGGGCAACACGAGTGATAGAGTTGTCTCTTGAGGAGATGACTAGAGTTCATGAGCAACCCAGAGTCATTACCAGTGACCGGAGCAAATTTCCTTTGTCGGTATTTGAGGTCGAGTATGACAACAAAATTGCAGACTTCACCTAGTTTCCTATGCACTACACCATTCATAGTGAGGGGGCCAACTCTTACAGATATTTCTGCTTGGAGTTCCAGGAGAGGTGGATGTTGATGGAGCTTGATAGACAGCTGATAATGATCAAAGTGGCTCAACGACTGCATGATGGTCTCTTTTTTTGGGTAGCAGGAGACCCTGTGATTGCAGTAGTGGATGGTATAGTAGTTAGTATGAGGACAAGAGTCAATTATCACTTTCAGGAGCCTATCCATATGGAGTTGGAGTTCCAGGAGAGGTGGATGTTGATAGAGCTTGATAGACAGCTGATGATGATCAAAGTGGCTCAACGACTGCATGACGGTCTCTTTTTTTGGGTAGCAGGAGACCCTGTGATTGCAATAGTGGATGGTACAGTAGTTAGTATGAGGACAAGAGTCAATTATCACTTTCAGGAGCCTATCCATATGGAGCAGTGGATTAGCTTCCTAGGTGGTAGACCTTATGAGGGATGAATACAGTGTTTACTGGCTTGGATGCTAAGGAGTCTACAGGATGCTCATTGTGTTGATACTGCACAAGGATGTGGTGGATGCAGTAGGTACTCCACAGTTCTTGAACTGATTTGGGACCTTGGAATTTCAGTGGCAGGCAGTTTAGTAGTTATTAGAGGATTCTTTCAGGAGGTCTCATGTCATGGTACTGTTATCACACACATAGTAGTGGGGTACACCATGTGAGCAGAGCAGATATCTGCACTTTTTAGAGCTTTGCCTTTACACTTTTTCAGTGAGATCAGCTATAATGAGCAGCATTATTTTTTATCACTCACACATCAGAAGATCTTTGTATCAGACATTTAGTAGACCTTATGCCAAGGCTGAGCCTTGAGACCTCAGATTTGATGACCGATATGGCCTTTTATTCCATACAGTTGCAGTGGTTATAGTTGGTTCAGATTACAGATGTTGATTGATGACCCAGTATATATGATGTGCATTGATGTTATTACCTTGTTGTTTAAGTCATTTTGATAGCATAGACTTGGTATAAAGTAATTATGATATGGCAGTGTATCAAAATTGAAATAAAATTGGTTATGGATTATATATTGGTTGTATTACTGACATTTGGAAACTCTTGTTTTATGCGTGTTGGTCTTTACCTTCATATGAATGTGAACATGATCATTTAGTGTCTGCTTGACCTGCTAGCTTAGGCACCATCTTCACTTGTCTCCATCCATCCATTTTTCATTTCCCATATATTGATCTTCACCCTGACTTACACCTTGACTTCTGATATGGAGGATCTTTCTCGCTTCTACCTCTGCGTTGGACTTGCATCCATGTTTATTTTGTGTCTTGACTCTGAGTTGCCAACAAAACTTACCCTTGGTGAGTTGGATTTTATGCCTTTATCATTCTAGTCGGTTGCCCCGATGTGTGGTTTAGATTTGCGGAAGTCCCCCTAGTTGCTTGAGTTGTGTTGGCTAAAACCTGAAGCAAAGTTGTACTACATATGGAAACTATTGTTATATCTTGTACGGCCCAATGAAAAGGGCTATGAAATTGAAGTGAAATTCAAGTGCTATGAAATGTAAATGCACCCCGGATGTAAGTTGCGATTAGTTGTGCTTATAAGCACATGTGAAATCCCAGAGGGGTCATATTAGGCCTAAAAAGCAATGGATAAATGTATGTTAAATCTAAAGATTGTTGGCCATGAAATGTAATGAAATGAAAGGTCCTAAAAAGCAGTGGCTAAATGTATGCTAAATCTAAAGACTGTTGACCTTATGTGAAACTTTCCTCATTGAGCCTACGGGTTATGACATGAGATGGAGCAAGGGAAAACTAATTCTAAGTGTCCCCTAGAACCTCAAGTTACAGTTAGTCGGGCACCTAGTTCACGGCGGTTCTAGTAGTAGACAACTTTTGCCAAGGTTGAATAAGCACTTCTCTGAACAACTTATCCATTTGTGAGACACCACCATTCCTTGTGTACTCCTTGTCCAACACATGCTTAAGTGTATAACACCATGTCCCTTATCCAAAGTATCACAATGTCAAGTTAGTCAAGTCATCCCTTCAGCCTAGCCTTGTGTCTTTAGCCTTCACCCTTTGCTAGCCATCTGATCATGTTTACAAACAAGTATATTCTTGAGATTCTTCTTAAAGGTAAATTATTTAACTAACCTATGATTACTTATTAACTGCCAGTGAAATGATGCTTAATACTCTAGAGTCTTGCTATGAAAATGATTTAGAGAGCATGTCTTAACTATTTGCACTTGCAGCAACATGGCTTCTACAGCCAGGGTTATATTTTGATCAGTTTGACCAGTCAAACCTAGTTTGACCAAGGTCAACCTTGGGATCCATGATGAGATGAACCACTTTATGTATGATGTTGATCTATGGTCTTCTATATACCTTTTTGATGATTCCATATGATGGGCACAGGCTTCAGATGATGATTGAGGTAGTTTGCCATGATTATTATTATTTCCAGATCATCATATCTTTACTTGTCTGGGTATGGTGGACCCTACAGATGATCCTACAGGTTGTCAAGAGGTGTATGAGTACTCATATCTAGTGGATTTGAGTCTTCTGGATCCATTGAGACACGTATCTATCAGTTTCAGGCACTCCCAGGCATGTTATGAGCAGTTTTCCACCTATTGACCAATTTGGCCATGCTAGTGTGGCCTGTCCAGCCAGATCATTGGAAGCCAGTCGTTGCCTAGGGCGCTACAGGGGAAGGGGGTGGTCTAGCCACTTGTTATTACCACTTTACCCCCCTTTCGAACATGAATGCACAGTCAATTTGACAACGCAGGCACCTGACAATCAGTTATGGGTAGTTTCAGGGTTTTCAGGAGGATAAAAAAATGGAATAAAAAGGCCATAAAGGAGTTCGATTTGGGCAATTGAGGCAAGGTTTTGGCATGAGGTCTACTTTGAGGTCATCTATGGTGTATCCCACTCCTTCCAGATCAGTTTGCAGCAATCAGTGGGGTCCACACAGTCTACAGTATGTCTTTTGATGTATTTTTCTCTCAGATTTGTGGGGACAGGATTTGATCATTTGTGTACTTGGACATGTCATTGAGTCTCATGTTATATTATTGTGCCATGGGGTGATGCTAGTGAAGGGAACTAATACCTCCTGGCCCCACCATGTGCTCCTAGTCACTTGTCCCAGACATCTTATGTGAGACACGCTTGTAATAGTCTCCCCTAGTCATGATGTCATCCCCCCTTGGGTCTTTTTAGCCATGACATCATCCCTTTAGTGAGTGATCCATGTCATATGTTGTACTGGCTCATCTTAGCCATTGATTATATTGTTGTATCTTTTGATCTCAACCACTCATTTCAAAAGTGGTTTAGGGTTTTGGTCTTCCTCATCCTATTTAAGGAGGAGACCACCCTATTGTAAAGGCAACTTTTGGAGCTCTTCAAACTTGGAATAAAAATACTATTTTGTGGATCTACTTCTCTTGTCTTGATGGATTCTTTTGCAAGTTGAATATACAACCTTTTCTCTGTGTATCATTTGTGGATCTTGGGGTTCCAAGACGTTTTTCTACAGGGAGTCCGATTTGGTGAAGAGGAGGAAGATTTGGAGGGAGGCTATTGTGGGGAAACCCCATATCTTCCCTTGGATTTGTTAATGTAATTGTAACTTCAGAAGATGTTCACTTGTATATTTTATATTGTATTTGTATTTTATTATTGTACCTCCGACCGAGATGTTTATTCCTCCGGTCGGGAGAGTCATTATTGTATTTGGGTCATGTAAAGTCATTGAGGTTAACCCTCCATTGTATGTCGGGGCATTAGACCCCAGAGTTAAGTTGTTAATGGGTTATTAGACTCTCCTAGAGAAGTCAACCCAATCTAATCAGGGTAAAGGTCAAGCGAAAGATAAAGTATAAATAGAGAGGGTGCTCCTCTCTATTTTATCATTCACTCACTCACTCATTCGCATAAGTGAGAGAGAGAGAAGTTAGCACAAGTGGAGGAGGAGGAAGCTGCTGGAGACCATCTCTTTGTTTTGGGGTTTTGTATTATTGCTCATTCTTTCTCTGAGGAAGTTGTGGGGTTTTCTCCTTTATGGTTTCCCCGGTGAAATGCTTTGTGTCTCTTGTCTCTTGTGTTTCATTTGCTGTGCATGTTGTTCTCTCAGATAAGATCCTAGATCATATTGAATTAAATTGTGAAAAACTAACATAGTATCAGAGCTAGCCTGAAGGAAGGCAATGTATGGAATTTACGACACTTGTTTCACTTCGACAATTTGAAAGCTAGGGCTTTGTATAGCAAAACCTAGTCATCGTGGAACTTTCGCTATAAATCACTTTTGGCGAAGGTTCAGGATCTGAAACTTGGGCAGGCCGAAGATGACATGTTCATGTACCTTGTGTCCGAGTTTCAGCCTCAGATGCGTTGTACTATGTGAGATATGATCCGTACAAGTTAGGGTTTCTGCCTCTTCCAGAATGCAGCCTAAACAGGTGACCTAGGAAAAAAGGTCATATCTCGAGCTAGGAAGCTCCAAATGGAATTCCGTAAAAAAGTTACAGTTAGGACACGAACTGTAGTTTCACAGGTCCGATATCAAAGGCCGAAGTTGCAACAGTGACACGTGGCACTCTGTATAAGTTCGCTATGTTGTTTCATCCCATAAAATGGTGACCTAGGGAAAAAGGTCATATCTAGGGCTAGGAACCTCCAAATGGAATTCCGTAAAAAGTGACAGTTAGGGCACGGACTGTAGTTTCACAGGTCCGAGTATCAGAGACTGAAGTTGAAACAGTGACACGTGGCACTCCGTACAAGTTCGATATTCTGTTTCATCCCATAAACAGGTCATGTTGGGAAACTTAGCATATCTCTCTCATGGAGAATCCAATGAAGCTAAAATCTGTGGGGTTGGAAAAATGACAGGTCAAGCTACCACAGGCTGAAGTTTCAGAACCTGAGGATCCGAAATTTCAGAGATACACTAGAAACAATAAGGCACATCTGAAATAGCTCAACGGAGGAAATCAAAGAAGAGGAGGAAGAAGCTCTCACTTAAAGTTTTTTTTTAGTTTTTTTTAGGTATGAAAGGACCTAATACAACATTGAAAACTTTGAAAATGGATTTGGAATCCCTTCATCATGTATTAATCTTTCATCAAATGTTTCGAGAGGAAGGAGATTGAAAATTAGGGTTTTTTTCGGGTTCTACAAGTAAGAAGAAACCCTAGCAAAGTTGGGAGACTCATAGGGAAGCAATGAAGGAGGTTTAAATGGCACTGATATTCTATCATCCTAGCACCATGAACATATATAAGATGTTTGCAAGTGACATACCTTGTATGATTAGGGTTTTACCCTTATAGAGAAGACTACAAGCAATCTCGATAGGTATGACTTGAGGAGATGCAAGTATGTTTTGAAATTTGTTTCATTTATTTGATGATTAAGCTCATGATATGTTTGTCTTCATATTATTGAGGTTAGTACAATCATGATTAATTTTAGACTTGCTTGATCACCTTAGTAAAAGTATGAATTGATTAGGGTTATGACACTTATGATTGTACTAATGCACTTGTGGTGTTGTATGAGGATGATGTTGTCTGCTGACATGAAAGGTACATCAAGAAAGACAAAATCAAGTTCTAGATCAAGAATATATAACCATGATGACATGAAGACAGACTCATCCATATTCTTTGATCACATAGAAGCTCTACTTAAGAGGTATGTATGATTTGGTTCTACTATGCTTAACTTATGAGATATGCAAGTTACTAGCACAAGGTCTCTAAATCATTGAAGAGAACAAAGAAGATATTGTTTGAGTATGTTAGACATTACTAGCAAGCATGCTAATCCAGGTATGTTTTCCTATATCGAGTAAGAATCCTACCTTGTGTTAGGATCTTAGATAAGTATACTTTTGTATGATTGATAATTATTATTCTTGAAGTTAGAAGTTTAAGTAATCAAGGGTTTATGCATATTATGTTTCTTAGTTTGATTAATGATATGAAAAACTAGAAGAGTCCTATGGTCAAATAAGAATATGCATGAGTAAAAGAAGTACTCCCTGAAACCTTGAATACTAATGCTTGTGATAAATTACCTGTGTATGAAATGATCATGACCATACATGTTTAAGATTATTTAGGATTATAATGTTTTGATAGTATTGAGATTATACTAATGAATGTATGATTATGTATGAGATCTTGAGGATGACACAATGGTGAAACTAGTGCACACTTAAGCATGCATAGTGGTATAGGATGGATAGAAGTTCAAAGACATATAATCATGATGCTATCATAAAGAGAAAATAGAGATCAAGAGGGAGGCAACCACACAAACATAAAAGATAAGTATTTGAGTTGTTATTTGAATTACTTCTTGAATCTTTGAATAGTTAATGATATTGCTCGTAATAGTTGTATGCATATTTGTATTCCTATAATATATCATGCATAGTGTAAGCATTCATATAGCATTGAACAGTATACTACTAATATGCATATGATGGGTAAGTTGGACAAACATTCCATTGTTGCTTGTCTAGAATGAAACCTCTTTGCTAACATGCTGGGAGCTGTACACGATCTTGATAGTATGTTCTGGTAGAGATGGAAGACATCTAGATAGCCATTGTATGCATACAGGATATGGAAAAGTGTTGTTCCAAAGTATTGGTCAAGATATTTGCATAACTATGTGAATCATATCAGTATGCATAATAGGTTATCATTGAAATGTCAACATGATTTGATAATTATGAAGTGTTACTAATCATGTAATTGAATTTGATTTATAGGAAAGATCGTGTGCTATGATTTACAAAAGAAGGATGATGAACACTTGTTCCGAAGAACAAGTGATGACTGTTCAACAAGAAGACTTACAAATCAAACATACTATAGAAGTACAAAGCAAGGCTCGTGGCTAGAGGATTCTCTTAGAAAGAGGGAGAGGATCATGATGAGATGTTTGCTCCAGTGGCCAGACACACTTCTAGAGATAGATTACACCCATGGATGACAAGATCGTTCTCTTGAATGGTGTAATTGAAGAAGAAGTGCATATCGAGCAAACTCCCAAGATCTGAAAGAGAATCATGATTGAAGAAGGCTTTGTACGGGTTCAACAGGTACCCAGGATCAATAGTCATTTGACAAGCTTGATGATCACCACGGGTGATGTGGATTTCAACCTTTGCTACAAGGTTGAAAGTGGTTTCTACAGTTTACAGACAGATGACTGGTTCGTTGATGTATTTGACGAATACCAGGCCAGATATATGCTTTGCTCTAAACACCCTGAGTTAGTATCTAGTTGAGCCTAGACGTGTTCACCTGGTAGCTGCAAAGCATGTGATGAGGTACCTGAAAGGTACGATAGACTTTGGTCTATACTATGTTGGAGATCATGACTACAGATTGTATGGTTATACAGATGCAGATTGGGCCGGAAGTGTCTCAGACAAGAAGAAAACCTTAGGTGGATGTTATTGTCTGGGATCCACCATGATCTCATGGTTTAGCATAAAGCAATCCAGTATTGCTCTCAGCACAAGCTGAAGCAGAGTATATAGCAGCTTGTTCTGCTAAGTTGTGAAGCCATATGGCTCTGAAAGTTGATGTCAAGTCTATTTGACCTGGAGTTGGATACCACGGTGGATTATGGGCTCAAGTATGATGCGAATCAGAAGATTAACCTGGAGGGTTATGTTGATTCGGATTGGGCAGGCAGTGCCATTGATAGGAAGAGCACTTCGAGGTGTTGCTTCAGTATGGGATCAGGTGTGATCTCTTGGTTTAGCAGGAAGCAGTCCTGCATGGCACTGAGTACAGTCGAAGCAGAGTATGTCGTAGCTTGTTCGGCTAGTTGTGAGGCAGTATGGCTGAGGAAGCTACTGTCTGATTTGTTTGATCTCCAGTTGGACGTGACTTGTATATATGGAGACAACCAGAGTTGTGTGAAGTTGTTTGAGAACCCAATGTTCCATGACAAGTCGAAGCACATTGAGATCAAGTACCACTATATCAGGGATATGGTGCAGAGAGGAGCAGTGAAGCTCCATTATGTTGCGATGGATGAGCAGATAGGCGATGTATTGACCAAGCCGCTGGCCAAAGTGAAGTTTGAATACTTCAGTGAGAAGCTTGGTGTACTTCAAATCGAGGTTGCTTCCAAGGGGAAGTGATGAGTCCGAAAGACGCAGATGTACATGGGATTTTCCGACATGGTGGTAAGTTGGTCCTCCCATGGTCGTTAATGTAATTGCCGAGCTTTTCCGACATGGTGGTAGGTTGGTCCTCCCGTGGTCGTTGATATAATTGTTGAAGCTTTTCCTACATGGTGGTAGGTTGGTCCTCCCATGGTCATTGATGTAATTGTTGAGCCTTTCTCAAATGGTGGTAGGAAAGTCCTCCCATGTCGATTGATAAGTGTTGTGTTATGTGCATCTGGGTTGTGCTACGTTGACGATGAGATGATCTGAAGATGATGAGGTGACAGTAGGGTACACAGTTTTTGCACGTGGCATATAATCAGTCCTGGGATGCTCCTTCAGGTTTTGCAGTAGCATATAATCAGTCCTAGGAGATCTTGCAAGTTTTGCAAGTGGCATATAATCAGTCCTGGGATGCTCCTTCAGGTTTTGCAGTAGCATATAATCAGTCCTGGGAGATCTTGCAGGTTTTGCAGAGGCATATAATAAGTCCTGAGATGTACCTACTTGATGGCTTGCTCGCAGAGATGATGAAGACCTACATAGAGGCTAGGCCTACATCCAACATGAAAAAGGGCTGGCTCTGTAGAACTTCCTATGACGAGTAGATTGGAGATTGATGGTCGAGATAGCAGCAACAGTGACAAAGATGATCCATCTTTGATGATGATCTAGTGACGAAGACTTGTGCTGATGAACTGTGTCAAGAGAATACCTTCCAAGTTAAGAGGGAGTGTTAATGTAATTGTAACTTCGGAAGATATTCACTTGTATATTTTATATTGTATTTGTATTTTATTATTGTACCTCCGACCGAGATGTTTATTCCTCCGATCGGGAGAGTCATTATTGTATTTGGGTCATGTAAAGTCATTAAGGTTAACCCTCCATTGTATGTCGAGGCATTAGACCCCAGAGTTAAGTTGTTAATGGGTTATTAGAGTCTCCTAGAGAAGTCGGCCCAGTCTAATTATGAAAGGTCAAGTGAAAGATAAAGTATAAATAGAGAGGGTGCTCCTCTCTATTTTATCATTCACTCACTCACTCATTCGCATAAGTGAGAGAGAGAGAAGTTAGCACAAGTGGAGGAGGAGGAAGTTGTTGGAGACCATCTCTTTGTTTTGGGGTTTTGTATTATTGCTCATTCTATCTCTGAGGAAGTTGCAGGGTTTTCTCCTTTATGGTTTCCCCGGTGAAATGCTTTGTGTCTCTTATCTCTTGTGTTTGATTTGCTGTGCATGTTGTTCTCTCAGATAAGATACTAGATCATATTGAATTAAATTGTGAAAAACAAACAGGATTGGCCTTTTGTCTTAGGGAGTATCATTATTGTATCTTAGTGACATAGTTGATGCTTTCTCTTTCATCTTTTCATCATTATCATCATTCTTTTGCTAGGCTTGTTTCTCATTGATCTTGTCTTGCAGGAGGAGGGTGAATTGGTCTCCTTGGAAGGAGGATGATTTGGCTTGGAGCTTTGGATCTCACTCTTGAATATACACGCAGGGGGAAGGTTATCAATTTGCAAAGTGGCCACAAGCTTTTGAGGTATGTTCTACAAGGTATGTACCTAGATCCATCCATCTTTTCTCCATTGGTCACATAAACCCTAAAATCAAAACCCTTACATTTTTTATTTTTCAGATCTATGGAGATCTAGCAATCACTTGGGCTTAACAATTAAAACTCACCTTAATAATTATCTTAACTATCTCAATCTATAATTTGGTGGGCATCCGACTCCATCTGCCCCTTCATCTAAGGCACTAGTCCTCCTTGAGGCAAGTCGCACTCCTCGGGTTAGTGGTCTTTTGCTAGATCCCACATGTGAGTATTGCTCATTCCTTCTCAAATCCATAGATCCATGTTATAGCATACCCCCGTGCCATCTCACTTTGATTTGACCTTGTGGGCCCCATTTGGACCATTTTCCACTTTTTAAGGGTGGGCCCCACTTGGGTACTTTTCTTTGGCATTAGATCTATCTAGATCTACTATTTCTAATCCATAAGTGACCCTATCTTACACTTGGTTGAACTTTTGTCAACTCCCTAAGCCTACTGAACTTTTGTCCACTCATCATCCTAGATCTAGATCTTGTTTCATCTTGGTCTCCTACTCTTTTATCATCACATTCCCCTAGGAGGTCTAGGTTGAATTCGCTAGCCTTCATTGGCTAAGCTAGGGTCTCCCCCTTGGTCTTGCTTAGGCTTGATCTAAAGTGAAGAGTGCCTCGGTTAAAGATGTACCTCTACCATCCTGGATGGGATACCTTTAGAGACAACTACAAGTTGTGTGATAATAGGTACCTCACAGGACAGTACTTTAAGTAGAAGGTGCTACAGATCTCCTAGGATGATTTGGGACCCTGGGATTTTCCCTAGTTTCAGTTGGTTCAATTTGATTGATTATGGAGTTGTGTTGGTATTGCTTGAGGACAAGCAATATTGGCAAGGGAGGACTTTAACGTTCCTTTTTTAACATACAGTGGAATTGACTGAGGATTGATACCATTCAGACCAAAAGATCTTAATCATGGTTATTAGATCATCAGTAGATAAAAGAGGGCCACGAGAACTAGGGGCCACCTGCATGCATTACATGCGGGCCATATTTCATGATGCATGCACAGAAATACCTTAATTAAGCCTTCATGCACACAGAAAGCAATGCATGCAAGTCAACTGAAAAATAGAAGAGAAAAGCGAACTAGGCATGCAATGTCAAAGTTATAAAAGAAGGATAAAGTGAATGATTACGTCTGCTTATTTGATTATTGATTTGAGAATTCGACTTGGAGAACTCAAAGAGCCAATTTAGGGAATGGGGGCACACTACTCAACCATCAAGTGTATTTCGACAGTGAAATCTATCTGCCCTAGTCGCTTTCAGGGTTGGATCATACAGGTTCAACATTAATTCCATCATTATATAGCATTCTTCCAGATTCAGAGCCACGGTTGGATAAAGAGGACTCACCCTCTTGCATGGGCGACTTGGACAAGAAGGATATCTTCATACCTTGACAGAAAGTCGCTATTTGGTCTGCATGCAACGTCCATCCTTCCGAGAGCACCACTATTAGCCTAGTTACTGAATACAGGCTTCTTATTCAGATTCAGGAGAGAGATCTCATCATTCTATCTTTCAGAAGGGCACCTCCTTTGAATGGGCGACTTTCCTTGAGGAGGCAATTCGCATCAAGCCTTAGATTCACTGCATGGCATGCATGCAGGTTCTATATTGATTAGGAGAGCATTATAACCCTAGTGCCAACTTTCCGAAGCAACCTCACATCATTGGAGCACTTATTATTCACTTCCTCATCTGAAGAAGGCGCATTTATTACAAGGGCGAATTCTTGGAGAGGGATCATCTCATATCTCAGTTGATTCTTCATACATGGCATGCATGCTTAGCTCATGTTGATCTACATCCACTGCTCAAGCTATTGGTATGTACATGCATCATTTCTATCCCTATTTTATAGCATATCTGAATACTTGGGGTTATTTAGGGTTTCGACAAACCCATGCACTTCATGCATGATCATGCGATCATAGAACAATATATGCATTCATATTTTACTATAGTATTGAGTTACAAGACTTCAGAAAAGCAAGAAGCTACATTAGGAAGACTATAAAAGACAACAAAATATCAGTTGGGGTTGGCGTGGTGACATTGGCCTCCCCTCTTGAGTTCCCCTTTGGCTAGTATTGTTTCTTTTGGACATTCATGACACATGCTAGTTGGAGAGGTAACACAACCTACAACAAAATGGGGTTGCAAAAGGAAAGAATAGATCCACCACTGAGACAACTTAAGGCCATGATTCATGACGAGGACTTGCCCATGTGTCTATCGGTTGAAGCATGGTATACAGTTTTCTACATCTAAAGGAATTGTCCACACAAGATTCTTGAGGGAAAAACATCAAAGGAAGCCTTTATTGGTGAAAAGCCACGGTTGGTTGTCCAATATTCATGTTCCCAATGAGAAGCAAATTAAGTTTGCATCTTGTAGTATCAAAGGGATATTTGTAGGGTACGATGTGACATCTAAAGGCTACAGAGTTAACATCCCAAAACAGCAGAAGATAGTGGTTGGCCATGATGAGAATTTTAACGAGGATGGATGGTCTTCCATCACAGACGAACCTCCTTCAATGATTGAGGAGAAAGAAAAAAATTGTACTGAATTCAGATCTACGATTAGATGAAAATTCAGCATGAAATCAGCCAAGAAGAAGAGCCCCCCCCCACCCTCCAGTTTGTCCAAGAAGTCAAGGACTCAAGATGCCTTTCCCAAGTCTTGTAGGATGCAAAGGAACAAGTCAGTGTGCCTAAATCTACATTTTGGGTGAGTCGTCCACCTAAGAGGTTACCAAATTATGTTGCATTAAAGTCTTTCATTCTTGAAACCAAGTCTTCAAACTTTGAGGAGGCAAACCCAAAGTATGTACGTTGTGATGCCATAATAGAGGAGAATAACTCTATTATCAAGAATGGTGATTGGAAAATAGTTCCAAGATCAATTGGGATATTAGTGATTGATTCTAAGTGGCTTTACCATATTAAGAATGCCATACTGGGAGCATTGAAAAGTACAAGACGGGGTTTGTTGCCAAAGTGTTCTCCTAGAAAAGGGGAGTTGATTATGATGATAGTCAAGACATTTTCTCTAGTTTCTACGTATACCTATATCAGTACCATTATGTTCATGGCTTGCTTTATATATGACCCCAAAGAACAAATAAGTACAACAATGTTAAAGATTGTTACATCATACAAACAACAAGGGGACCAGGAAAGTCCTAGTCCATGAAAGCTAAGAAGGACATCATATCAGCTTGGGCCTTGACAACTAAGGACTCGACTTAAATCTTGCTTAAAGGTCTGCAAATCCCCAAGAGAAAGAGGATGAGAAACCTCATTGAAAGTAACAATTTAGAATGATGTTTCCACCAAAAACCAATTGCAACCAAACGAATTGAAAGCTAAAGTAATTTGTAATTATCCATGACCATCCAAGTGTCCCTTAGGTGTTAGAAACCATGAGATAGACGATTTGCAGTGAATTCTCCAACAAACCCTGATCCAATGAACAAGTAGAAAATAGCAACACCACAAAGACTTCAAGAGAGATCAACATAAATAGAACGAATTGATGTAGGTCCCATTAGGCAAAGAAAAAGTAAGACACCTGAATATGATGATTGTACAAATGAGGGAAGTGGTGTATTTATACCACTCCTACTAGGGTTAAGGTGTTATCCCCAAGGAGCGGGCTAGGTTGACCTTACCCTAAATTACAGTAAAGTGTAATAATGGTGTCACTACCCACTCCTACCCACAAATCACCTCATTAAGAGTCTTAACTACCCACAAAGTGGGCTAGGACACGGCCACAAGTGAAGATTAAGCAAAAATATCACCCCACCTTAAGCTGAACAAGGGGCCACAAAGACAACGTTACATCAATAGATTATCACAAACGATCACCATATCACCCCCCATAATATTAAGTTGGGGGTCATCCAAAGCCATACCACTGACAAAGAAAGCCTTCAAGATCAATTGTGGGATTGATCATGCTAAAAAGGGTCTTCGACGGTGCAAACTCATATTTGTCTAGTAGAGGACCAGCTAAAATAAGGGCTCATCGTGAGGGTGACTCTAACTGCTGAGAAGACCAAGCAAGAAAGTCATCAACATCAGTAAGACTGCCAATAGACCACTTGGGCAAAGATGACAACAATAAAGTAATGGGATCATCGCCGTCGTTGTCACCATAAAACAATAGAAATTCCTCGCAGAATCCATCATCATAAACTAAATATCATTATGCTACACATCTGGAGAGGGCCCATCACTAGGTTGCACATCTAAAGAGAATTAATCACTGGATTACTCATCAAAAGAGAGCTCACGACTGGACTACTCATCGAAAGAAGGCTCATCACTAAGTTGTATATCCTTATCAATAGAGGGAGGGCTAGAAGAGACCTCCATAATAAAGAGGGGCTCACAGGTCAAGTAGGCCCTGTTATCACAGATATTGTAGTGGGGGATTATCCTTCATTTTTCCAGAGCAAACCACATTTTTTTAGCTTGGCCAGTGCAGTTGAGTCCCAGAGACAGAGCGTTGGATGCAGATGGTTGAGATTTATGAGTTGATATTATGACTGGATCAGTTGAGTGGGCAGGGTGTCAAAGTAGGAGCCCAGGTCTTCTACCTACTGATTCTGGGGTACCTTGCCATGCATTTGGAAACCTTGGTTACAGTGGATTTCTCCACTACTGGACAAATGATTGGATCTTGCCTAACAATGCCTCACAAACAATATCTGCAAATGTTGTATCCTACATATTAAGTGGATTTCTCCACTACTGGACAAATGATTGGATCTTGCCTGACAATGCCTCACAAACAATATCTGCAAATGTTGTATCCTACATATTACAGTTTGTACTTTACAATGTGCCTTGCAGTTATTATATGGATGGTTATATGTGATATTTATTGACTAACTTACATTTTGTTCTATCCTAAAGTATGATGAGTAGGACACTAGCTTAGTATCATATTTGTTGTTAGTTTGTGGGTTATATACATATTGTTTTTTTTTGGTAGGTCTCCACAATGTTGCTCAGATCATTACCTGACCCGTTTCCCATGATGACCAGTCCCCTTCTTCCATCCCTTCCATATTGCATACTATAAATCCCTGTTGATCTGGATACGGCTAAGTGACTCATGGACTCTTCCCCTCTGTGACCTCTTTGTTATGTTTTCTCTAGTGTCTCAACTCTGATGTTTTCTTGTCTTACACAAGCATATTATTATTCCCAAAAGCTTCTCCAGATTAGTTCTTGATTTACAATAATGTATCATAATATTTTTCTATATATCTGTGGTAGATACTATTGCCTAGTAGGGAAGCATGAGAATTTCTCTGCCTTCAAGGGGTCAGTAACATGTGGCCCTGTTTCTCAGGAGGTAGGACTTGGAAGAGGGACTCAACTAATCACACTTTCTTTTCCGGCCAGTGGCTTCAGTAGCAGGGTAAACACAACCCTGGGATTGCATCTAATGCTCATGGAAACATTGCCCCTACAATTGCGCTAACTACAAAATCGACGCACAAGTTGCAAAGGGGCATTCCAATGCATTGCCCCTACACTTGTGCTAACAACAAAATCGATGCACAAGTTGCAAAGGGGCATTCCAATAGACCAGAGGATAGTGAGGAGAAAACCTAGATCAATCATAAACATTATAGGTATATTGGGGCAATCATTACCTGAGATATCCTACTACAGATAGTCCTGAAAAGTTGAAAACATTATGCATGTGGCAGTGGCTGAATTTATTATTATGGATCATAGCAGGAAGGTCTATCTCTACCATATCCATATTATGGACCTTATAGCTGCATACAACTTTGCAGTTTAAAGTAGTTCAACATTTCCATGCATTATGTCAATTATTCATCTATTATTTTTCCTCCATTGGGATTCTCAATGATTCTGAATTTAGGGTGGAGATGCTAAACGCACAACCTTAGTTAGATAACATTTGTGATCATCAACCCCATTAACTGAATTTTGGTGATCTGTGGACAACAATATTTCATAGGAAAATAGATTCAATCATCAGACATGAAAATTAAGGGATGTTTTGTGGGCAAACCATCTGTTCTATTGTTCCCAATTGTTTCTCTCTGAGATCTGATGCTCGTTCTTGTATCTTTTGTGGTCTGCACCCAGATTTGCCTGGATTTGGGAGCTCCAGAATCTTCATTGTCAGTATTATCTTGGGAGAACTGCAAGATGTCAGAGTAAGAACATATAACTAAATCCAATGTAAGAATGAGAACTGCAAGATGACAGAGTAAGAAGCTTCATTGTGTCAGAGTCAGAACATATAACTAAATTCAATGTAAAGAATGAGACTGTAATGAACAAAAAAACCTTTGCCCTGTCTAATAAATTATAAAGGCAAAAGCTATTGTCAATCTTCAAAATCATCACTTCCATGTAAGCAAGGTCTTTTATCAATCCTCCAAAACAATAAATTAAAACATAGAATCTGCAAGAGACATTTGACTCGGAAGAAAATTTATCTACATCTTGACGCTTTCTTTTGTGCTTGCAAGTTAAGAGAGCCTCAATTGTTTGTGATGAATCTGCTACTGAACTGCCAAAGCCAGGATCCAGAAAAAGTCACAATCAAAATGCATGTGCCACATCAGATCATTAAAATTTTGGAAAGCTATTGAAGAATTATAATGCTTCAACAAGCATTATGAGCTGTTGGCTGGAAACCATGACAAAAATAAAATAAGACATTCAATCTAAAAAGTAGTTTAGAATCTAGTAGATGCTAGGAACCAACCAAACCATGTTTGCTAATAACTAACCTGACAGCCATGACAGCCCTCGGATTACCACAGCAGTCTCTCAAATTTCTTAGCAGGTGAGATTGAGACATAAACAATGCTGCATCAAGGCCTGGCATATAAAGCAGTACTACTTTTGATATCAATGGCTTATTCTGCAGATCAGTGACAAGTGAGCTGACATTATACTTTATATGAAGCAAGTCACAACAACACTAACTGCACCAAAAACTCCTGGAGAACAATTCATAGCTTCTAAATTAGAAAACTAAAGCAGAACAACCATTGAAGCCAACAAGAACCTATCGATAATGGATTACTTTGATGAATATCCAAGCCGGCATCACTCCATCTCCAAGAACCCAGGTAACTAGCCCTTGAATATCCTGTTCTGACAATCAGATCCTTGTTCAAGACATCTGTCCGTATGATTCAAAATAAATAACAGTTTTAAAGAAAAATTTCCTCTTTCATTTTCACCTATACCTGTAAAGATAATGCCGTGTGGGCTTCCGGTGTTTTCAAAATAGCTTCTGCTCTTGCCTGGATATAAACAAAAGTAATCCATAAATGCATGTTTAAAGTAAAAGCAACAAGAAATTAATTCAAAATAATCTATTTGACATACTAATCCCACTGTCAGTATGATCCCTATCAAAGTCAATATAGTCAGTTACTTTGATCTATCTTGTCAGAGAATTAGGAAGGTTGATGAAAATTCTCAGAACAATTAGATTAAGCATTGAAATAATTCATTATTGATCAACTAAGCACAGTAACTGAACAACAGGATAAAAGACAACTGTCCATGCATATATTTTCACAGAAGACAGACTAAATATGATCGTTTCAAGATACAACCCTACTTACAAAGGATCACAGCAAAACAATGGTGATTTGTACAGATTACCCCAAAGGTTCAAATGCAAATGGATTATTTCTC
Organism: Larix kaempferi; assembly: GCA_027924585.1. Lineage (NCBI taxonomy): Eukaryota > Viridiplantae > Streptophyta > Pinopsida > Pinales > Pinaceae > Larix > Larix kaempferi. The sequence continues at coordinate 21,249,162 of BSBM01000232.1, forward strand.
ACTATTTCCTAGACATGTTTTACAAGCACAAATATGCACCTACTCTAGCTTAGTCAAGCTTATACCTCTTACTGGAATGCATAAGGGACTAGGAAAGAGACATAGTTGCCAAGTAAAACCACTGGAAGCACTACTCCAGTTTAAACTTTAAACCATTGCTCAAGACCCAATCATCATCGTCAGCTATATATTTAAAATCATTTGGAAAGCTAGTCAATGTGAAAGAAATAAGAATAAAAGTCATGGGAGATGTGCCATATGGGAAGTGCTGAATGTCAAGACCATAAGTAAACCTCTCTTCTAGTTCTCTTTATATATATGCCCAGCGGGGTAAAAGTGAGAGGAACGGCCATCCCAATGGTGAGACACGTGGACAGGTAACTTCCAAATACATATGAATTAATTGTAAAGACTAGAATGCAGCAAAGTTTGTTGCATTGTCTCAAGGCCAAGAACCTTTTGGATAAAAGGTAGCTTTAGCAGCCTGATAAGAAAAGAATTTCTCCCTCTAGAGAAGACGAAAGCTGCTACATATTAAATGCATGAGAAGGGCATGGAGTGGAGGGGGGATCTTAGAAGAGTTGATAGTTTAAAATCTATTGAGAACTGAATAAACTGACAAGATGGGGTTCATGGAGCTTGAAAAGAATTAAACAATAATTTGTCTGAAGTGGATGAGGATTACAATTCAGAATTAATTACACTAGATTTTCATTATGAGATGTGGAAATGTGGAGAAATATAGAACCAGTGGAGATGTAAGGAAATTCATGACAATTCTTAGGTTTGTTAAAAGTTATCTCCAAAATAAAAGAGAGCATATTTTACAAATTACTCTGGACAGAAATGAGCTGTATCCAAGGGAAATAGAGGCAATGAAGAGGCTTAAAGGGCAACAAAACATATGAGAAAGATAGATTACTTAGCAAAGCCTGTATGCAGACACTGCAAAGGAAAGAGAAAAGACAAAAAACAGTATAATAGTAGTGTGTTCGATAAATAGGTGGTTGTCTGTCAATTGGGGCTAGTTCAGGTGGTTGGGAGGAATGATTGTTATCCTCCCCACCCAAGTTCAATTCCCGCAAGTGACATAATGGGCTCTTAACTGAGCATATTGTTGTAATGGCCCTTGAGCCCTATGTTGACAAAGCCTCGATCTTCTACAGAACCCAGTTTACCCTGGGTACCATCCTCGAAATGAGGGGAAGTACCTGGTGGGTTTCCCTGGGACTTGCATTTCATGGAAAAAGAAAAAAATATAGGTGGTTGTCTAGCATGGAGAAAAGAATGGGCTAAGTGCATATTTGCAGGAGAATAAAAAGATTGGCAGATATAAGCTTGTATCCACTAGAGATAGTGTTAGTTTTGGTAGCTCAGAGGTACTCCTGCATCAAGTGGCTAGGTGCAGGGGTCCGAGAACAAGGGGGTCTCATTAATGACATAAAGTTACTTTATTAAATGTGTTTTTTAAAATGACTTTATGATGTGACTTTATACTATTAAAGTGAGATGTACTTTATTAAAGTTAGTTTTACTTTATAATATTAAAGTGCACTTTTATTATTTTAGGGTGAAAGTGACTTTTTAAATGTAATGTGATTTTAATATAGTTCCACTTAAGAGATTTAAGTGAACTTGAGATTAAATCTCATTCGTCAATCTTGTGGACCAAGATCGAATCTGGGCCCTAGAAGTTGAAAAGTCATGGGAGACCCTAATTTAATTATAAAAGAGAGTTATGAGACCTTTGGCACTCATTCAAAAGAGAGCATTCTTTTGGAGTGGTACGTATTCCAAGAAGAGAGTCTTTGGAAGGTGGCATGCATTTCAAGAGTCTTGAGAATGTTGAATGAAGAGAGAGTATGAGCTGAGAAGAAAAGGAGATTTGGAGCAGCAAGATCAGCAAGATTCCTAGAGGGCACATATCCCAAGAGTGGAAGGAAGCACACATCCCGAGATAGAAGAATGCTGCACAGATTTTTTAGGAGGGCCGTACTGTACAGACTATACTGTAGCATGCATTTCTAGAGCCAGGCAGGCTGCACAGAAATTGAGGCACTGTTGCTGTTAAGGAGAAGGCCGTACAGCTGAAGGGTTGCACAAAAAATCAAGGCTGAGATAACACAAATTTCGAGATTAGTGATTTTTTTGTTGATTGGTGACTGTACATAAGGCCATACAGTGACTGTACGGACTGTAACTTCTGCTGCTATTTTCTGTGTGCATTTTGGCAATTTCTCCAAGGAGAGTTAAGTGCATTTAATGTTGATTGCACTTGCTGATATTTCCAGAATTTTCTGAAGCTCATTTAATAGAAGTCTTCCTCATTCACTGGTTTTTCCCCTAGGGGCTTTTTCCAGGGTATTTGGACCAAATGACTGTGCCAAATGTTCTTAAATGACTGTTGTTCACTGTGAATATTCCACTGCAGTTAATTTCCAGATTTGCTTAGCACTAGTGTTTATGCTTATAAAAAGTACAGTAGCATGTATTTGGGCCTTTACATGACTAATGAAATTTTATTGTAGTAGTAACCAGTGAGCTGCTAAGTGTTTGATAGAAGTACTAGCTGAGTTAGTTAGCTTACTGTTGGTATTTTCTCAGTTTTTAAACATGGTATCAGAGCTGGTGCTCTGAGTTTGACAATGGACAGTTTGTTATAGCTGTGTGTGCAAGAGTATTGTAGATTGGTACAGCTGTGGTGATTTTTGATACAATGGCAGCAAGTGATTTGCTGAGATTTGAGGAGTTGTTGTTGGTTGGTCTGTGAGTATGACTTTGACACTTGGCTTGCGATATGAGGACAGGCTTGTGGGTGCAAAGAATTCCATTCCATGGAAGGAGAGGGTCACCTTGTTGTTGGAGGAACTTGGGCTATGGGCGATGACCAAGGAAGTGGTCACAATTCCCATTGATCCTATTCTTTTGGATGAATATAAAAGGAAGAACGTGCAGGCCAAGCACATTCTTCTTGATGCAGTGAAAGACCACATCATGCCTCATGTGACCGGGAAGAAGAATGCCTATGAGATGTGGGCTGCCCTGATAAAGTTGTTTCAGAGTGACAATCAAAACCGGAAATGGTTTTGAGAGAGAAGTTGAGAGATACTAAAATGACCAAGACCGACAATGTTGCATCATACCTAACCCGCATTACACAGGGACATGATGAGTTGGGGGTTGTTGGCGAGATAGTAGATGAGACAGAGTTAGTGAGAATAGCCTTGAATGACTTCTGACAACCATGGCAGTACTTTGTACGTGTTGTTGTCACCAGAGAGAACATGCCGACATGGACAAGACTTTGGGATGACTTCTTACAGGAGGAGCTAAGAACTAGCTCCACTCACACATGCCAGCAGAAAGGTGATGATGAGGAGAATGTTGCCCTTTCAGCAAAGGGTAAGAAGAAAAAGGGCTCAAGCAGTGGAGCCAAGTCCGAGAAGGAATTGAGCAAGGTGAGATGCTTTGTTTGTTAGACATATGGCCATTATGCAGGCCAGTGTCCCAATAAGAAGAATAAGAAGAAAGAAGAGACCAAGGCTGCCACTTCAACTGAAGTTATGCCAAGAAATTTCAGAAAGAATTCTCGCTCGTCTCAATTCTTTCAAGCAACAGTGTAGTTGAGTGTTCGGAAACTGGAGCGTGGTACGTGGATGGCGGGGCAGTGCACCATATGAGAGGAACAAGAGCTATGTTCCTGGAGTTGACAGATATAGACAGAGTTATACTCACGAAAGATGGTTTTGATGTCCCCCATGTAGTAGAAGGAGATAGAAGTGTTTGATTCCAACTCAAGTCTGGAGGTTATCTAGAGGTTAGCGAAGTGTTGTTTGTTCCGGAGCTAAGAAAGAATTTGCTCTCAGTGTCTGCTCTGGAATATGACAGATATGCAATTCTTCATTGCCTGGGACATGTGATTATTTATACGTTGGGTGAGTGTAGATGCAGCACGAGTACTTGGCACTCAGGAGGGAAATTCATAAAGGTTGAGGCGACGACCTGTGAATGGTGAGCCTGGTGGGAGGTCAAATTCTGTGGCAAATGTGGTAGCAACCGATGGAGAGGATTCTTCCAGCTTTGTGAGGAGACCGAGCTGGAATGAGATGACTCTTGAGGACAAGCGAGAGAGTGAGCAGAACTCTCAATCCAGAGTGGTCTGGCGCAGATCTCCAACACATTATCCAAGGAAGATGGCTAAGGAACCTTTAGTTTTAAAGGGAGCAGCTTCAGTGATTGGAAAGAGGAGGTTGGAGACAAATCCAGGTGGAAGAGATGCCAGCATTACCTCCCTCGCTAAGAGCGAGTGTTAGATTTAGTAGCTCGGAGGTACTCCTGCATCAAGTGCTTAGGTGCAGGGGTGCAATGTAACGTCCCCATTTTGACCCCCTTTGCATTAAATCGTAAATGATGTAAATATTGTTATTTAATCATGGTGAGGAGCTCAATGCCAAGGCCACACCATTGATTTAGCATTTTATGTATCAGCAATTAAAAATAGATGCCTATGGTTCTTGTGCTGGACATGCACAATGTAAATTAAGACATCATGTAAATACGAATTTTAATGACATACCCACAACTAGCTATGCAATGCAACAAAGAGATGGGGGCATGATTCTACAAGGAATAGGGAGGGAAATTATTCAAACCCTTGAGCCAATGGTGATAAGCCAAATGTCAATGAATGAACCCCAACTACCCGTTCTGACTTATGCACCCAATCGTTTAATTCTTCCAGGAGTTGGTTGATGCAGTTAATGCCTTGGGAATGAAGAGGTATGGCAGCCAATTTCGTGCATGGGCAAGCCATCAACCCGGAAAAACGTACTTATGCTTCTGGGGCAAGAAAACACCCACGAAATTGTGCACAAAGCCATTCTTGACCCATTGTCTTTCCTCTCTCACGCAGTCTGAGCTAGCTGGGTCTTTCTCCTTCACGTTTTCTACCATTTTCCTGTATTTTCCATGGCTGGGAACTCGTTTTTGTATTGCACAGTGGCTGGGAAGAAGAGAGTCACTTTTGGGGGTTTATAGAGGTCGTTTCTGCCCCTGGAATGCATATCAACGTTTTCTGAAAACGAATTGCTCTCCCAGGGTTTATTCCCCATCTACCAGTTCATTTTGGTTGCCCACGTTTTTCAGCACTTGTGTTTTTGTTGTTGGGTGCATCCCTGTGTTGGTTTGAAATTGTGAGCAAGAATTAGGAGTGGAAGTGGACCAGAATTGGCTTGATAAACCTAGTGAGGAGGTAGCCTCTCAAGAGTATCAAAAGGGCTGGTTGCTCTTCTATGCACACCTTGAAGAACACTAGAATGGAAGGTATGGCCTAAGGGACTGTGTATTAGTGAAGAGAATACTTCCTTGTGCCAGGTGTGTAGGTATTGTGGGGACCAAGCTAGATAGATCTTGCAGAGGGTGTCCATAGCTCTGGGGTTGAGCTCACTAGCTTAGTAATTCTCCCTTTTCCATTGCCTTAGCAGCCTGATAAACCCAACTGTAAAGTGGCTTGGCTGATTTTGGTGTATCTTCAAGCTATGTGTGAGTCTGTTGTTCCCTTTTTCCTTGTAGATATCATGCCCAGCTCGGGGGTGGCAGTGTGTTGAAATATTGATGATCACAACTGGCCTATGGTTGGGTGGAACGTTGCAGTTGCATAGCCAGTTGCTCGGGACTACTTTGTTTTAAGATAAGTACTCTCTTGTGATAACTCTGTATTGTTTCAATTGATGAATGGCATGAATATCCTGAATGTATGATAGATGTGTAATTGAGTTTAAGTACTCTCTTGTGACTACTTTGTTTTCTTTTATATATATATATATATATATATATATATATATATATATATACACATCTGCGTATGTCCATTTTCATCTTATTGGGAATTATGTTAATAATCATGGGGCTAGATACCCTGGCTTTAGTCTAACGTTCTCTACATCGCACTGCCATGATGGAGGGGACGTTACAAAATGGTATCAGAGCCATAGGCTACAGCATTGGGCCTCTAGGGGCCAAATCTGATCATAATTACAAGGGAAGATCCCTTCCTGATCATCACAGGTTACAGCTTCAGGCCTAAAATGGGCTAAGTTGAATAATTTGCAGAGGTAAGATCACCTCCTGTTGAGCAGTGATCATCACAGAAAGAAAGAAAATTTTGAAAAATTTTCTAAGTGTTTTTGTTTGGTTGAGCCGACGCGTTTCGGCGAGACTCGCTGAGTGGAGCTGACACGGTCGGAAAATTTGGCTGAGTTGCGCCGACGGAGTTGCGGAAATGCCCGGGGGAAAGGAAGAAAAAAATTCGAAATTTTTCTAAGTGTCTTTCGGCAGAAGAACTTGGCGAGTTGGTCCGCAACGGCGGAAGGACTCGGCGAGTTGGCCCAAAAAAAAATTCTAAGTGTCTTTCGGCGAGTTGGTCCGCAACGGCGGAAGGACTCGGCAAGATGGCCCGAAAAAAATTTCTAAGTGTCTTTCGGTGGAAGAACTCAGTGAGTTGGTCCGCAACGGCGAAAGGACTCGGCGAGTTGGCCCGGAAAAAAAAAATTCTAAGTGTCTTTTAGCGGAAGGAACTTGCGAGTTTTTCGCCGAAACGGCGGAAGGAACTTGCGATTTTTCGCCGAAACAGCAAAAAGAACTGGCAAGTTTTTGCCAAAATGGTCGACTGGAAGAACTCGGCAAGTTGTTCCGCAACAGACCGGAAGAGATGGATGAGTTCGCCGATCAGCCCGAAAAAAAAAAAATTCTAAAGTGTCTTTTGGCGGAAGGAACTTGCGAGTTTTTCGCCAAAACGACGGAAGGAACTTGCGATTTTTTGCCGAAACGGCGGAAAGAACTAGCAAGTTTTTGCCGAAATGGTCGACCGGAAGAACTCGGCGAGTTGTTCCGCAACAGACCGGAAGAGATGGATGAGTTCGCCGACCTAAAAACTCGGCGAGTTCGTCCGCAACAAGTCGGAGGACCGGCAAAACTCAGCGAGTTCGTCTACAACAGGTCGAAAGAGAATGACGAAGTCCGCCGAAACAAAGGATTTCTGCAGTTTTTCAGTGAGATTTTTAAGTACCAAAAATGGAAAAATTGCCATGAACTTATGCGCCAAATTGCACGAAATTGAGGGTTTTACAAAAAAAAAATGAAGGCGCTGCCCTCGACCCGCCCTGCAGTGGCAGCCACAAGGGGGCAAGCCCCCTTGACCCCCGTCGTCCCCCTCATGTCATTGATTGTGAGAAAATCCTATGATTTGACAAATTGTCAATATAATATTTTCCCACGTGCATAAAAGTAATTTATGAATTTCTGAGAATATAATGCAGCTAACAATTGTGTTGATGAACACATTTTGCAGAATCATAGTTACATCAAGGCAGCCTTCTAGACAGGGCAGTAGGAAAGCTTTGGTCTTGGTTGGGCCAAGAGGGTCAACATCATGGATGATGCACAGGATCCCTATGAGCTTGAGACAGATGCCATGGGGGAGAACATACATGTTGAAAATGTTGAAACAGAATCTAATGGGAGGAGAAATCAAGAGACTCCTCCAGGTAATGCAGCCACCATGAAGAGCCTGAGGGTGGAGTTGCAAAGTTGCAGAGAAGATAATGAAAGGATGATTAAAGCTCAGGAAGAACAAAATCAGTTGAATGCAGCCATGTTGCAGAGTTTGATAGACATCCAAAGGCAAATAAACTCTGGGCATCAGACATCAAATCCAGAAAGGGGTGGGAGTAGTTCTAGGAAAAACTCCCGCAAGAGGGCCAATAGCTCAAGAAGAGTTTCTACAGACAGAACATATACTCCAGAAATCTCTTCCAGTGGATCATCTGACTCAGAGGAATCCATTGAGGGTTCAAGCTCTTCATCCCGCAGGAGTAAGAGGAAGAGGCACTACAAGAACAATTCGCATGGGGAATTTAAGAAGGCAAAACCTCCTACATTTGATGGAGAGGTAAAGTCTGGTCAAGAGGCTGAAGCTTGGCTTCTTGGGATGAGAAAGTATTTCCAAGTCCAATACTACTCTGGGAATATGAAGGCAAGGGTTTCCATCTTCAACTTGAATGGAAGAGCATCTATATGGTGGGAACACATCAGGTAAGTGAGGAAGATCAATGAAAGGAAGATTGTGTGGAAGCAGTTCAAGAAATACTTCAAGCAGAAGTACCTCTCTGATAGGTACTATGATGATAAGATCAAAGAGTTCCATGAGCTGAGATTGGAACAATTGACCATGGAAGAATATGCAAACAAATTCTTGGAGCTGCTAAGATATGTCAGGTACATTCGAGATGATAAGGTGAAAATTCAGCGTTTCCTAAGTGGACTGCCCCAGTCATATAAAGATAGAATTGAGTTCGATGAACCTCGAACTCTAGAGGAGGCTATAAGAAAGGCCAAGTATTGCTTTGATCAAAACAAAAGCAAACCAGAATTCCATAAGGCATGGAAGGATAAGAAAAACGAAAAGTTTGATCAAAGGAAGAAAGGATTCAAGCCTCCTCAATTCAGGAATCAACAAAGGCGGCCATCACAGGTTGTGACTAAGCCAACTAGGATGATGGGAGACAAGCCAAGAGATCCAAATGAGCCAAGAGAACCACTTCAATGTTGGGGTTGTGGAGGAGACCACATGCTTAGGAACTGTCCACATCGGAATGGGAATCCAAGTCGAGTTCACAACATCCAGGGAGCTAAAACTGTGGGTCAAGTGGCGAGGACAATCCCTAGAATCTATGCAGCAGTAGAAGACCGCCAGGCAGATCATCAATCAACTGTGGTTGAAGTTGAAGGTAAGATTGCTAAGCAATCTGTTTCTATTTTGATTGATCCTAGATCTACTCACAGTTATGTCACTCCTAGAATTGTTGAGATTTATGCTTTTAAGAAATTAAAGCATAGTAAATCTTGGTTAGTTCAACTAGCCACTGGAACCAAGAGAAAAGTTAGTGAAATCATAAAGAAATGTCCATTAGAGATGGATGGGCTATTCACTTATGCAAATCTAAATGTTTTACCACTTGGTTCCTATGATATTCTCATTGGAATGGATTGGTTAGAAGCACACAGGGTTAAACTTGACTGCTACAATAAGACATTTGAATGCATGGACGAAGAAGGAAACCCAAGGGTTGTAAAGGGCATTCTGAAGGTGACTTCTGTTAGGCAAGTTTTAGCCAGCAGCTGAAGAAGTTCTGTAGGAAGGGTTGTCAATTGTATGCAGCCCACGTTTTAGAGGCAGCAGAGAATGAAACTCTGAAATTGGAGGACTATCATGTATTGCAAGAATTCAGGGATGTTTTTCCTGATGAGATTCCAGGACTCCCTTGAAAGAGAGACATTGATTTTACAATTGAACTTGTGCCAGGAGCGGCACCAGTGTCTAAGACACCCTACAGGATGAGTACACCGAAATTGCTAGAATTGAAAATGCAATTACAAGAGTTGTTGGAAAAGAAATATATCAGGCCAAGTGTGTCCCCGTGGGGAGCACCTGTTCTATTTGTGAAAAAGAAAGATGGAACACTCAGGTTATGTATTGACTACAGGCAGTTGAACAAAGTCACTGAGAAGAACAAATAACCATTGCCCCGAATTGATGACTTTTTTTATCAAATGAGAGGACCAAAGGTATTTTCAAAGATTGACTTGAGGTTTGGTTACCATCAGGTAATAATCAAAGAAGAAGATATTCATAAGACAGCCTTTAGAACGAGGTATGGACACTATGAGTTTGTAGTGGTACCATTTGGTCTCACAAATGCACCAGCTATATTCATGTGTCTCATGAATAATGTTTTTAGCAAGTATTTGGACAAGTTTGTTCTTGTATTTCTAGATGACATTCTTATTTATTCTAAGAATGAAGAAGAGCATGAAGAACATTTGAGAATGACATTGCAATTGCTAAGAGAGCATAAGCTGTATGCAAAGTTGAGCAAATGTGACTTTTATAAAGATAGAATTCATTATTTGGGTCACATCATCTCCGATGAAGGAATATCTGTAGACCCTGAGAAGATTGAAGCCATCATGAATTGGCCAACTCCAAGAAATGTGACAGATGTGAGATCTTTTATGGGCCTTGCTGGTTACTACAGGAGGTTTATCGAAGGATTCTCCAAGGTCGCAAACCTAATCACTTCTTTGCAAAAGAAGGGGATGAAGTTTGAATGGTCACCAAGATGTGAGGAAAGATTCCAACGGTTGAAGAATCTTCTTACGAGTGCACCTATTTTGAAGATTGCAGACCCGGAAAAAGACTTTGTGGTGTGTACCGATGCATGCAATCAAAGACTTGGAGGAATTCTTATGCAAGACAACCACGTGGTATGCTATGAGTCAAGGAAGTTGAAGGAGCATGAGAAGAACTATGCTACTCATGATATAGAACTTGCAACCATAATACATTCTTTAAAGATGTGGAGGCATTACTTAATGGGAAGGAAATTTGAACTGAGGACAAACCATTGTGGTTTGAAATACTTGTTTGATCAGCCAACTTTAAATGCTAGGCAAGCTAGATGTTTGGAATTTTTGTGTGAATTTGATTTTGAAATCAAACACATAAAAGGGAAAGAAAACAAGGTGGTTGATGCACTCAGCAGGAAGGTACATGAAATGCATGTGGCAACGCTTAGTACTTGCCAACCAGACTTGAGGCAGCAGATTGTTAACCATATGGTTGAGGATGAAGTGTATGAGCAGATAAAGGGCAAATTGCAGCAGCAAGACCTTGAAAAGAAGTATGAAGGATATCATTTGGAAGAAAACGGACTTCTTACTTATAAGAATAGAGTCTATATTCCAAATGCGGCAGATTTAAGGAGGATTGTTATGGATGAAATCCATAAATCCCCATACTCTGGTCACCTAGGATATCAGAAAACAATTTCTACAGCAAGAAAATATTATTTCTGGCCAAGGATGAAGAAGGACATCGCTGAATACATTTCTAAGTGTATGAAATGTCAGCAGGTGAAGGTTGAACACCGACACCCAGCAGGTTTATTGCATCCATTACCAATCCCAGAATGGAAATGGGAAGTAATTTCCATGGATTTTATTACAGGGTTGCCAATGACTGTGAAACAACATGATTCCATCATGGTTGTGGTGGGCAAGTTAACAAAGGCAGCACATTTTATACTGGTTAAGTCCACACATAAAGCCGATGCCATTGCAAATATTTTCATGAAGGAAATTTTCAAATTACATGGATTTCCTAAGGAAATAATTTCTGACAGGGATACCAAGTTCACTTCCAATTTTTCGAAAGGCCTCTTTGCAGATTTGGGTACACAGTTGAGCTTTCGTACTGCGTACCATCCCCAAACAGATGGGCAAACAAAAAAAGCAAATCGGGTGCTTGAAGACATGCTTCGCATGTATATAATGGACAAACCATCCAAGTGGGAGGATTTTCTACACTTGGTGGAGTTTGCATATAACAATGGGCAGCAAGAATCATTGAGAATGAGTCCATATGAGGCTTTGTATGGAAGAAGGTGCAGGACACCAGTGACTTGGGACAACCCAATGAACAGAATTGTACTTGGACCATAATTGCTTAAGGAAATGAAACAAAAAGTTACAAAGATCAGGCAGAATTTAAAAGCAGCCCAGGATAGACAGAAAAGCTATGCAGATAAGCATAGGGTGCTTAGGGAATTTAGTGTTGGGGATCATGTGTATCTTAGAAAGTCAAGAAAGAGTTCCTTGAATCTTGGGAGTTGTGCCAAGCTATCACCTAGATATTGTGGGCCATTTGAAGTGCTTGAAAGAATAGGGCCAGTTGCATATAGTCTTGCATTGCCTGCTAGCACTAAAGCTCATAATGTTTTTCATGTCTCTTTGCTTAAAAAATATGTACATGATCCTAACCATGTGATTAATTGAGATGTGATCTAGGTGGAACCCGAGGGAGAGTTCCAAACCGATCCATTGCGCATCCTAGACAAGAAAGTGACATTGCTCCGTAATCGAGCCATCGGACAGGTAAAGGTGCAATGGAAGCACTACGGTCCCGATGAGGCTACATGGGAGCTGGAGGATGCCATGAGGGTGGCATATCCATTTTTGTTCAATTTTGATGAGCACTGAGGACAGTGTTAATGTAAGGGGAGGGGAATGTAACGTCCCCATTTTGACCCCCTTTGCATTAAATCGTAAATGATGTAAATATTGTTATTTAATCATGGTGAGGAGCTCAAGGCCAAGGCCCCACCATTGATTTAGCATTTTGTGTATCGGCAATTAAAAATAGATGCTTATTTTTCTTGTGCTGGACATGCACAATGTAAATTACGATATCATGTAAATACGAATTTTAATGAAATACCCACAACTAGCTATGCAATGCAACAAAGAGATGGGGGCATGATTCTACAAGGAATAGGGAGGGAAATTATTCAAACCTTTGAGCCAATGGTGATAAGCCAAATGTCAATGAATGAACCCCAACTACCTATTCTGACTTATGCACCCAATCGTTTAATTCTTCCAGGAGTTGGTTGAGGCAGTTAATGCCTTGGGAATGACGAGGTATGGCAACCAATTTCGTGCATGGGCAAGCCATCAACCCGGGAAAACGTACTTTTGCTTCTTGGGCAAGAAAACACCCACGAAATTGTGCCCAAAGCCATTCTTCACCCATTGTCTTTCCTCTCTCACGTAGTCTGAGCTAGCTGGGTCTTTCTCCTTCACGTTTTCTACCATTTTCCATGGTTGGGAACTCGTTTTTGTATTGCACAGTGGCTAGGAAGAAGAGTCTCGTTTTGGGGGTTTATAGAGGTCGTTTCTGCCCCTGGAATGCATATCAACGTTTTCTGAAAACGAATTGCTCTCCCAGGGTTTATTCCCCATCTAACAGTTCGTTTTGGTTGCCCACGTTTTTCAGCACTCGTGTTTTTGTTGTTGGGTGCATCCCTGTGTTGGTTTGAAATTGTGAGCAAGAATTAGGAGTGGAAGTGGACCAGAATTGGCTTGATAAACCTAGTGAGGAGGTAACCTCTCAAGAGTATCAAAAGGGCTGGTTGCTCTTCTATGCACACCTTGAAGAACACTAGAATGGAAGGTATGGCCTGAGGGACTGTGTATTAGTGAAGGGAATACTTCCTTATGCCAGGTGTGTAGGTATTGTGGGGACCAAACTAGATAGATCTTGCAGAGGGTGTCCATAGCTCTGGGGTTGAGCTCACTAGCTTAGCAATTCTCCCTTTTCCATTGCCTTAGCAACCTGATAAACCCAACTGTAGAGTGGCTTTGCTGATTTTGGTGTATCTTCGGGCTATGTGTGAGTCTGATGTTCCCTTTTTCCTTGTAGAGATCATGCCCAGCTCGGGGGTTGCAGTGTGTTGAGATATTGATGATCACAACTGGCCTATAGTTGGGTGGAACGTTGCAATTGCATAGCCAGTTGCTCGGGACTACTTTGTTTTAAGATAAGTACTCTCTTGTGATAACTCTGTATTGTTTCAATTGATGAATGGCATGAATATCCTGAATGTGTGATAGATGTGTAATTGAGTTTAATTCCGTTGTGTTTTCTTTTATATATATATATACATCTACGTATGTCCATTTTCATCTTATTGGGAATTATGTTAATAATCATGGGGCTAGATGCCTTGGCTTTAGTCTAACGTTCTATCCATCGCACTGCCATGATGGAGGGGACGTTACATGCAAGAACAAAGGGGTCTCATTAATGACATAAAGTTACTTTATTAAATGTGTTTTTTAAAGTGACTTTATGATGTGACTTTATATTATTAAAGTGAGATGTACTTTATTAAAGTGAGTTGTATTTTATAAAATGACTATAATATTAAAGTGCACTTTTATTATTTTACAGTGAATGTGACATTTTAAATGTAATGTGATTTTTATATAGTTCCACTTAAAAGATTTAAGTGAACTTGAGATTAAATCTCATTCATCGATCTTGTGGGCCAAGATTGCATCTGGACCCTAGAAGTTGAAAAGTCATGGGAGTTACCCTAATTTATTTATAAAAGAGAGTTATGAGACCTTTGGCACTCATTCAAAAGAGGGCATTCTTTTGGAGTAGTATGTATTCCAAGAAGAGACTTTAGAGGGTGGCATGCATTCCAAGAGAGAGCCTTGAGAATGTTGAATGTGTTGATGTTTCTCCATGGATTGCAGCATCAAGCAACGTTCTACAGACATTCTCCAAGAGATGTTACGTGAGGTGGTCAATGGCTAGTGGAGAATGGCCCTGAGTTAGCCTTTATTAGTCACGTGAGGTGGCTATGGCTATGTGTATATAAGGCTCAAGATGCTTAGCCTCATTTAGTCATGTGAGATAGCTAAGTGTGATTGGGGCTAATGGTAACATGCATCACTCCTTGAGGGAGTGCTCTATAACGAGAGTGATCTATTCTAACTAGAGTGAGCTGACTTGTATTAATATAGGGGATTTCATCCCTTTGTGAATACACAAAGTCTAATCTAATGTTGCATTTGACATTGGATCTAAGAAGTGTCTAAGACTTCTTAGAGTATGGTCAAATCAACATCAGAGCTCTATGTGTGAATTTGATCTGCATGTGAGGAGATGGACATCAACGAGGATAACTTTTCTATGATGAATAAATATCCAAGAAGTCAAGACAAACCGTTGAAAAAGTCCCAAATAGCATTGAAGAAGTTCCAGATGAAAATGAAGACAAGTAGAAGATGAAGACAAGAAGACAAGTCGGCTTGAAGATAAATAAAAGATAAAGATTAAAACTAGCAAGTCGGCCCCAGTGAAAGTGTACAAGTTGGCCCCATTGAGGAATCTTCTAGTGAAAAGAAGAATATAAATAAAGAGCTTCCACACTTCATTTTCACATCTCAATCATCACATCTTCTTATCTCCACTTGTGCACACCTCCAAGGAAGGCCTAGCTAAGGCAAGAAGTATAATTTTGGGGTTCTCTTATTCTCTTAGAAAATTCGCTACCCTTGCTAGGGTTTCTTGTGAAGGAGGGCGAACTTCACATGTGCTAAGGATCATCTTCATGATTGGTATTGTACTTGTATTGGATTGATTTATTTTTTAGAAAAGTTTGTTGGGTTTTCTCCCTACTAGGTTTCCCAGGGTAAAATCTTTGTGTCTCTTGTGCATGGTTATCTTTTAGTGATCCTTGATTTTATTTTGCTGCAATTGAATGTTGAAATTATGCAATGACAAAAGTGGGATGATAATAATTATCAAAATTTGAAAAATTATACTGCGAAGTAAAAATTCAACATGGTATTATAGCAGTGCTGAATAGAAGCTATTGCCAAACACTGTTTCTACCCTAATCTGAAAACTAGGGCTTCCAAGTTTGGGAACTTCTCTCCATAGATTGGACTTGAAGATAGCATTTTGGAACTCACCCTAGGAGGGCGCACTTATCTGTGGAAGCAAATCTCAGTTTTGTGGAGTTTCAGTTTTGACCTAATTTCTGTTGGAACCAAGGGGCTTCCAATTTTGAATTCTTCTAGCCACAGATTGGAATGAAAAACAGTGCTCTAGAGGCCACCCTAGGAGGGTGCATCTATCTATGGAGGCAAAATTCAGCTTTGTCAAACCTCGGTTTTGACCTAGCTCCTGCTAGGGTCTCTGGATTAGATTTCAGCCTTCGTCAAGATGGTGACCAGTCACATAATGGAAGAACTTCAAAAGGAATATTTTTTTGTTTCAACTCTCACAGGCACTATTACAAATAATAGTAGAACTTGGAGACAATTCCAAGTAGGCAATTAAAGGAGTTGGATCAACCTCATTTCAACTAGAATCTTGAGATTCTCTACATATGAAAGATGTCTTGCTTGTACCAGGATTGAAGAAGAATCTCCTCTCCATATCAGCCTTAGAAGATAAAGGGTTCAGAGTTGCTTTTGTAGATGGCAAAGTGCTTGTATGGTCTAAAGGCTCAAACATAGACTCAGCAAAAGAGATTGGTGTCCGAGAGGGAGGATTATACAAACTATCAGGATGACCGTCTCAGGCACTAGTTTATGTGAGCTATGGCATCGAAGATTTGCTCATCTACATTACAAAGCCTTGCCATCATTACGAAAGATGGTCACAGGTATTCCAGAGTTCCAAACAGAGCGTGATGGGGTGTGCAAAGGTTGTACACTTGGAAAGAATGCTAAGGGATCCTTCCCAAACAGTGACAATAGACCCAAAGGGATATTGGATCTAGTACATTCAGATGTATGTGAACCAATGACCGTTTCATCATTGGGTGGCTTTCTATATTATGTAACATTCATTGACTTCTCTCAAAAGACATGGATCTACTTCATGAAGACCAAAGATGAAGTTTTCAGCAAGTTTCAAGAATTCAAGGCTCGGACAAAAAACTTGATGGGGAAGAAGATCAAGACTTTGAGGTCAAATAATGGAGGAGAATATTCTTCCAATGATTTCAATGATTTCTACAAGGAAGCAAGGATCAAGAGGGAGTTGACAGTTCCCTACAATCCCCAACAGAATGGTGTTGCAGAAAGAAAGGACAAGTCCATTGTGGAAGCTATGAAGGCAATGATTCACAATCAGAATCTACCTATGTTCTTATGGGCCGAGGCAACCAGCACAGTAGTGTATGTTCAGAATAGGAGTCCTCACCGGATATTGGGGGACAAGACTCCTGAAGAGGCATTCACAAGAGTGAAGCCAAAAGTCAACCACTTGAGGATATTTGGTTGCCCTGTATACATCCATGTACCGAAAGAGAAGATGACAAAACTAAGACCTTCTGGAAAGAAGGGTACCTTGTGGGATACAGCAAAACCTCGAAGGCCTACAAAATATGCATCTCAAGACAACGCCATATACAGGTTAGTCGATATGTTACCTTTGATGAGGAGGTATCCTTTAGGATGAGGAGGTATCCTTTAGGAGGTCCAGAGACTCTGACATGGAGATTAATGGTGAGGAGCAGGAGGCTCCAAAATACGGGGGTACAAATCTCTCTATTTTGGTTGATCATTCCTCATATTATCAAGAGGAGTCTATAGAACCAGCAGAACCGATGGAACTACCTAAAGATGTAAAAGTGACCAGGAAGAGGGCAATATGGCTTCATGACACACTACAGGATGCAAAAAGGCATGCAGCTCCCACTGGCTCCTTCAGGGAGAGCAAAAGGCCTCGAAGATTCTCGAGTTACATGGCATTGATGAGTAACATCATTGAATCTGAGCCTTATTGTTAGGAGGAAGCAACAGACCAGCAGGTATGTAAAGATGTTATGATGGAAGAATATCAATCCACCATGAAGAATGATGTGTGGGAGATCGTTCCAAGACCTGAAGGGAAGTTAGTGGTGACTTCCAAATGGATCTACAAGATCAAGCATGCGACAGACGGCAGCATCGACAAGTTCAATGTGAGGTTCGTGGCATGAGGATTCTCCTAGAAAGAGGGAGTAGATTATGCGGAGACCTTTGCTCCAGTCGCTAAGCACACCTCCATCTGAACCATCATTTCTCTTGCTTTCGTGATGGGATGGAAAATACATCAGATGGATGTAAAGACGACATTTATCAATGGAATAATTAAGGAAGAGGTGTACATAGACCAACCTCAAGGCTTTGAGATACATGGGAAGGAGTCCCATGTTTGCAAACTTAAGAAAGCCTTGTATGGACTCAAGCAGGCACCCAGGGCATGGTATGCCAGGATCGACAAATATTTGATGAGCTTGGGTTTCACCAAGAGTGATGCGGATTCCAACCTTTACTACAAGGTTGTTGATGGTGATCCTTTGATCTTGGTGCTATATGTTGATGATCTATTCCTTACGGGAGTAGAGAATCTCATTGTCGAGTGCAAGATGGAGTTGGCCTCTAAGTTCGAAATGAACCTTGGATTAATGCATTACTTCTTGCGATTAAAAGCATGGCAGAGACCAAAAGAGATATTCCTCAATCAGGGGAAGTACATGGTCAAGATCCTGAAGAGATTCGGTATGATGAACTGCAAGTCCATGGCTACACTGATGGAGGCAAATCTGAAGAAGCTAAGTGATTCTGTTTCAGATTCAGATTTGGTGGATTCCACGATGTACAGACAGCTGATCGGATCCCTAATGTACCCGGTTAACACCAAACCAGACATTTGTTTAGCAGTAAACACCCTGAGCCAGTACATGGTTGAGCCGAGGTAGATACATTGGGTTGCAGCAAAACATATATTGAGGTACTTGCACGGTATAGTTGGACAAGGGTTGAGATATGTCTCAGACGATGAAGCAAGGCTACAAGGTTATGCAAATTCTGACTAGGTAGGAAGTGTAGTGGATAGAAAGAGCACCTCAAGGTGTTGCTTTACCTTGGGATCAGCCATGATATCTTGATTTAGCAGGAAACAGACTTTTGTCACACTTAGTACAGCAGAAGCAGAGTATTATGCAACTAGTGTCGCAAGTCGTGAAGCGATGTGGCTTTGAAAGCTTCTTGCAGGATTATTTGATCATGAGCTAGAAACGACCATAATACACTATGACAATCAAAGCTATGCCAAGCTTTCAAAAAATCCAGTGTTTCATGATAGGTCGAAACATATTGAGATCAAATACCACTTCATCCAAGACATGGTGCAAAAGGGAGCAGTGAAGCTCCAGTACATATCCACGGATGAGCAGATAGCCGACATTCTCACCAAGCCTCTATCCAAGGCAAAGTTTGTATACTTTAGGCGCAAGCTTGGTGTGATGGAGAATGCCTCCCTAAGTGAGTGGGAGTGTTGATGGATGAGCAGCAGCATGATAAGCAGCAGACATTCATGTGAGATGAATGGCCCAGGCCCCAGATACCGTTATGGTTTGACAAATGAGCGACAAACATTCACAAGAGGTGAATGGCACAGACATCGTGATGATTCAATAGATAAGTGGAAGACATTCACAAGAGGTGTGTTATCGGGCAAACTAGCAAGGCTAGTGCCCAATAAGCATGCACAAGGGTTTGTGACCCAAATGTCACCTCAGTCACACCCTTTAACTTCTTTGGAGTGTCTTGACCTCCAAGGGGAGAGCCTTTTTTCTATATTTGTACACATAGACACCAAACTCTAGATATTCCTATGCAATTGTATTAGTGACCAGTGTCTTTAGAAGTCAAATAGAACATGAAGAAGAGATATGAATGGAGTATGTGTTATCAAATGAAAGTAAATTTGTCTTCATCAAACATTATCATGGACATATGATCATCTAAGAAGGAAGTAAAAGTATGAGCACTGCTGCAACAATAGTAATCAAAGTAATTTCAACAGTGATAAGGAAAGTAGTACAGAGTAGTACAGTGATCAACAATATATTTAGGAAAATATTTTATCCAATATTATCAAACAATTATGAGTTTGAAAGTTCAAACAGTAAAGATGATTGCCAAATCAAACTCAATTAAAAGAGCAATACTACTAGCAAATTTGAACAATTTAACTTTATGAAGGAAGCCTGATTTACAACTCCTGTAGCATGTAAACAATAACAAAATACAGTCCTGTAGCATTCAATTTAACCCTTGAACATAACCCTGTTATAGCAGTCCTTCATTCGACAGTAATTAAGAGTTTCCTCCCACAAGTGTTGTCTACTTATTGCTAACCTCTTTTCATTGTTTTCATGCTGTCATTTGTGGCAGGTTTTGGTGTAACAGCAGAGATAACAGGCTGTTGCCATAGCAGACTTGAGATGGAGGGGAGTAAGGGCTGGAAGGTGAAGGGTAAGGGCTGACAGGATCTTGGAAAGGGCAGCCGAAGGGGAAGGGAGGAGACCGAGGGTTAGAAAAAGAAGGGAAAGGCTGTTCGGAGTAGGTCGAAGTCTAAGGAAGAGGCTTAGGGTTGTAAGAGGGAGTTAAGGGTTGCAAAGGGGAAGGCCACATCCCTAAGTGGCTGCAAATTTTGCAAAAAAAAATTAATATTTTTAGGGTTTTAGGATTTTTACTATTTTTTAGGGTTTTAGGGCTTCCACAAATTTCGACCTAGGGAATTTTTGGGGTAACTAGGCAGGTCGAATTTGTAGGGGAGTGGGACGAAATTTTAGAGAGGCCAAAAAATTGAAAAAAAAAAAAATTATTTTTTTGGAATTTTTTTAGGGTTTCAGACATTAAATTGCAGACCTAAAATTAGCCCCAAATTAACATGAAAATGCATGAAATTGAATAAGATTTGATAAATTTTGATAAAACACGGGTTTTGATGGATGTAACCCTAAACCATAGGCCTAGAGGAGAGGTGACCAACCTTCTTCTTGGACTAAATTTCTCCTTGACTCAAAACTAGCGCTTCCTACAACAACCTCAAGGGTTCGTTGTGGGAGCCTAATCTAGGGCAAACTTGGAGATCTAAGGCCAAACTAGGGAAAACCTCCTCTAGAGAATGTTTCCACCATGCAAGGTTGATAGAAGGCAAAAAAAGAAGACCAAAATCAGAAAAAATGCAGCTCTATGGCCACAATTCAATCATCAATGGAGCAAAACTTACCTACCTTCACCAAGAAAGACAAAACAAGACTTACTTGAGCTTCGTTTTATTCTAACAATTCATAGCATCCACCATGCATGAGTTAAAACCCTACAGAGCATCCAAATTCATCCATAATCCAAGGAGAAAAACCCTCCAAGATGTGCGCATCACTTCCAAAAAAACCTATCTTGGGTAAAAGAGCAACATAATGTAATTTATCCCTTGTGTTATGATTTACAAATGAAGTGAGGAGGCTTATTTATAGTCTTATCAACTCACTTTTACAAAATAATCAGGCTGACAAACCAAATATAATGTCAATGTAAAAATCTAATATGAAATAATCTAAAATAATCTAAAAGGTGGCTACCTGGGGTATTTCTTCCCTAAGTGAGCAAAAACTGATAAAAGTAGCTAAAACTGAACAAAGGCTTCACTCTGAAAGGTGGAGTGAGCAAGGGGGGGTCATCATGCCCCATCTAACCCCAACTATGCTGAAAAACCCTCAACGTCCCCCCTCTACAAGCCTGTGGGCCTAGTTACCAAGGATGACATCATCAATGAGAAGGCACCAAGGAGAGAGGGCGCTCGGCTAGAAAGGGGCCAGGATGGGTGCATACGGTGATCGGAAGAGGAGGCAAGTGCCTCTGAGTAGAACGTTGTCACCTATGTTGAGATCAAGCAGGGGGGTCATGTGACCTAGTGACTGCCCCAAGGAGCCCCGGACACCAACCTCAGGGCTACAGGCCCTAAAATGAGGCAGTCAGCAATGCCACTAAGCCATAGTACTCCTAAATGAAGAATCAAGGCGTCCGACCATAACCATCCCTCAAAAGATGCAGATAACACCCCCATCCTGGTCCTAAAGGAAAAATGACCCCTCTCCCTGGGCAGATATCTGAAAGTGAGCAAGTACTAGTACAGCGTAACAAGGTGAATGGCCTAAATACCAAGATGGTAGTACAAATGCTGTTGCAGTACAGACATAGTACAGATGCAGTTGCAGTTCAAATACAGTAGAGATGCAAATGCAGTACAGGTACCGTAAAAATGCAGATGCAGATCTCATGATGGACATTCTCACCAAGTATGAGGCATGGCATGATGCAAAATGTTCCCCTCACTAAGAGGAAGTGTTGATGTTTCTCCATGGATTACAGCATCGGGCGAGGTTCTATAGACATTCTACCAAAGAGGCTATGTAAGGTGGTCAAGCTAGTGGAGAATGGCTCTGAGTTAGCCTTTATTAGTCACATGAGGTGGCTATGTGTATATAAGGCTCAAGATGCTTAGCCTCACTAAGTCATGTGAGATGGCTAAGTGTGATTGGGACTAGTGGTCACATGCATCACTCTGTGAGGGAGTGCTCCATAACGGGAGTGATCTATTCTAATTAGAGTGAGTTGACTTGTTTTAATATATGCGATTTCATCCCCTTGTGAATACACAAAGTCTAATCTAATGTTGCATTTGACATTGGCTCTAAGAAGTGTCCGGGACTTCTTAGAGTATGGTCAAATCAACATTAGATCTCTATGTGTGAATTTGATCTACATGTGAGGAGATGGACATCAATGAAGATAACTTTTCTATGATGAAGAAATATCCAAGAAGTCAAGACAAACCATTGAAGAAGTTCCAGATAACATTGAAGAAGTTCCAGATGAAAATGAAGACAAGTAGAAGATGAAGACAAGAAGACAAGTCGGCTTGAAGATAAATAAAAGATAAAGATTAAAACCAGCAAATCAGCCCCAGTTAAAGTGTACAAGTCGGCCCCATCGAGGATCTAGTGAAAAAAAGAACATAAATAAAGTGCTTCCACACTTCATTTTCACATCTCAATCATCACATCTTCTTCTCTCCACTTGTGCACACCTCCTAGGAAGGCCTAGCTAAGGCAAGAAGTATAATTTTGGGGTTCTCTTATTCTCTTGGAAGATTCGCAACCATTGCTAGGGTTTCTTGTGAAGGAGGGCGAACCTCACTTGTGCTAAGGATCATCTTCATGATTGGTATTGTACTTGTATTGGATTGATTTATTTTTTAGAAAAGTTTGCTAGGTTTTCTCCCTATTGAGTTTCCCGGGGTAAAATCTTTGTGTCTCTTGTGCAGGATGATAATAATTATTAAAATTTGAAAAATTATACTGCTAAGTAAAAATTCAACAGAATGAGGAGCATGAGCTGAGAAGAAAAGGATATTTGGAGCAGCAAGATCAGCAAGATTCCTAGACGGCGCATATCCCAAAAGTGGAAGGTAGCACACATCCCAAGGTAGAAGACTGCTGCATAGATTTTTAGGAGGGATGTACAGTACAGACTGTTCTGTAGCACGCATTTCTAGAGCCAAGCAGGCTGCACAGAAATTGAGGCACTGTTGCTGCTGAGGAGAAGGCCGTGCAGCTGAAGGGTTGCACAGAAATCGAGGCTGAGATAGCACAAATTTCGAGAGAAGTGATTTTTTCTGTTTGGTGACTGTACAGACTGTACCTTATGCTGATATTTTCTGTGTGCATTTTGGCACGTTTTCCGAGGAGAGTTAAGTGCATTTAATGCTGATTCTTGCTGATAATTTCTAGAATTTTCTGAAGCTCATTTAATAGAAATCTTCTGGTTTTCCAACTAGGGGATTTTTCCAGGGTCTTTGGACCAAATGACTGTGTCAAATGTGTTTAAATGACTGCTGTTCACTGTGAATATTCCACTGCTGTTAATTTCCAGATTTGCTTAGCACTAGTGTTTCTGCTTATAAAAAGTGCAGTAAGCATGTATTTGGGCACTTACATGAGTGTTGAAATTTTATTTAAGTAGTAACCAGTGAGCTGCTAAGTGTTTGACAGAAGTACTAGCTGAGTTAGCTAGCTTACTGTTGGTATTTTCTGAGGTTTTCAACAGATAGAGGCAATAAGGAGGCTTGTTGGACTCAAAAATAATGAGAAAAAATAGATTCCTCAGATCACCCATTTTGCTGTGTTGTTAGAGATGAAAAAGTCCAAGGGAGCAAAATTTAAAAGCTTGTCATATATACAGCTCCTACATATTAATCCAAAATGGAGTCAGATAAAATAAGATAATTTTATTAATGTCCAACAAATGACCAAAAAGTAGACCAATGGCACACTAGGAAGTACAGTCAGTGCTAAAGATTTGTGGGAGTACACTAGGCTTGTCCGAAAGTATAAAGTAAGCTAACAAAGAGAAATGAAAACATATGTCCTGCATTGAAGAAAAGAAGAAAGTGGAAAAAGAAAGCTTTACTAGAAGTTGTCACTAGGTCAAGATGGAGTAGAGAGCAAGGAGGAGGACGAAGTATCTGCTGCATCAACCACTAAGTCAGAAGAAGTAGAGAGTGAGGTGGAGGAGGAGGTGTCCGTCACCACATCAACCACTAAGAACAACACCCCAATACATCATTTGATGATGACAGCAGGAGAAAAACCAAGGCTATGAGGGCATAATTGGTTGACCTAGGGAAGAGCACAGGAACCATGAGCAAAGATTCTCCTAATACTCAAGGCCGAAGGGAAAAATCTTGTGATAGGGGCCTAGTCAAATTGGACCATTGATCAAATCTATGTTGGGGACGGGAACTCCTCAGCCGCCTTTAGGGGGTTGACCAGGCCCAAAGCGAGTCATTGTGCATTGTCTCACAGATATAGTACATGTTTGTCAGGCACTAAATGATCCACATGTCACTTGGCACAACCAAGCACTGAAGTAACTTAGAAAAAAGAGGTAATCATGCTGAAAAGGTAGGGTCTTGATAGCCTATATGGTCTATCATCTGAGAGTTACCCCCTCACACATGTAAAGGCCCAAACATCAACTAAGTCCATGACTAGAAGATTTTGCGCTAAGAGAAATTCAACCAATCTGTCTAAAGGATGGGTGCATAGATTTGGTCATTGTATTAGAGGTTTAGAGTTGTACAGATTCATCGACAAAAGATGTACAATGTAGAGGCCAACTTCAACACACATCAAAGTGACAATTCCGTTTTGTGTAGCAGACTCACTTACATCTTGTCACATATTTCCAGCACTGAAACCTAATCACAACAGCCAAATTTCAGTCATGTTTAAACTTTGTTAGGACACCTCGGAACATGTTTTTTGTCACAAACACACGAGTTGTAACATGGATGGACAACTCAACAAACAATTACATGCAGAAGCCCAACCATAATAATAGATCATCTTCTTCCTCTGTCTCTTTATTTTCCCAAAATGTGTACCGTTATGTAATTTTAAATATGAACAAGTGGGAAATGCTTTGGGTTCCCTTGGTTGTATTATATATGAACTGCCCTGAGATTGTAAATGAGTTGGTGGTGGTTTCAATTGAAACAGTCGGTTATCTTATATTGTTGTAGAGCTTCATGTTGTTCGTATCATGTGGGAAATGCTTTGGGTTCCCTTGGTTGTATTATATATAAACGAGTTGGTGGTGCTTGCAAATGAATCAGTCGGTTATCTTATATTGTTGTAGAGCTTCATGTTGTATAGTCTCATTTAATCAATGAAATCGAAGTTGATTTATTGGCCATATGATTGTGCTATTTTGTATGAAATTTGAATGACATGAATACATTTCTGTTTTGTCTAGTTAGTTTTAGTAATTTATTGTACAATAATATAGTGATTGTGCATCTAATTTGAGATTGTCGCAATTGTTGCCATGGTCGCATTAATTATGCTAGGACGCATTTGGATCAAGTTGGTATCAGAGCAACATTCACACTAAGTTGTTGAAGTCCATATCCAATTTAAGGTAAAAATGGTCTCTCAAACGATAAAAGAGTTGGAGAAAGATTGCTATCCCAAGTAGTGAGCACAGATCAAGAGAGATTCTTGATTTGATCCATTCATATGAGTGTTGACCAATCTCTTCAACTTCTTTGACAAGTAGTTTGTACTATGTCTCTTTACTGAATATTCCTCTAGAAAAACTTGGATTTACTAGATGGAGAGTCAAGACTAAGGATGAAGTGCTCTTCGACAATACCTCAACCCATCATACCTGCAGAGTTTGGTGCCCGACCCTTTCGACTTGAAACTGTGTTCAACCGTGCCTCACTCTTACACCATTTAGAGCTTCACCGACTATACGAAGGGGCGGGATCAGTACCCGTACTTGGCCTATTGCTAATCAAAGTTCATTGCTTCAACTAGCCCTTCAAGCCGCACTTGGTGCTCGTATGGAGGGTTCTCAAATCTTTTGAAGTCAGTTGATATTACAATGGACCAGGTTCCTGCATTTAGATATTCCCTGGACGCACCTAATCACTCTTACCTACCAAGCAGGAGTTGAATAGAATCACTCGAGATGATATCTATAAGCAGTCTGTGCAAGTCACTTGGATCAAACCTCAAGGCAGGTTATGTCCAAAGATGGCCTCTTACACTAAGCAGTTCATGAATACGATGGAAGGTCTCATTGTTCAACCCCATTACACACTCTGCCATTGGGCATATGCTCTCCTTCTTCCTTTAGGACAGTTTAGAGTGGATTCTCGTCATCTTAGGGTAGAGATGGATCACCAAACTGATCGATCAGAAAGGATCTTCTACGAGCACCAATAAACAAACAGATGGTGATACTGCTTCCAACCTCATATCAATTTACACGCGGAGAACCACTTCCACTTCCACCAGACCCCAGCAGCATCACCAATCTTGGCCCCATACCAACAGTTGGACAATTTCATCTAGGTCACAGCAACAAGCCCCCCACTCCAGGCAATGGCACATCACCCAGTCTAGTTCCTCTTCCAACACTCCGTCCAAATAGAGTTCTATTTTGAGATTCATCCATTCAACCTCAGATGTTGGGAGAGATGGCTCTAACAAACCATGACAAACTTACACCTTCTATATCATAGATCCTAGATTCATTCTCTTTGTACGTCTCTCTCCTAGATTGACTCCCCATCTTTGGAGTTAGCTTTCTGGTTTCTAGGTTGGAAACATACTTTTCTCGTTGCATCTCGCTTTTTATAGCAGCCACCTTAGTGCTCCCACTTTGTATTGTATTGACATCATGGTACCAAACAATCCCATTGACCTACTTTTGTGGTCATTCATTAGACATTAATAAAATTACCTTATCTTATCTACATCTCAAGAGTTCAAAGACTTGGTTGAGAATTAGACAAGTAAGAATATTCAAAATGAGGTTCAACAACAAATGAGTACACCTCCATGAATCTTTAGGCAAAACCATGCAACACAAATGTCTACATTCTAAATAGATGTCCTCACAAAATATTGAAGGACAAGACACCAAAAGGAGTCTTTATCGGTTGGAAGCCTCAAGTATCACACTTTCATGTATTTGGTTGTCTCAAAGCCTCAAGTGCCAAACTTTGATGTATTTGATTGTCCTATTTATCTTCATGTGCCTGACAAAAAGCATCAAGTACCACACTTTTGTGTATTTGGTTGTCCTTTTTATATTCATTTGCCTAACAAAAAGCCTCAAGTATCACACTTTTGTCTATTTGATTGTCGTATTTATATTTATGTGCTTGTCGAAAACAATGTAGAGTTATAAGGGTCAACAAAAGAACCAATGGAACTAAATCTCACCCAAATTATGAAATAACCTCTTTGAAAGTGTGATAGAGAGAGTGAAAAAGCTAAGCACAAATCAGAAATACATAAGTGCCTCTAAGAGAAAAATCCCAATCACAAGAGAAAAATACCAAATTTAAGTGCCCTTATGCTTATATCACTTCATATTTCAAAGCAAGAAGATCACAAGATGAGATGATACAAATTGTTGTTGTAAATGTAACTTCGGAAGATATTCATTTGTATTTTATTATTATATTATTATTGTACTTTTA
This sequence comes from Larix kaempferi, assembly GCA_027924585.1. NCBI lineage: Eukaryota > Viridiplantae > Streptophyta > Pinopsida > Pinales > Pinaceae > Larix > Larix kaempferi. The sequence goes on from BSBM01000232.1 coordinate 21,276,481, forward strand.
TTGTACCTCCGTTGGAGATGTTTTTCCTCTATTCGGGGATGTCATTATTGTATTTGTTCATACTAGAATATCGAGGTAAAACCTCCATTCTAAGTCGGGGCAATAGTTCCCCAAAGGTCAAATGTAAATTGTATTTTTCAGCCTCCCTAGGAGAGGTCGGCCCAGTTAGGTAAGTGAGGTCGACCCCATTGAGGAATTAGGTCACCCACACATAAAGTATAAATAGAGAGTGTCACTCTCTCATTTGGCACTCACACTCACTCAAGCAAGTTCGCACTAAGTGAGAGAAGACAAGTTCGTTGGAGGAGAAAGAGAGAGAGCTACAGAAAACATCTTATATTTTGGGTTTTCCATTTTGCTTGATATTGTACTAGTGACGAATCTATCTTTGGGGAAGTTGCGGGGTTTTCTCCTTTATGGTTTCCCCGAGGAAAATTCTTGTGTCTTTTGTGTTTTGTTGTGCTCGTCTATCTTCCAGTATAAAGATCTAACTAAATTGAAATAAAGTGCAAACTCTAACATGGTTTCAAAGCCAATCTAAAAAGAAGGCATTGTGCAGCAGCGGAAAAATAGGGCTTCCTAGTTCAAGGTCTTCTCTTCATAGATCATCAGAAAAAGAGGGCTAGGCTAACTCGCCCTAGGAGGGCACATCTTTTGGAGGAAGCAGAATCCAATTTGAAGAATTTTCATTTTTGACCCAGTCACTGGCGCCGGGAGAAAAATAGGGCATCAATTTTTTGGGGTTTCCTCCATCAATCCAGACAAAGGAGTACATTGGACAACTTGCCTTGAGGAGGTGCATCTTCCTGTCCAATCAGAAGTTCAAAATTCCAAGTTTGGAAAATTAGGGTTTCTCTAACAAACTCTAGGCCAGCCAGTTCCAGAACCAGGTTGGGCATCTCAAATTGGTAAGATCTAATTCATTACTATTTCCATTTGAGGTTCTCATTTCAAAATAACAAATCACACCAAGCTTGAGGATAAGCTTGAAGGAACTGACAACTTCCTAGCATGGAAATATAGAATCTCTCTTGTCCTAGAAGAAAATGATTTGGACAAGTATGTCAATGCGCAGGTTCCAGAACCAGAGGGAGAAGAGGCAAAGGCAATCCACAAGAAGAACTTGGTCAAGGCCAAGAGGATTATTGCAGACTCCATCAAAGATCATCTCATCCCTCATGTGTCATCCCTGAAGACTCCCAAGGAGATGTTCGATGCCTTGACAAAGATATTTGAAGGGAAGAACATCAATCGGAAGATGACACTAAGGAACCAGCTCGAGAATGTGAAAATCCAACACTCAAAGACCACGCAATCCTACTTCACAAGGGTCTCTCAAATCAAGGAGCAACTTGAAGCGATTGAAGACAAAGTAGAAGAAGGAGAGATTGTTATGACCACCTTGAATGGTCTCCCAATATCATGGGACTCGTTCATTCAAGGAATATGTGCCAGGAAGAAGTTGATCACCTTCAACAGACTATGGGAAGAATGCACCCAAGAACAAGCTTGTCTAGTTGCAAGAGAAGAGAAGATGGGAGCTAATAATGACCAAGCTCTAACTGTTCACACTAACAGAAATCACAACAAGAGGGAAGACCACCATCACAGAAGATCCAGAAGACATCATGGATACAGAAGGGATCTCTCTAGTATCAGATGTTACACATGTGATGAGAAGGGACATTACTCAAGAAATTGTCCCAGAAATCAAGGATCCTCCAAGAAGACCAACAAGAAGAGGCATCATGCTCACACTGTTGAAGATGATGAACCAGCAAGGAAAAGAACCAGAGAGGAAAGGGATGATTCTTCAAGTGATGAAGAATATGTTTTAATCTCAGCACTCACAGGCACCATCACACATGGGAGCAATGATTGGCTTGTAAATAGTGGAGCATCCAAGCATATGACGGGGTACAAAGAATCCTTCGTCAACCTATCAGAACATGAGTCACCTCACAAGGTGAAACTTGGGGATGATTATCAATATCCCATCAAAGGAAGTGGAGAAGCGTCCTACAAGCTAGATTCTGGAAAATCATTAAATATGAAAGATGTTCTCTATGTACCAGGATTAAAGAAGAATCTTCTCTCCATCTCAGCATTAGATGCTCTAAGGGAATGAGGGTTGCATTTGTTGATGTCCAAGTTCTAATGTGGCCAAAAGGAAAGACAATAAATGATGCAACAGTAATTGGAGAGCAAGAGGGAGGCTTGTACAAGTTGAAATGTCAACCAGAACAAGCATTAGTCCATGACTCCATGGAACCAAGTGAATTGCGGCACAAGAGGCTTGCACATGTGCACTATAGAGCACTACCTATTGCAAGCAAAGCAGTTTCAAGACTACAAAAAATCCAGACAAAACATGAAGGCATTTGCAAGGGATGTGCGCAAGGAAAGAACGTAAAGAAGGCATTTCCCAGCAATGAAAGCAAGGCAAAAGGAATATTGGATATAGTCCACTCGGATGTGTGTGGTCCGGTGTCTTCCAACTCATTAAGTGGGTATGTATACTATGTTTCTTTTATAGATGACTTTTCCCGTAAAACAGGGATTTATTTCTTAAAAGGAAAAGATGAAGTATTCAGTAAATTCAAGGAATTCAATGCCTTGGTTGAAAATCACACGGAGAAGAAGATCAAGACCTTACGATCAGATAATAGCGAAGAATTTACTTCAGAAGAATTCAAAGAACTTTGAAGAGAATCTAGGATTAAGAGGAAGTTGAGCACTCCTTACAATCCTCAACAAAATGGCGTTGCAGAACGAAAGAACAGAACAATAATGGAAGCAATGAAGGCAATGCTACATGATCAAGATCTTTCGATGCACTTATGGGCAGAAGCAGCAAGGACAGCTGTGTATGTACAAAACCATACACCTCATCGTGTATTGAACAACAAGACTCTCAAAGAAGATTTCTCAGGAGAGAAACTAGAAGTCAGCCATCTTAGAATATTTGGCTACCCGGTGTACATACATATCTCGAAGGAAAAGAGAACCAGGCTAGATCCTTCAAGAAAGAAGGGAATATTCGTGGGACTCAGCGACACACCAAAAGCCTACCGAATATACTTCCCAACATTCAAGAAGATCGAGATCAACGGAGACGCAACTTTCGATGAAGATTCAGCATACAACAAATCAAGAAAATTACCTATTGAAGAAACTGAGGAACCTAAAGTTCCCAGGACCAAAGACACAGTTATGGAAGAAACAATTCAAGAGGATCATGAAGACCACGACATGGCAGAACCACAAGAACCAGTAGATCCACCTCGTGAGAAGAACTCCCACAAGAGAAAACTAGCATGGGCACATGAAGCAATACAAGATGCAGAGAAGTATGGTGCTCCAGATGGGATACATAGAGAAAGCAAGAGACCCAGACCATACTCCAGCCATACTCCAACTATGTGGCCCTACTATGTGACATCATAGCTGGAGAACCTTCCAACTACGAGGAAGCAGCAGAGAAGAAGGAATGGAAGGATGCCATGATCGAGGAGAATCAGTCGATTAAGCATGATGTCTGGGAGAATAGTTCCAAGACCAGTAGGGAAGTCTGTTGTGACTTCGAAATGGATCTACAAGATCAAGCATGCTGCAGATGGTAGCATAGACAAACACAAGGCAAGATTTGTGGCACGTGGCTTCTCCCAGAAGGAAGGCATAAACTACGAGGAGACATTTGCAACTGTAGCAAGATACACTTCCATCAAATCTATACTTGCATTGGCTGCAGTAATGAAATGGAAGGTACACCAGGTGGACGTCAAGACAGCATTCTTGAATGGTGTAGTTGGAGAGGAAGTGTATGTGGAGTAGCCACTGGGATTCGAGACACATGACAGACAGACTCATGTGTGCAAATTGAAGAAATCCCTGTATGGCTTGAAGCAGGCACCCATGACATGGTACGACAGGATGGACAGCTTTCTGATGAGCTTAGGCTTTACCAAGAGTAAAGCAAATTCCAACCTTTACTTCAAGGTTGAGGGTGAAAGACCAGTGATACTACTACTATATGTAGATGACCTGTTTGTAACAGGGGAGGATGAGCTCATTACAGATACAAAGAGAAGGCTTGACGCAGAGTTCGAGATGAAGGACCTGTCGCCAGCTAAGTTGTACTTAGTTGGACTATCAAGTGAGCGGGCAAAGTTGAACATGTTACATGTTCGTTTTCGATGATTTGATGTCCAGTAGGCCTTTCAAAGGCCCCCTTTTTAAAAAATTTCCACATGTCCATGGCCCTGCGGGGTTTGTAATAAAATGTACTAGCATGGTTTTTTGTAAAGGACTTGGTTCCCTAGGACTTTTTGGCTAAGTCAGGTATTCCAAGGAGTTTTTCACCTATTAATTATGTCTTGCATTAGTGCATAACATATTTTTTGGGTTTTTCTCCTGCTCCTCCAAAGCTGGAATGCCTAGAGAGGCTAACCGGCCTTAGGGGATTGTTAAAGTCCATGGGTCAATGTATATGAACATGCTAGACATTATTTTTGAGTCATATGAACATGTGCTAAGTCCCCCTAGGTAGTTTTTTATTTTTCGGCGAAGTTTATTTTTTCCGTAAATGAGCCATTTTTTAATGGTTTCATTAAAAAATATTGTAATTGGCCTAGAAGTGGCATCTAGGGGTCTTTTTTGCCTTTAGGGGTGCTCGTTTTCCAACTCAGAGCACCCCCTTAACCCCTAAACCCACTTTTTATAATGTTTGGGTCATTAATTTTTCACTTATTCTCAAAAAAGTCAAAAAAAGTGAAAAATTGAGAGAAAAATGCAAAAAAGTAAAAAATCATAAAAAATTAACTTCCAAATTTTATGGGATTGGAAGTCAGAATTTTTTCAGCTATGTTTTAGGAGTTGTAAGAGCTGATTTTGGAAAGATTCCGAGCAGCTATATTAGTGGGATTACTTCCCCATTTGAGGGGGGCGTATTTCCCAAAATTGGGCCCCTTCAATCATGGAATTTGCAGCTATGTTTATGGGCTGTCACATGGCTGATTTTTAGCTGATTTTGGCAGCCCATTACATGGGAGTGGGCAGCCCCATTTTCTCCACGAGTTATGCCACTCATTCCACCCATTTCTCTCCATCTTTGGCTATTTAAGCATGGTTGCCCACTCCATTTTCTCTAGTTGGAGTTTGGGAGTTAGAGCTAGCACTTGTAATTCGATTTTGTACTTGTCATTTTGCTTAATGAATAAAGAGACTTTGGAGGTCAAGCTTGGTGTAGTGCTTTTGATAAGTGGGTGAATGTCATGGTTTTCATTGAGGTAACATGTATTTGAGCTACTTGTTTTCTTTTGCATCTAAATCTAGCTTTGGGAAGGATCAGTATTGATTTATAAGGAGGATTAGATAATTTGTTTATTATTTAGTCTTTTATCTATGCAAGTGTAGAGATCTGATTTAAATGTGTCATTTGTTTATGAGCATTTCCTTTTGATTTCTCATATGTATATTTCTAGATTTGATCATTTGGTTTCAAGTTGATGTGATTTGCAGGTTATTTCAAATGGATGAGTGGAGGATCTTGTTTGTTTCCTTTATTTTTCTAACATCTTTTTGCAGACGTAGCCCCTCAGTTCTCCACCAAGAAGGCTCCAAGGCTTCTTAAAGGAAAAAATTAATAAATTGATAAAAACTCTCCATATCTCCTTCTCTTCTACTTCATACTTTCACCTTGGTTACTGGTTACTTTTTGAAAGAGTAATAGTGGTTTGCAATCTAAACTTTATATTCTAATTTATTACTCTAAATGTCTGATCTATTCCATTTACAAAGTGTTCATCTTTAATAGATTAGATCTTTTCATTTATCTAGCATTTTACTTTTCTCAACTTGTAAAAAATTGTCAAATCTTTAAAAGTTTTGAGGAGTAGTGTTAGATCAGATTTGAAAGTTCATTTGGTTGATTTAAAGAGCTGATAATTTGCAGCCCTTAAAAGCTTGCAAAGATCCCAAGTAACAAGGCCCAAATGCTTGTTTTACTTGGTTAAATTCCGTCATTTTAACTAGTTTTTACACTTAGTATTTTCTGGGTTTTTTAGGAGGTGTTCCAAAGACACTCTTAAAGTGTTTTTGGGCATCTTATACTGACGTTTGCTTGCTGGTTTGCAGCAAAAGACGATCAAGTAGGAGGAGGTGCTGCCAAAATTTCAAAGATCCAAGCAATCCAAAGGACCATTATTGAATTTTTGCAAACCAGATACCTTTTTCTCTCCAATTTTTGTAAGCCAATGAGTCAATTAAGACTGGGGCATTTCTATTGCATTGTAACTAAAGTATTAAACGAGAGCAAGTGGGCTAACCAAGCGCCCACACCCCATCCCCCCAGGGGGGAAAGCTGTGTTGACTCAATTTTCGTGGTTTGCAATTTTTTTTTAGTTTAGATCTCATTTCCGCACTTAATAAAATCGAACTAGGCTTAAAATTAACCTTGTTGGTCCGTTCCACTGGCGGGCCACAAGTTCACTCAAAACATAGTTTTATCATTTTTTTTACAAACTCAAATGCCCCCCTTGCTTTCCCGGAGTAGGGTTTCTGTACAAGGGCTTGCCCGAGTACGTGCCTGAAAAGAGACTCTTGGGGTTTAAAAAGATAAAATTTTGGTTCATAAAATCTTCTAAAAATACCAAGGTCTTCTCCCGTATGCTCTGTGGCCAACTTGCAGCTCAGTCTGACCCAGTTGGTACGCATCAGAAAGGGGGAGATGGCTAGTAATAGGATCTAACACCGCCCCGAATAAAAAAAACTTTATGTGAAAATCCGGCACATCGCGAACATTTTGTTGTCGTGGGGAAATTTCTCAGAAGGCTTGGGACAAAACTGAGTAGTGACCTCTTGGAAACCGTTAGGCTTGCCCTCGTTGGTACAGCATCTGAACACCTCCTTGAGACTCTAATTCAGCCCAAGTCTGAGAGGGAAGCCACACATCAAAATTCCGGACATGTTCCCCATACCTTTGCGTATATTGGGAACCCACCAGCCATAATAAAAAGATCACTTTCACATTAATTCTAAAATAAACCAAGAACACTCGCACAACATTTACTTTTCTGCTCATGCATCTATTTCGACTCCATTATAAGGCACTAGTCTATATTGATATTATTTCATGTTATTGACAAATGTTGCAAATGAATGATGATAATAGTGAATGGGAGCAAATGATGTATTGATGAATGATTGTCTTGCTTTATATAAGTATATGCTACTTTTATCTTGGTTATCAAAAATATTTTTTCTAACTCCTAGATTAGACACCTTAGTTTTTATTTTTAGGGTCCACCCCCCTTGGCTTCGCTAGGAAATCCTAGACGGAGGAGTCGAGTCCCAAGTGACAGCACTTGACTCTGACTTGCCCCTAAGGCCACACCAGCAGCTTAAAGACTTCTGCTGCGTTTTCCCCAGGTGTGGAACCAGGCGGCAACAGGACCTAGGAATGATGCACTACTTCTTAGGCATGGAGGTTTGGCAGAATGCAAATGGGATTTTCCTTGGTCAAGGAAAGTATGCAGTGGAGATTCTGAAGAGGTTCGAAATGATGGACTGCAAGGCAATGGCCACACCTATGGCATAGAACTTGAAGTTATTATGTAACGCTTCTTCAGAGAAAGTTGATGCCATGATGTACAAGCAGATGATTGGTTCGTTAATGTACTTAACGAACACGAGACCAGACATATGTTTTGCTGTGAACACCTTGAGCCAGTTCCTGACAGATCCAAGGCATGTTCACCTGACGGCTGCAAAACATATATTGAGGTACCTGAAGGGTACAGTTGAGTATGGGCTCAAGTATGAGACGAATCAGAGGATTAACCTGCATGGTTCTGTTGATTCGGATTGGGAAGGCAGTGCCACAGATAGGAAGAGCACTTCGGGATGCTGCTTCAGTTTGGGATCCGATGTGATCTCCTAGTTTAACAAGAAGCAGTCATGCGTGGCACTAAGTACAGCCGAAGCAGAGTATGTTACAGCTTGTTCGGCCAGTTGTGAGGCAGTATGGCTTCGGAAGCTAGTGTCAGATTTGTTTGATCTCGAGCTCGAGGCGACTTGTATCTTGTGTGACAACCAGAGTTGCGTGAAGTTGTTTGAGAACCTGGTGTTCCATGAAAAGTCAAAGCATATTGAGATCAAGTATCACTATATCCGGTATATGGTGCAAAGAGGAGTAGTGAAGCTCTAGTATGTGGCAACAAACGAGCAGATAGTCGATGTGTTGACCAAGCCATTAGCGAGAGTGAAGTTCGAGTACTTCAAAGAGAAGCTTGGTGTTATCCAGAGCAATGTTCCTCGAAAGAGGGAGTGATGAGACAGGAAGACACAGGTGCACCAAGGTTGTATCTCACATGGTGGAAGATGTAGATGGTCCATAAGGACGTAATGCACCTGGGGTGCTCCTAGGTTGTATCCACATGTTTGGAGACACTGGTAGGTCCACTAGTCATAAAGACACCTGGAGTGCGCCTGGGTTGTATCTTACATGGTGGAAGACGCAGGTGGTCAATAGGGACGTAATGCACCTAGGGTGCTCCTGGGCTGTATCCACATGTTTGAAGACGCAGGCTGACCGTGAGAGACGTAATGCACTTGGGGTGCTCCTGGGCTGTACCCACTGGGTGGGAGATGCAGGTGGTCTGTTGGACATGATGTATGCACCTGGGTTGCTCTCCATGTGTGATGATGAGATGATATGGATACAATGAGATGATAGTAGGAGACACAGGTGATTGTTGTGGCAATGTAATGTGTGGTCCTGGGCTGTACCTACTCGATGGCTTGCTCGTAGAGCTGATGAAGACCTAGATGAGAGTTAATCCTACATCCAGCAAGAAAAAGGGTTGGCTCTGTAGAACTTCTCATGACGGATAGATTCGAGAGATGTCACTAGTCAATGATCAACAAGATGAGGATTGTTGCAGCAGCGACTATGATGATCCAGTGTTGATAATGTTCCAGCGATGATGACGTTGTCCAGAGTTTGTGTCCAGAGTGATGATGACTGTGGCGAGAGAATACCTTCCTAGTTAAGAGGGAGTGTTGTTGTAAATGTAACTTCGGAAGATACTCATTTGTATTTTATTATTATATTATTATTGTACCTCCGTCGGAGATGTTTTTCCTTCGTTCGGGGATGTCATTATTGTATTTGGTCATACTAGAATATCGAGGTAAAACCTCCATTGTAAGTCGGGGCAATAGTCCCCCAAAGGTCAAATGTAAATTATATTTTTGAGTCTCGAGAGGTCAACCCAGTTAGGTAAGTGAGGTCAGTCCCATTGAGGAATTAGGTCACCCACGCATAAAGTATAAATAGAGAGTGTCACTCTCTCATTTGGCACTCACACTCACTAAAGCAAGTTCGCACCAAGTGAGAGAAGACAAGTTCGCTGGAGGAGAAAGAGAGAGAGTTGCAGAAGACATCTTATATTTTGGGTTTTCCATTTTGCTTGATATTGTACTAGTGACGAATCTATCTCTGAGGAAGTTGCAAGGTTTTCTCCTTTATGGTTTCCCCGAGGAAAATTCTTGTGTCTTTTGTGTTTTGTTGTGCTTGTCTATCTTCCAGTATAAAGATCTAACTAAACTGAATTAAAGTGCAAACTCTAACACAAATGAATGCTTAAGTTGTAAATTTATACACAACTCAAGTGATGCGTCCCTAAAGAGGGGGTTTTGAGCCCACAAAACAAAGGCACACACACCAAGAGGGTTCTGGAACCTACATATCATGTTCGACTAGCTAAGGTTTAACGATAAACCTGTTATAAAATAAATGAAATAAAATATGGCCTTGTCATAATTACAAGCACATAATGACATATATGAACACATTGTAGCCACATGCACAGATTACACCAATAATTCCAACAAAGAGGACTAAAATTGAATCCTCGAGCATGGGTATATTTGTAGGATACAGTGAAACATCCAAGGCTTATCAATTCTATAATCTAGCATAGTGAAAGACAATGGTAAGCAAAGATGTCAAGTTTGATGAGGATGCATGGTCTCAAGAGTCTCTTGGAGAGATTCAGGAGGGAGAGTAGCTTGTTGTCCTAAAGGTTGATCAAAAAGAAGAAGAGAAATCAGATCCAGATCAGCAAGGTTCCAATGAAGGAGCAAAACAAAGGCCTCTTTACCCTCTTGTTCAGCCAAAACACCGAGATGGCTTGCCTGGAGCTTGCAAGATGCACAAAAACATGTAGGGGCTCCAAAAAAAAAAATTATGTGAGTCATCCCCCTAAGAAGTTTCCTACTTATATTGCACTAATGTCTTATGTCATGATTCAGAGCCTTCCAACTTTGAGGAGGAAAACACAAAGCAAGTGTGGCAAGATTCCATGAATGAGGAGTATAACACCATCATGAAGAAAGATGGCTAGAAGATTGTGTCGAGACCAATACAAAAATTTGTCATAGATTCCTGATGGTTGTACAAGATTAAACATGAAGTTGATGAGAGCATAGAGAAGTGCAAGGCCAAATTTGTGGCAAGAGAATTCTTTCAAAGATAGGGAGTTTATGAGGAAACTTTTGCTCTAGTTTCCAATTACACTTCTATCAAAGTCATCATGTCTATTGCATCAATTTTTGGTTGGTCATTATACTAGATGGATGTAAACACTACTTTTCCAAATGGTGTCATTGAATAAGAAGCATGCATGAATCAATTGAGGAGTTTTGAGGTGCATGGGCAAGATACCCATGTGTGGAGGATAAAGAAGGCCCTTTATGGACTGAAGCAGGTGCCACATGAATGGTAGTCAAGGATTGATGAGTACTTACTAACTTTGGGGTTCACTAAGACTACTACAAATCCTAATCTGGTCCAATTGTATTGGTTCTATATGTAAATGACTTAATTCTTGCAGGCAGTTATGACAAACTCATTGGATGGTGTAAGGAGAAGTTGTTCAATGAATTTGATATGAAAGGCATTGGCCTTATGCATTATTTCTTGGTCTCAAGATTTGGTAGGGTGTAGGTGAGGACTTCCTTGAGCAAGGGAAGTACACATGGAGATTCTAAAGAGATTTCAATTGTTGGATTGCAAACCCTTGGCTACTCCTATGGTGCCAAATATGAAATTATTTGTTGATTTAGATTCAAATTTGGTAAATCCTTCTGTGTAAAGAATTTATTGATTCCCTGATGTATCTTGTGAATATCAACCCTAATATATGTTTTGCAATGAACACTTTGGGCCAATTCATGGTTGAACTTCACAATTTCATTAGATTGTTGCCAAGCATGTGCTCAGATACTTTAAGGACACGGTTCATTATGGCATGAGGTATATGGGAGATGGTGAGTTGTAGTTGCATGGTTTGTTGATTATGAATAGGCAAGAGATGTTAACGCTAGGAAGAGCACTTATGGATTTTGTTTCAATTTGGGCACAAGTATGATTTCTTGGTTCAACAAGAAATAGGCGACAATTGCACTCAATTCGACAGAGGCAAAGTACATGGTCGCTTCCGTTGCTAGATGTGAAGCCAGATGGCTTCACAGGTTGATAGTAGTGTTGATCGATCAGATGTCCATATGGCTTCAAGTGTTTATAGCAGATTTGAACAATCAAATGTTGGAGCTCACTATTGTTTACTCTGAAAATTAGAGTTGCATCAATCTCTTTGAGAATGCAATGTTTGATAATCGCTCTAAGCATAATGGCATTCAGTACCATTCCCTAAAAGACAAAGTTCAAAAGAGAGCAATGGTTCTTGATTATGTTCCTTCAAATTTGAATGTGGCAGACATTTTTACCAAGCCCCTGGCTAAGGGAAAGTTTGAGTTGTTTAGGATGAGACTTAGGAAGTTATTCAGTTAATTTATTTTATTTCTCTAGTGATTATGCTATCTAATCTATTTTGTATTAGTCTGTTAAGTTTCAGGTTAAGCACGGAATGACCCTACAGGAGAGGCCCTACATTTGGTGTATGTAATGCCCCTAAAATGACTGTGGACCTTAAGGGCACCTGTCAAGTGACCCGGCAGAACAAACTTCGATAAAGTGATCTTTTGAGTTTGATATATCTTAAACCTGAAAATGTGAATGACGACAATAGATAAATGGACTAATGAATTAAATAACATTTGTGGAGTTGGATAGTTGGATTAAATGAATAATTGCATGTTGCTTAATGATTAGCTTGATTGGTGGAAAGCATCTTCCTCCAATAGTTTATTTACCTATTGCTCTACATGTGATTCTCCTTCAATGAGTGGGCATGTTCAATGGAACCATACAACTTCTTTCCTTGCGAGGCATGTATAAAAATAACCGAGCATGGCAAGAGAACGAAAAGCACACAATAAGCATGCACATAATAAGTGCCAATATTTACCCTACAAACCCTTTACCAAGAAAACCAACACCCAAGCTACATATATCTTTATTAACCTTGGCCAATTTGGCCAAGCCAACCAAAGACAGGCCGAATGAGGCACTTTACAATGGAAACAACAAGCCTTTAAATAGGCTTCATCATGTAGAATACCATGGGCCTGACCAAATACATGTTGAGGCACTTTACAATGGAAACAACAAGCCTTTAAACAGGCTTCTTCATGTAGAATAACATGGGTTACCTAATACCATGGGCCTGACCAAATACATGTTAATCTAATTAATGTTTGATCGGGTCTAGGTTAACTTAACATTCCCCTCTTTAAACTTGACTTGGGGTAAACACCTACTCCCCTCAAAGTTTATAACCGGGTATCCATAATTACAGCATAACCCCCCACCCCTTCGCCTATCACCTAGGTCTACATCTAGCCCTTACACCAATGAACCAAGGGTGCACATGCCTAAATAGGTCTTCCAATTGCTTCATTACCTACATCCCTACTACTTCAAATACAATACATAACCAAGTAATTCTTTACTGAGTACTTCATTTTTGGCCTTCAATGTTAAAAACAAACAAAGTATCTTAAGCAATATACCTCCAATGTTTAATACAAGAGCTATGTCAAAGTTTTCTTTAAAGTCAAAAGTATACCAAAGGCAATCAAACCCTGTAATTCCATTTTCAATTCAAACATTAGCTATAGGAGCTCAACATGTTTGCAATAGTGCACTCTTTACTCATTTCTAGTGCTCTGGTCTTCTATCCACCACACATATACATTGGCTTCCCCACAATCCACCGACACACATATACATTGGCTTCCCCACAATCCACTCAAATCTGTAACAGATCTATAACGCGCCTTCATGCAAATCTACTAATGTGATTTTCATACCTTATATAGTTATGCATATCTCCTATTGGCAATATTACTACATACACTCTAGCAATAAAACAATATGTGTATGATAACCATGCCATCAAAATGAACAAAAATCATGGATGGACAACTTCACATAGCCATAAGCCGAGTCGCTCAATCATATACTAACCCAACACCGAAATGTGATCTTCTTGCCATAACATCTTACTCGACTTCCCCTCATCAATTCAGGGCAGACTACAGACACACCTCCATGTATTCACTCACACCAAAACCAACCACACCTCATGTTGCATTGATCAACCTTCCATGTATTCACAATTTCATTCACACCAAAACCAACCACACCTCATGTTGCACTGATCAATCTTCTATCGACTCGAGCAAGAAAAAAATAAAAGGAAAATGCATTAGCAGAGATCTACATGCTAACCAATGACAGCCTTGTTGTCAAGCATGAATGAGACCCACTATCTCCAAGTAACCAAGATGCCACACCAACATATCACTCGACAACACATTCAACCAATCCAACACACACGCATTTCATAGAGATCATAAGAAACCTTGAACACACAATAATCATGTGCATACTAAGAGCCAATATTTACCCTTAAGCCCTTTACAAGAAAACCAACACCAAAGATATATATATATATATATATATATATATATATATTAAGCCAAGTAACATAATATAATTACTATTTGACTGAGTCAACTTTTCACTTGAGGAAGGCAAAGAATTTATTTTTAGCTTTAGGAAGCAAAGGCCAAATGAGGCACTTTACAATGGAGACAACAATCCTTTGAATAGGTTTCATTGTGTAGAATACAATGGGCCCATCAATGACCAAATAAACGTAATCTAATTACTGTTTGACTGAGTCAACTTTTCAATTGAGGAAGGCAAAGGCGTTTATCTTTAGGAAGCAAAATCCAAATGAGACACTTTACAATGGAGACAACAATCCTTTGAATAAGCTTCATTGTGTAGAATACCATGGGTCACCCAATACCATGGGCCCGCATACCAACAACAATAAACCCATCCATGACCAAATAAATGTAATCTAATTACTGTTTGACCGAGTCAACTTTTCAGTTGAGGAAGGCAACGCCCTTATTTTTATCTTTAGGAGTTTTGCAATGTTCCCCCAAGGTTCTGGGACAACGGGACATGGGAGCGAGGGGATGCATGGAGACCACCCCCAAATTTTAGGAAAATTCAGGAGGGACGGGGGGACACCGGGGTCATAAAAATTCTAAAAATATGAAAAATATAAATCCCAACAGTAACAATTCATCCCATGCAAATTACTAAATTACTAAATACTACATTCATGATTGTGCAATCATGCAATGTAATTTAGAATCTAATCAATTAATAATGCAAACACATTACACGATTCATCATGATTATATATCATTATCCGGATGCCTAGAAGGTTCGCTGTAGGTTCGGAGTTTCGTGCGGGACGCCCAGAATGTTCATCATAGTTTCGGAGTTTCGTGCATGACGCCAGGAAGTCCCCCCCAAGTTTCGTCATGGAGAAACAAGTTTCTCCACAGACCGAAACATTTTGCATGGAGTTTAGCCCAAAGCAAAACGTTTCGCATGGAGTTTCGTCGTCCCCGGGACACGGGAAACGCAGAAACGCGTCCCTGACCCTGCAGGATGCGTCCATGTGGAACACTGGAGTTTGGTTCTAAGCTTAGTTATAGTGCCAAGTTTAGCCTAGGCAGGATGCTCATGCATGCTTAGGTACATTACTCTAGGCAGGGATTCGGGTTAGGGTTTTTTCTCTAACCTAGGCACACCGTAGGGATGGTCTATAATCTTTATAATCCCTGGCAATTAGAAGAAGCCTCTATGAAGCACAACATAAGCTATATGCATATGTGGTAGAGCCACATGCGTGCATGTGCCATCTTTAGCATGCTAAAATGAGAAGGCGCTTTTCAGTTGAGGAAGGGAGTTCTTAACTTAGATAAAGTGCATGGCATAGGTAAGTGCCAGATCTAGCCCAGGCACTGTTTCCTAGTTCTTTTATAAAAGAAAGACTACTTACAGTGGAGGTTTGAGCTACTTACATTATGATCCTTTATTATCAGAGTAATCAAAGAGTGATGTGTTTGCTGTACTTGCTGTTTTGATAGGTTAATCAGTAATCAGATTCCTAGATCAGGGTTTAGTCTTTAGAAGTGCGGATTTGCTTACCATGTACTGAAAATTAACAGTAACCACATTTCAAAAACCCTAATATTGTAGGATTTTAAAAATTGGGAGGTCCACATGTTATGTGTAGTTATGAACGGTCCCAAATGACACAACACCTTGTATGGGCATCAAGGATATGGCATGCTGGGAACTCAACTTAATGCCTGTCAATTCAACTTAGGTATAGAGGAGCAAAGTTGACCTAGTGGTTAGTGTATTTTTACTGTAAGGATTGATAATTTGTTACACTTGCATTTCTTGAAGGTACCTCCATCATTTATTACACTTGTATTTATTGAAGGTATTTCCTTCATCATTTGTTACACCTGTGAATTCCTGCACAAATCTGCAATTTATACCCCCACGATCATTATGGGCCTCGATAACATGGGAAGAATGTAAGTCCTCCTAGAAACAAAACTTTGATGCTACAACTCCGAAGTAGTAGATGAAGACAATAGTATATGCGGTTTTATGACATTTCTACAGAAATCTTCCTTGTAATCCCACAATCATTGCTATATAGGTCTTTGATAACATGGGAAAATTGTAATTCTGCCTATTTCTTAACCTTGGTGCTATTAACCCTGAAGTAGACAATGAAAAACAAGAATCAAGTGGTCCAAAAAAAGTTACTTCGGTTCTGAGCCAGCTGCAAATCACAATATTGAGATGGGTTGGTTTGGGGGTTAAATTTCCTGAAATTTGAAAAATATCTTCGAAGTTTACTAAACATCGAACTGATAAATAATAATGGGCCAAGAATATACCATTTAAACGCCTTTTTGACCCAACCATCTTGAATGAACATTTTCCTGGAGATTGTGATCAGATTGACGATGGGCCCCAAGTTTTGTTAAGGACAAGTCATGAGCAATTTGCAAGGTCAATCATTTAGCTACATCAAAACATCTCTACGGTGGGTTGAAACAGAGCAGAGACATAAATCAATCTGCATTGAACCTAAATTTAATTAATAAATGCAGTCCATCATCTCCATCTCGGAGGTTTATCGTTCCATTAACATAACAAAGGATTTCAGTATCCATTGCAAAAAAAAGATTGGAACATATTCAAGGCCAAATTGTTGAGAAGGGTGGCTACTTATATAACAGGTTGACAGAACAGGAGAATCAGAAGTTCAGAACAAAAGCTCCAAACACCTGTTGAGCCCAAATATTGGTCTATTTTAGACACGGGTATGAGATTTCCACCCTTAAAAACGTGAAATATCCCACTATTCACTACCTAAATAGCCATCACATATCCGATGCAGAAGCCAGTGTACCTATGGACAATCCTAGGACACCACGACTACTTTGCCTTGCGTATTAACATCGTTTGAGCCATTTTTGGCTTGTGTATTAAAATCATTTGAGTCATTTTTGGCTTATGGTGGTTATCTATGTAACGTAATTATATGCAGCATATATCCCACCGGTGGGATTTAGTTATACACCCATACCTACTCTGCTCGCTTATTTTGTGCATGTTGAAGGCATAACAACATAAATAAGAAAGAAAGAGGAAATCAAATAGCAATTAATAATTGAGAAATGAGATACCTCTGGGCCATAGACATCAAAGTATGCAGTTTGAGCAGGTGGCCCCTTCTTCAAGTCGGCAGGTCCCATGGCAAATATTATAATAATAAACAGCCTGAACTGAAATGAAGTTGGGATATAGGAATTTGCCTTTCCACTTCCGCTTGATGAACTCCTTGGGGAAACACCTGGGAAGCAGCGGCCACGGGCTTCGTGCAGGGGCACACCAAAGAGAAGTGGACGGACTGTTAACTTTTCTCTACTCTGTTTATTTATTACCAATTTCGTCCTGCCCTGGAATTGGAAAAACGACCTCCAACTGCTCATGCTCGGTTCCCGCATGCATACGGTTATCGAAATACTTCAAAGCTCTTTTCATAATTTTAAATCATCTCGTTCTTTCATTCTTTTCCCTGCAAGTAAATTGTTATTATATTTATAATTATATACCTATTTATTATTATATTTATAATTATATACCTATTTATTATTATATTTATTATTATAAACCTATTTATTAGTGGAGTGTTTTAGTGTTAAATTTATTTATTTTTTTCTAAATATGTATTCAATGTGGATTGTTGTTAAATTTATGTTTTCCAAATATATATTCACTATATTTTCACTTTGTGGATCGTTAGTCCTTACTTGCATTGACTATGATGTCTACATGAACCTATAAAAAAATTACCTTCGAAAAAAATTGTTATTGTATGATTTGTTCGGAAAGCATAATACATAGATGTGGTTTTAATATTACTATTGAAAAGTTGCCATTGTCATTGTCACTATGTGGTTGCAAAAGAAACCGTTGGTAGCTCTCCTAGGTATGAATGTCTAAGTTCCACCATAGTGTGGGCGTACATAACACCTAATAAAGCAAACATATTCATGATGCTCAATGATGTGGATGCTAGTATTAGAAGTGTTTTCGAGCTCCAGTTGTCTCAAGGATTTGCATGTTGTCATGAAGGAGTCTTTGCTCTATGAATTGGGTTTTGTCTTGTTAAGCTATCTGCATAAGATGTTGCTTTGGATTCCTATTGGTATGTTGGTACTGCTTCGGGTTTTGTGTTGGAGCTTGCAAATTGATTTGGGCATTCTAGTGGAAATTACATATATGTGTTGTAGTCGTTTGGGGCTTTGCGAATTTATCCAAAGTTTGATGGTTTGCAGGCATTTGGGCAAGGTTTGCAATAGTCTGTTCACTACCACCATCGTCGGTGTATGTAAGGTCTCACATTCTAGGGTGTAATGGTTTCTAAGTTGCATCTACATCTACCTAGATGTCTAGGTCTACTAGAATATCTAGGTTATTTCTAACATGTTGATTTTCTTGAGCATTCTATGGATTTGTTTGATTTTCCGCACGATGGGCATTAATATTTAGTCGGGCAATGTGACTTGCGCTTGTTTTCTCCACAAATTGCTCCACATCACGTTGTTCGCACTAGGTTGTTGTGCATCTAAGAGTCACTATCTTTGGGTTTTCTAATTTTTTAGAACCCTTTGTTTGGAAAAAAAATTGCATTTGCTTATTGTTTGAAATTCATTACCAATCAGATTTTATGGACTTCTCATTGTTTGTTTCAAAGCCTTGGATGTTCTAGAGTCTATTAGGTTCATATTAGCATCTATTGCCATGTGTTATATATGGTCTCTATTCATTTGGCATTATTTATATAGGTTTTGCAGTGGCTCAAAGTAGATGCCTTTGTTTGATTCTTAGTGAGCTCGAATTACGATTATGTATTGTGACAAAAAAAATCATAGAAACCTTTGGGTGTTACATTTCATTGGGCTTTGTTCATTGTTGGACATTGTCAAATAAAAAAAATGCTTGTGTCAAAGCCTTGGGCAAAGTTCATTTTCTATTCAAAGTCCTTAATTTGTGGCCATCTATATTTTTTTGTGATTCATAGTTCGAATATTGTTTCACCTCAAAGAATAAGGTATGTGGCTACACCCTCTTTTGCGTTGCAAAACATTGAACTACTCATTGGTATTTAATTGTCTTTTGGTGTTATTGCAAGTCTTTCCATTTCTCTCTCTCTAGTTCAATAGTTGCTACAATACCAAGTATTTTCCATATCGGCCCAAGGTCTACACTTCTGGCTTTTATAATGCTTTTTCCTTTTGCTTTTGAGTTGGCACACTAGGCTCCATGCTTGTAGGCCACCCCCATTCTCTCTTGTAAAGGGTTTTCAATTTGTGGCCATCAAGATTGAACATGGATCGATTTGGGTTTTTCTATTTTTGTTTGTACAATTTTTATGATTCAAGCTTCAAGGATTAAATTATATACGAAAATAAGGAATGTGCCTATGCCTTTTTGTGTTGCAAATCATTCAATTGCTTACCATTTGGCAATGCCCTTTTGTATGCATGTTGTCACTGTGTCTTGCATTTGCTCTTCTCTTATACCTATATGGCAGTGTACCATAAGCTTCTATCTACTTTAACAGTCATAAAATGTGTGGCTATATGCAAGTAGATTTATTGGAATTTGTAGACTTGCATATTTATATCTAGTTCATTTTAGTGTTAATTGCTTGTTTTGCTTTCTCCACCCCCATTCTCTCATATCAGGGGTTTTTAATTTGTGGCCATCAAGATTGAACATGGATCGATTTGGGTTTTTCTATTTTAGTTTGTACATTTTTTATGATATAAGCTTCAAGGGTTAATTTATATACGAAAATAAGGAATGTGCCTATGCCTTTTTGTGTTGCAAATCATTAAATTGTGTGTCATTTGGTCGTGCCCTTTTTTATGCATGCTCTCACCATGTCTTGCATTTGTTCTTCTATTATACCTATATGGCAATGCACCATAAGTTTCTATCTACTTTAATAGTCATAAAATGTGTAGCTATATGCAAGTAGATTTATTGGAATTTGTAGACTTGCATATTTGTATCTAGTTCAGTTTAGTGTTAATTGCTTGTTTTGCTTTCTTTGCCTTGTTGTTTTTCTCCACCTACCACGTCTTAAATACACGCTTGGTTGTTGCTATGACTTGCCAATTTGTCTGAGTCCAATATTTGATTTTTAAGGCATGCCCATGTTGATTCCTACAAGTTTGTGCCATTTCAATATCCAAAAATAACAATGTGTCATTTTTATTTTGCCTATGTTTAGAAAACAAATAAAATATAAAATGGAACTAATAGTGAAACCTAATTTTACAAAAGGATTTTTAATGGTATGCTTCCTCTTGCACATAATGGAAGAAGTTTGTTAGGGCTAACCCCACTACTTTAAGGATATTGAGGAATACTTTATTGATGTATGAGGCTATCTCCTTGGAATAAGGCCGATTAGATAGTTCATAGTTACTCAGTGGAAAAGGCTCTCTTTGTTAATTAAGACCCACTAGGTGGTCAACCCTCTTTAATATTGGGACCACACGTAGTTAGGGTTTTTTATATTGATGCACTATATATAGAGTAGAAGGTTATGTAATGTGATCAAGGATTGTTATTGTATTTGGGGTTTTGTTCATAGGATGTTTCCCCCTCAAAGAGGCAAGTGAACATTGATCTCCCTCTTAAACATTGCTAATGCAAGGGTTATTTCTCATGTTCTATCTATTTCTCTCATGTTTTCTATTCCACTTTGGCATTTTATCGCATCATATTAGTTTTTTCTATAATTACGGGGTTAAGTACATTACAAGTGGTATCAGAGCACTTTCTTGGGACAAACACACCAAAATTTTAGAATTTTTTTTAGTTTAGAGACGCGTTCCGATGTCTTTAAATAACACGGAGATATATCATTCAGTGTGTAAAACTACAATTGGGGAAGACTAGATGCAGGAAATACAAGAGACTTCAGTTGGTTGGATACCCTTCTAGCCCTATTGATACCCCTTCAAGTAGTAGTGCACCAAACATCACTTGTATACAAAATTCCACTTCCACTTGTACCCTTGATTATATCGGAAGTCCCCTAGGCAACCAACTCTAGATAATTCAATTGACCATATTGTTACTATAGTGGCACTGAGCAGAACACTCATGAATATTACTCTTTAGTACACAGGTAGTTAGGTAGTATGGCTAAGGGCATGGTTGAGCCTTTTTAGTTAGTGCCCTGAGAGATTGAGGTTATTACTATTGTTGGACCCTACAAGCATATCAAAGAGCAATAAAACCCAACATTCCCTTATCCTAAATACCCTTGTAGTACCCCTATATTGACCCTTATGGTTATTGGCCTCAATATAAATATTGTATGCAATGTATGTCACCCTATTGTGGAGCTCAAGGCCAAGGCCCCACTAGTGGATGTTCGGGTTTTAGTTGGATAGGCAAGTATTTGACAGTTTATTATTCATGGGATGTTAAGCCATGAAGAAATGTAAATGATTTGAATATTAACATTTCAATAAAACACCTAAGGGATTGGCTATGGAGGCAACGTGAGAAATAGGGGTTGCGTATCCACTAGGGAGAGGTAAGGGGGTTGGGGGATTGAACCCTGTGTTGCCATGTGTCACCCTGTGAATTCGTATGACTCCCCATGCTGACATTAATTCGGTTGCAGAGGGTGGCTGGGAAACCCTATTGATGAAGGCGATGGAGTATGGAACAGACTTGCAGACCCGTATGGCAGGGGACGACCTGTGCTTGCGTTCCCCGTAAACCACTCTGTGCTTAAGGAATCTGTGCAACCTCTTTTTTCTATTCTTTGGTTAGGGAAGAGGGATTCATTCATTCAGGTAGACTCACAAACCCGCAGACTAGAGAGGAGAGAACCAGAGGTCGCGATGAATACCCTTGCTTGACAAACCCACTATGTGATGAATACCCTGATTGACTATGAACCAGGTCGGTGAGTGAGCCTGAGTGATACTCCTTAATGGATACATAGCCCCAACTCGGGGGTGATCTCTGATTGTTGAAATAATAGAGGCTAGGCAGAGATATATGGTTGGGATGGAATGTTGCAGTCCATAGTTGGTTGCCTGGTGATTTTCAATTAAAAGATAAGTGCCTTGTGGTGTTTTGAATAAGGATGACTCGTGTGTTTATGACTATGCTTATTACATACCAGTTATTGATTGAATGAATTTATATGGAAGTGGATCAATAGGAAGCCTTGTATGAGTAGGGTTGTATACTTATGCTTTGTATATGAACCTGTGTTTGAAGTTGTTGTTGTGCCATGATGAATGCTGGATGCATGTTAGAAGTGTGTGTTATATGTCAAATGTATGATTTGGTTCAGATGGTTAATAGGGTCGAATGCCCAAGTATTATGTATTATGTTGTTGGGCATGTCATTGCATTACTCCTGCACCTTGCATCTTCTTGTTATATTGGTATTCATATGCATTCATGCTTGAGAAGTAAGACTAAATGTCTACATGTAATCCCTCGATCTGTTTAGAGGAAATGGTCTAAGTATAATCCCTTTTGGAGGGTGGATAATGCTTCAGTACCTTTGTGTTTATGGATGTATGGACCTGCCTACATGAGTTATTGAGCATGCTTCCGTATATTGTCTTTCATACTTATGTTGTACTTATATATATATATATATTACCCTTGATGAGCAGGACTAAGTGCAAGGCTAAGAGGTGTAGTCTATTCCAGTCAGGACTGTGATCAAGAAGAATAGGCACCCTTGTGGACCAGATGAAGGAGAAAACACTTGGCAGGAAGAAGGTTAAGGTCATTCAAGGTGGATTTGTACACGGAATGTTTAGTTGGATAAATGACGTGGTTGTATACCTCGGTTTGGAGTGGAAGCTGTACCATTGGAAAGATCTCTCCAAGAGCTTTCCAACGGTTTGGACCTTGCCTCATTTGGACTAGGGACGAGGAAGTTATGCCTCTCCGAAGTTTGTCGTTGGCGAGTTGGAGGAGCAAGGAAGTTGCTTCCGCAATGCGGATTGCGTATTGCGGAAGGGGAATTTTCCTGTTGAAGTGGGACTTCCGCAATGCGGATTGTGGATTGCGGAAAGGAATGTTTCCCGTTGAAGTGCGACTTCCGCAATTCCAAATTCCGCAATGCAGATTATGGATTGCGGAAGGGAAAGTTTCTCGTTGAATTTGGGCCTCTACAATTCTGAATCCCGCAATGCGGATTGCGGATTGCGGAAGGGGAAGTCTTCCAGTAAATTGAAGTTGGACTTCCGCAATTGCGAATTGCGGATTGCGGAAAGGCAGATGACGGAATAATTATACTTCTGTTGTCCGAGTTCCGCAATGCAAATTGCGGATTGCTAAAGGTGTTGGAGAGGTAAGTTAGGTGATTCATCTTCCGACTTCCGCAATGCGGATTGCGGATTACGAAAAGACGGATTGCAAATCCGAGGAAACTTGCGGATTGCGGATCCAAGAGAGTTGCAGATTGCGGATCCAGTGATGCAATTGCAGAAAGGCGTGAATGGAAGCATTTTGAAAGAAAAAAAAAGTATCATGGTCTCCCATCGCCTATGAAGGACATCGAGGTGCTCTGGGGACGTTACAACCCTTAAAACCCTATCCTCTATGACCAAACAAAAAATACCTACATCTTTATTCATGGCGATGAGATATTACCGTCGTTACTTGGAACAATAAATTATGAATAGTTATTTCCAATCTATATTTCCTCTCTATAAAGGACTTGAAATACCCTGCTTACGGATCATTAAACTTTTCGAATAGCTAAAGTTGACTTAGCTCGAGACGAAGGCAAAAGATAAGCAATTGAGGTTGAAATAGCTCTGAAAAGAGCATCTAATAAGTTTTACAACACTTGTTTGGATCAAGACAAAACATTGAAAACATTTTCAGATCATTATCTAAAATTTTAATTAGAGATGGGGGGGATAGAATTGATAGCCTCTAATCTTGTTATATCCCTTCCCTGTGGATCATCCTGGTACAAGGTCTTAAATTGTGTCCACTAGAAATAAGGAAAAAAATGAATTTTCCTAGTTTTTAGAATAACCTTTGCATCCAAAAGGAATTTGATAATTATGTCAATGCAATAATATTCCATAGGGAGTAACACGTCCACCAACATAAAAAAGTTTGGATCCTAGTTGTCCCTTATAGGAGACCTATCTCAGAAGAATCCTTGTTATTTACTAATCTTAGTGGTACCACCGTAATAACATTTTTTTATGGACCTGACCACATCATTGTGGATGACCCACCTCATCATACTCCTTGCAAGATGTTGATTGCAATGATCTCACTCCTGGTAATCGTTTTGGGAGCACTCACTAACATCATGGTGACTAGCTCGAACACCATGTAGTTCAATAAGTGACTTGACCACCTGAATAGTCAATACTCCACTCTCTAGGCACAAATCAAAACATTGCTACTCAATAGGATCAAGAGATTGTCACAATCAAGGACCAAGTTACATCCTTGCAAAATAAAGTGGTCCCTTTGGTGAGTATGCAAGAACAACTCAATCAACTAATGACTGACTTACTCCCAGCTGATAACCAATGGAATAAACCATACATGAAATCCCTAGTGAGGAATCTTCAAAGGCAAGCAAGTTGCACTATAATCATCCGCTTTTGAGTCCTCACATCCATAAAATGCCCCTCACTAATAATCATTAGAATCACTTTCCTAAAGTGGACATGAACAAGTTTGGTGGTTCTTACCCCTTGGGTTAAGTCATTCCAAATGGGACGCTACTTTTCCTTCCATGGCATTACTAATGAGATGATGAAACTTAGAATGGGTGTGTTGTACTGGGACTCGAAACAATGGCAAATATGGTGGGAATGGCATAAAAAGGCATATGGGGGCTACATCGCATGGAGTCAATTTGTTAAATCCATCTATGCTCATTTTAAGAGAGATACACAGTAAAATAGGATCAACAGTAGACTTTAGCACAGTCTTTGAGAAATTAGCAATATGTACAGAGGGATTAACTGATTATTTTTATAAAGAATGCTTCATTAATGGTCTCGGGGAAGATACTAGAGCACAAGTTAGGAGTTAAAACACTGCTACCTGGTTGGAGGCCTCTTGGTGATATCAAGAAGCAGAGACAATAATCAATGCACGAGCTAAAAGACCCTCTTTTATGCCCCACACTCTCCCTTCATATGTCACTCTCCCAAACACCTTGCTTGCTTAGCCACTAAAGGTCTAACAGTTGTTTCCAATAGAAATGGAAAAGTGTCAAAGGCATGGACTCTGATATAATTGTGATGAGAAGTATGTCCTTAGTCATAAATGTAAGGAACATAAATCATTTCAAATTGACATAACCTCCTCCCCCAGTTAGAATAAATCACTATGGAAGATACCCCTTGGTTAAATCTAGCCAACAATGAACCTAGCAAGCTAGTAGAAATGGAGCCCGAAGTTTGTCGAGAAGAACCACTAATATCCCCTCATGCTTTGTCTAGCATTTTCCCTCCCCAAATCCTAAAACTTCGTAGCTACATCAAACACTGAAACGTGATTGTTTTGGTTGATAGTGGCAACACCCACAATTTTATTCACAAGCTTATGGTTGAAGAATCTCGTTTCTATGTCCATCCAATGTAAAACTCTCAAATTATGATAGCTAATGGAGGTATGATGAAACGTGGAGGTAGATGCAAAAATGTGATACTCCAACCGAAGGAATATCATCTAAAAACTCATCGATTTGTGATTAATATGGGTGGTTGTGATATAGTTTTGGAGGAAGAATGGATACACACCTTAGATCCAATCATCATGGAATTCAAGGAGTTATACATGAGCTTTACTACATAGGATCATACACACACCCTCAAAGGACTTCAGTCAGGCTCCTTGGGAATCATGAGCTCTCATCGTATAGAGAACTTATTAAAGAAAGGCCACTCTGGCAATTGCCCAATTCAATCCAATACAGGTTATGGACAGTCCAACACAAGAAATCCACCCTAACTTGCAATAGATTTTAAGCAAACATCATCAAGTATTTGAGACACCGATTGGTTTACCCCCATCAAGAGTAGAGCATGATCATGATATTTTGTTAATTATGGGTAGTCAACCACCAAATGTGCATCCTTAAGGACATCATTTTGCATAAAATAATAAAATTGAAAAAATATTATTCATGAACTAATGAAGGCAAGTATCATAAATCCCGTCACTAGCTCGTATTCATCACCAGTGGTCATGGTACTACAAAAAGAAGGCGCATGGCGCACGTGCCCAGATCACTTTCATGCTCACAATAAGATAACATTAAAGGACAAATTCCCAATTCCAGTGATCAATGACCTCCCATATTAGCTTCATGGTGCCTTGTTCTTCACCAAGCTCGACCTTCACCATGGATGCCAAAAAATTAGAATGAAGGAAGTTGACATCCCCAAAACTTTGTTTTGCACACATAGAGGCCATTATGAGTTTCTTATGTTTCCCTTTGGACTTTGAAATTTCATATCCACCTTCTAGAGCCACATGAACAAGATATTTAGACCCTTTCTACATCGTTTTGTGTTGGTATTCTTTGATAATATATTGATGAATAGTGCAAATTGACAGGCACATGTTGATATAGTACTACATCTATTATGGGACAATCAAGTATTTCTTGAGAGGTCCAAATGTGTTTTTGTTGCTTCCAAGGTCTACTATTTGGATCACATTGTTAGTCAACATGGGGTGTGAGTGGATCCTAAGAAAATTGAGGCTATCTAAGTTTATCCACAACCCAAAACATCGAAAGGCTTACATGGCTTCCTTGGTCTCATAGGTTATTGCAGGAAGTTTGTGCTAAATTATGGGAAGATAGTTGCCCCATTAACGAGCCTACTAAAAAAGAACGCCTTTATTTGGATTGAGGCCTCAAAGCAAGGCTTTTCAACTTTGAAAGAAGCTATGTGTCATGTCAGTCTTAACAACGCCTAATTTCACAAAGATTTTGTATTGAAATGTGATGTGTGGTTGCAGTCTAGAAGAAGTACTCATGCAAGAAGGGCACTCCTTGGCATTCACTAGTAAACAATTGTGTATTCAAAATTTAGGTAAATCCACTTATGAGAAGGAGACGATGGCCATCCTTCATGTAGTCGAAACTTGGCACTCCTACCTCATTGGAAGGCACTTTTAAATTAAAACAAATCATCATAGTCTAAAGTATTTTTTGGAACAGAGGTTGTCATCTCCAGAGCAGCACAAGTGGGTCACAAAGATGCTAGGGTATTATTATGAGATCATCTATCAAAAGGGAAAAGACAATGTGATGGCAGATGCCTTGTCTATAAAATATGAGTAAGACGGATCTCTATTTGCTTTATCCTCACCAATACCGTAATGGTTAGTAGAAGCACTACATGAGTGGTTGATCCATGATGAGGTGTCTCATCACATTAAATGACTTCAAGATGACCCTAGTTATCTCAAAGGATACACATGTCAATAAGAGATGTTGCGGTATAAAGGTTTCATTTTTCTAGTATCCAATTCATTTTTGAAACAATGGATACTTCAAGATTTGCATATGTCTCCTACAACAAGTCATTTAGGATTTTAGAAAACTTATGAATGCACTAGATCTTTGTTTTGGTTGTGAATGAAAAAGGATATGCACGGTCTTTTGTGATTGATTGTGACACATGTCAAGGGAACAAGGGTCAGACAATGAAGACTCTAGGGCACTATAGCCATTTCCAATTCCAATTGCTAATTGGAAAAATATCTCCATGAATTTTACAGTAGCTCTTCGAAAATTAGACAACAAAATAATCATCATGGTGTTAGTCGACCTCCTTTCCAAATATGCTCATTCTTGTGTGCTACGACAATACTTTACTCCAACAATTGTTCCCCAAGTGTTTTTGGATCAATTTTTTAATCTCCATGGTTTTCCCACTTCCATTGTGTTGGATTAGGATCCCACTTTCACCAACAAATTTTGGCAAGAGTTGCTCAAAATCTAGGGCACCCACTTACAAATGAACACAACTTATCATCCCCAAATGGATGGCCATACAGGAGTAGTCAACAACATCCTAGAAACCTATTTGAGGTGTTTTGCTTTGAAAAAGCAACTCTAGTGGGTTTAGTGGGTACCTCTATCTAAATGGTGGTATAGCACCACTTATTATTGTGTTACAATAATGACCCCATACGAACCAATCTATGGCCAACAACCACCTTTAGTGGTTTCATACATCTCAAGGACCTCAATGGTGTAGGCAATGTATAATATGCTTCACAATAGTGAAGCCATTCTTCGCACACTTAAGAAGGAAAATTTGGCCATGGCTCAGAATCACAAGAAGCAACAAGCCAACCAACATTGCTTAAAACATTCCTTTGAAGTCAAAGATAAAGTGTTCCTTTGTCTCCAACCCTATAAGCAAACATCTCTCAAACCTAAAGGTCATCAAAAGTTGGCACCAAAAATTTATGGCCCATATCAGATTATACAGTGCATCAGATAGGTAAGTTACAAATTAGCTCTTCCAGCACACTCCAATATCCACCTAGTATTTCTTGTTTCATGTTTGAAGAAGATTATGGGGAAGAATTGTAGCGTTCAAACTACCTTGCCATAACTTGATGAAAAAGGCTCCATTTAGCTCTAGCCATAAGTAGTTTTGGCCACATGAGAGCAAGGCCTCTACCAGTGCACTATCTAAGAAGTTCTCAATGGAAGGATATGCAACTAGAAGATGCTACTTGGTAATCGTCAACCATTTTGTAGTAGTTTCCCTATCTCCAACCTTAAGGACAAGGCTACTTTTGAAAGTGGGGGGGGGGGTAATTTTAGGGTCTTATAACCCCTATACTTTGAGGATATTGAGGGATACTTTATTGATGTACAAATCTATGTCATTGAAATAAGGCTTATTAGATAGTTAGTTGACAGTTACTCGATGTTAAATGATCTCTTTATTAATTAAGACCCACTAGGTGGTCAACCCTCTTTAATAGTGGGACCACTGGTAGATAGGGTTTTTGTTATTAATGCACTATATATAGGGTAGAAGGTTATGTAGTGAGATCAAGGATTGATATTGTATTTGGATCTCTCCTCTCTCCTCATATGAGGTTGCCCCTCGAAGAGGAAAGTGAACATTAGTCTCTCTTTTGGACATCAATAATACAAGGGTTCTTTCTTAGGTTCTATCTATTTCTCTCTTGTGTTTCCTAGTCCACTCTAGCAATTAAGTGCATTATGTTATTTTGCTCTATAATTATGGGGTTAATTACATTAAAAAATCACTAAAAGGACCTAGGCAAGTAAGTGAGACAACTCTCTACAAAATCTAAGGTTTTGATTATTTTAAGCCTACTTTTAACGAACAAAACAAAAACAATGAACATTGAAGAAACATTAATTATTGGCACTAGATTGGACAAAGACTTGTTGTCCAATGTAAGCTACTTTGAATGTTTCATAAAGTGTGACGTGCTATATGATGTCCATGGGCATTAGAAAGTTTTCTCATATTTTTGTCATATGAAAGTGAACAACATGCCTAGGCACAAATTAGATCGCATACATTAGTTGTGAGTGTATGCCTTTGTATATACTCATTATTGAGCCACTTTATTACTTGCAATGCAACTGCTTACTTGACCATCCTAGTCGAGTATTGATTGTAGCCTAATTTTCTCTAGAATATCCAAAGACATGTGGTTGAAACTTTTATTTTAAGTAATATCATAACGACTTGTATCATCTCAATAACTAGAGACACTGCAAGGAAAACACCTTGTAGTGGAGGTTTTTAGAATTGAAAGATCTGGAAAAAAATTAAAAAAAAACTTCACTAAGACCTCCACCATTGGTAACAGATGTTTTAGTGGAGGTTATAACGGATATACATTATAATTAAAAATAACTAGGTGGTTGAAGGTTATAATATAAGTTTATTAAACAACGTGTGTATCGTATAAACACACTAATGCGTAGTTAAAATAAGTGCATCGGTGCATACAATTTAATGTTATGCATCAGTGCATTGGTAAAAACAATAACATCGATGTGCTTAAAACAATAAGGTGCATGAGTGCACAACTATTTAATATGCACTTGTGCATGCTTTAGAAATCACTAGTGCTCCAAGGACATAGGAGCATCGATGCTCTAAGGCCATTTTGAGCACCAGTGCTTCAAGACCAAAGTGGATCACCAATGCACCCATTCTAAAAAATAAACATCAGTGTGACAATTCCACAATAGAAGCATTGGTGCACATATATATTATATGAGCACCAATGCGGCCATTCCTAAAGGGTAAGCACCGATGTGCCCATTCCTAAACTAAAAGCACTGATGCGCACAAAGCTTATAGAAGCACTAATGCACCCATACCTAAAATATGAGCATTGGTGCACTCACACCAATGTGATGCACAATCAAAGAGGAGCAGTGGTGCACCCAAATCGAAGTGAAGCACTTATGTCAATGCTTTAGGATTAAGAGGAAAATCCATGCTTCAATAATTAAATATAGCACTGGTTATATCAAATAATAAATCAATTATTAGTTATTATCAAAAAATATTTGTAATTAATAATTTATTAATTTTTTTACACATATTTACAATTAATTTGTTTTGTATATAATTTTTTTTTAAGCTAGTACCCATGGAGTTTTGAACTAGTGACCTAACACAAGGAGTACACCCATTCACCGTCTATTCTACATCTCATGGGCTTGTATATAATTTTGTATGCCTACTTGATCAATGGAATTTAATAATAAATACATAATTATTAAAATGTAGTGATAGCATAAGGGGCGGTAGGAGCAAGAGACATTCTCCTTAACCCCAGGGATAGAGGACAACTAGATAACCATGGGTCTGGACAGAACCACAAGCAACATATCAGAATCCCTTTCTCTCCTGCAAGCACTGAGGATTGTGAAGCAACAACGGATCTTTGGGGTGTGGATTTTCAGTGATTCCTTCAACATTATCAGTTTGAGTTTCTCTAAGGTAGAATCAAAGGACTTGAACCTGAGAAGAATTATCAACAGGGTCGTCTCGCTTCTATCATCTCTTATGGGTTCCCTCTTGTTTCACGTCACGAGAAACTTGAACAAGCTTGTAGATGCCCAAGCTAATCGGGCGACAAGCCTAGCGCAAGGTTGGATTTTGATTAATGATTGGAGCCACCTTTTTTGCAAAATCCCATAAGGCAAACCATGTATTAGAAGAAGGATGCGATGGTCATTTTAAATACATACATGTGGCATGAAAAAAGGTATAACACGTGCCTATCTCCAGACATAATCTTAAATCATGGGATTGGTTTAGTCTTTCAAATTGGTGGGTGGAGTTTCCTGGATTGATTTGGGGGTGTGGTACGGAATAACCTCTTCAGTCCTTTCGACGTTGATGTTCTTCAATGCTCCTATACAAAATCATGAAGTGAAATCTATTGCAAGCAAGGCAATCTTAATGCATTGTGACATGAACATCATGACTTGGAATGGGAGGCAGAAATTTAAACCCAGGTATCTTTTGCATCAGATGCAGCTCCAAATCCTCAATTTCACTACGAGTAATTGATTGACAAGAACTTGGTTGAAGCGAGGGGAAGTCATGAAGAAATAAAAAATGATAGTTGGAAGCATATTAAATAAGACATTAGAAATAAACAAAAGAATAATATTACGAAAATGTATCATACAACTAATATTGAAATGTTAATCATTACTATATAGTAATGGTAGTGAAACCACTTAATAAGTAGCCTGTTGTAATTACAAAACCAATGAATTGTTACATGGAAAATGTTTGATTAAAACTCCTCAAAACCACTCATCTACTAGAAATAATATGCCCAAAGTGGAGAGTTGATGCTCTCAGACCAAGAAAGAGCACTAGTAGCTTTGGTGCTCCAAAACAAAAATGGAGCACTAGGACTCCTAGACAAAAGCGTAGCATCAATGCTCCAATAACACCAAGAAGAACATCGCGTAGATCAAAGAAACTCGTGAACTTCCAAAGAAAGGGAGGTAAAAATCCCTTTGGACATGCACCTATGCTGCAAAAAAAATGTGTCCATTCCTTGGTTGAGCTTTCCCCTAATTTTTTATCCATATTCATTGATGTAAAACCCTAAAAAAATCCAACCCTAACCTACAAATAAAGGGAAAACCCTAAAATGAATTCTAAAAAAGAAGAAAAATCGGCTAATAAATAAGGAACAATATTGAGAAATTGAAAATAACAGAAAGAAAATCATTAAGGGGTATCTGCAACCATATTGCACAAAAATGTACCCATTTATTGGTTGAATTTTCCCCTCATTTTCTAGCCATATATGTTGATGTAAAAACCTAAAATAAATCCATCACGACCCCACAAAATAGAGGCAAAACCCTCAATCCAACCAACTTTTTTATAGCAAAACTAATGAACAATAGTGATAAATGGAATAAAATCAATAATGAGAAGAAATGGAATAATGAAGAGGGAAAAATTGTTACTTCGTTGCAATACTCTTTATCCTTCCCTCCATTTGTGGTTATTTGTATTGCATTCTCATGTAGAGGCACCTCCTCTATTTCTTCTCTCATGTGAAATGAAGAAATGAAACAAACCCTCACTTTTTACTCTTTTGAAGAATCATATTTAAGTTTATCCGACTTCTTTTAATATTTTTAGAAAAATGTGAATTAATGTTCGATGCTTTAGCATATTACGATCACTAGTGTGTCAATACCTAAATGGAAGCACTAGTGCGCCAACACCTTAAATATGAGCATCGATGCCTCCATACAAAAGAGGAGCATCAATGCTCCAAGATCACTAGGGAAAAACACTATGCCACATAGAGAAACCTCAGTGAACCTACAAATAAAAGGAGGTGAAAACCCTCATGGATATGCATTTATGTTGCACAAAATTGTACTCTTTTCTTTGTTGGAATTGTTTTTCATTTCCTAGATATAGATGTTGATGTAAAACCCTACAATAAATCCTCCAATAACCTACAAAATAGAGAAAAAAACCCGTCAAACCAACAAAACTAACTAAGAAATTAGGAAAAATAGTGAGAAATGAAAAATAATAGAAATAAAATAATATGAAGAGGAAAAAAAGGGTTACTTGGTTGCAATGCTATTTCTCTTTCTCCACATTCATGGCTATTTTTATTTCGTTCTCTTGCAGAACCACCTCCTCTTCCTCCTCTCTCTTGTAGAAGCATATAAAATGAAGATATGAAATAAACCCTCTTTTTCCATTTTTTAAATGTCGCCTTTAGGTTTTTCCCACCTCTTCCCATAAGTTAAAAGAAATGAATTATTATTCAATGCATCAGTGTATTAGGAGCATTGGTGCACTAATACCCAAAGAGGAGCACCAATGCGCCAAAACATTAACTAATGCACCAATACCTAAATATGAGCACATGTGTGCCCAAACTTGAAAGAGAAGCCCCAATGCACGCATATAAAATACAAGCACTAGTACACCCACACCTTAAAGAAGAGCATTGATGCACCATTGCTAAAGAGGAGCATTAATGCACCCTTATCAAAGAATAGCACAACTTTTCTTTTGGGATATTGACACTCTGATGCACATGGCTTATGGCGCACTAGTGCTCTTAAACTAATGTGAAGCACTAGTTCACTATGACCAAATATGAGCATTGATGTATTCTAAGGTTGTTGACACTCCTATGCGCATTGGTGCATCTTGACCAAAATGGAGCATCGATGTCTTTTTGGCACATTGTTGTTTCAATGCATTTGTAGCCATGAAGCATCAATGCATTGGATATTAAATTACATCAATGTGACATAATGTTTAAGGCACACCAATAAAAAAACATCCACTAAAACATTCAACTGCTCACCTTTGTTATAAATGGAGAAGGAAGAATTAATTTTTTTGGTGGGTTCCACAAAAACCTCCACTAGAAGTTGTTTTCCTTGTAGTGAGATACAATACTTGATAAATTAAGGTTCCATAACATTAGCATATAATGCCCAAGCTTTATATCAAGCTAATCCCAGGCCAGGCTATCCTACCCATGTTGTTAAAAATGAAATAACAATGTTCTCTTATAACATGAATAAGTTTTTTATAAGAGGAAAATTAAGCTCTCACTCGAATCCAAAGAATTGGATTGTTGGCAAAAACAAGGTAAGCAAATCTTCTTGTAAAGGTTCACCCAATGTTCACATCATCTTCATGTATGTATACAATAACGATAGTAAAAAATGATGATTCCAGTGCCTTGTGATTGTGTCACCTCAAGGACATCTTGATATTGACGTGTCATTAAATCCAAGTAGTCTTTAGGATTTTAAGATATGTCAATCTTGAGATGTCCCCAAATCCTAACAACTACTACAATCTATTAGGATTATATATCTTGACATTGAAATCTACTTCAATATAAACAACTACTCATATTTTACAGTTACTTGTCATATGCCTTATAATGATATCACTCACATCCAAATTATTTATGCTTCTCACTAATTCAAAGCTTAATTTCTTAAACAAAACCTCCTAGGATTCTCTTTTTTCTCTAGAGTATTTGAATGGAGGGAAACCTAAATGCCAACCACAATAGGAGTTGGTAACCCAGAGAGACTCAACCACACTTCAATCAAAAACCTTGTGATAAAATCTATAGTGTTGCTTCTAAATTTGAAATTTTAGTAACAAATTATTCACCAGCAGCTCTACAATGTTGCATCTAAATTTAAAAATTTAGCAAACAATTTCTTTATAATTACTATGAACTACATATTTGTTATGGTGTACATCTACTACTATACCCCTTGATTCTACTAAATTAAACATTGCCCTTTATATCGTTGCCTATTTTGCTTTTCCAAACTCCATACATTTTAATTGCATTCAAAATGTTCAATAACCATAAAATTATTTGCTACTATGTACATGTGTTTATACTATGCGCAAAATTTTGATGGCACAAAGTCAAGATCAAACCCAAAACCACTATCCCACTTCATTCATCATCTTACAACCATCGTAGACATTTTCACTACCCATAACCATAAACAAACACCATGTAGAAGCTACTTTATTCTTCCACAACAAAATTCAAAGGCATGAACTTTACCACCCACAATTATTATTTTCAATTTAATCAAATCAAATACATATAATAGTATTTTAACCAAGAAAAAATTGGTTCGGTAAGTTGCATAACACATTTACCTCATTTTAACATCCAAAATTACTTATATAAGTTGGAGGACATATTTCCCTCATTTTAACAGTCAAACTTATAAGATATCGCCTGTGCATAGTGCCCAAAATATATACTCTACAAGTTAAAGATAAACTATAATCTCTAGTATGGATTGTGTAGAGCACTACATGGTTTCCAAATGGTCATAAACATGATAAAAAGTTTAGACAACATGAAGTTCTTCAACTTACCAACTATGCATAAAGGGACAACTTATTGAAATGTAAATTCACCTCATTCAAATTGAGTTGCATCCATCAATACTGTGTTGTTATCCCAAGAGATTGTAAGAGAGAACCAAAATATTGGCATCGAGAATCTCTATAGAGCCTAACAAGTGTAATTGATGTTGCAATGTCGTGATTTGGGCTAAGAATCGAAACCTAGTTACACCAATTTATGCAAATCATATTAAATTTGACCATAATCATTGATAATAAATAAATTTCATTTGGCTTGAAGTTTAATCTTATATTTATAAGTAATACCAATCTCTTTTTACTTGTAAATATAAATCTTCAACTTAAACACTAAATCAAGTATTTAATTGTCATAATTTATAAGGTACATATAAAAGTATTTTGCAAAGTATTTATTTATATTCAATAATATATTCTATGAATAATTGAAGGTACAACTATGAGATTATTTTATTTTTGTTGTTGTTGCCAACATATTTATAGAATACTTTGAGGCTTTAATTTTGAGCAATTTCTCTCTCAAGTCTAAATATTGGTTTCCATTTTTCGATGACACCTTCATCATAAGGCCGCATGACCACTGATATTCCGTTAATAACTTTCATAATCAACTTGATAGTATTTCTCATCACATTCAATTTATCATGCAAATCCAACAAGACTGAATCCCTTTTGTTTTTAGATGTCTTAGTCTCTCGACAACCTCATGGTTCCCTTTCTCGTCAAGTTTATGTAAAAAAAATTATAATGACAGATACATTTCATGCCCGCTCCCACCACCATCCAACTCAAAAAATTGTCATTCTTAAAATCCTTACCTTTAGAGCTATTCACATTTCTGACCCAAATCTTTAAATAATGAAAGATCCCATCTCACCAATGCGCTCATGGCTAATGGCTATTCTCTATCCCAAATTAATAAAGCTTTTTGTATCGTCCTTCATCTGAAATCCATGCGTCCTTGCCCCAACTCCTCCCCCCAAGCCTCAATTTCTCTCCCTAATATCCATGAGATTGTCAATCACATCTCCAAGATCTCAATAAGAAAGAATATCAAAACCCTCTTTAAACCTCACAGGACCTAAAACATTTATTTAGAAGTCTCAAAGACAAATCATATATGCCTTAATAAATCTGTCATATCAGAGCAATCCCTCAACACTAAACACCACATATGTTTTGATCAAACTAAAATTCTAGCATTGACCTCCCATTACTTGTCATGCCTCATCAGGGAAGCTCTTGAAATAGGAAAACACTAAAATAATTTCAGTTGGGAAGATGGTTATAAACTAAGTCACTCTTGGAAACCGTTAATCCACTGTTTAAATTAGTGACGCTAACCAATCACCCTCTTACCATCTTCCTCCCTTCTTGCTACTTTCTTTCGCTAGTTCCTAATCACTCCCTCCTTTCTTTGTTCATTTAATTGGTTCCCCCTATCAATTCATTTTTGCTTTTTGTGACTCCATCCTTTAGAGATTTTTCATTTTCCTCTCTTTCCTTCATATCATTCTCACCACTAATTATAACAATTAGAACTCAATCTTGTCATTATATGTCTCTAGCTTCAATCCTCCTCTTCCTTAGTTCAAGGTAAGGATTTCAAATCATTATAACATTATATATTTAGGTTGTATTATTTACTTCATACCATACATAGTTGGGTTCTTTCAATTATCTTCTTTTATTCATCCATAAATATTAAAAAGCCTTCATATTCTCTATTTAACTTTCTTATTTTAATTACCTTATATATTTATGTTATTATTATTTATTATTTAATTAATGCCCGACTCATAATGTTTCGTAAGGAACAATGACCTTTTCACGTTGACTCTTTATTATTTTATTAATTTTTCTTTTTAGCTAAAATCCAACATCTATTTCTCATTCCCTATCTTTTCAATTATTCTACAACTTTATTTGGATGTCTTGTTGATGGGTGGAGTGCCAACTTGAAACATTTTGACATATCTAAATTCTAACACAATGCGAGTCCATAAACTCTTACATAATAGGTATATATGTCATCAACAATCTTGTATACCACTCTAATTTGAAACCTAACTTTTTATCCCAATCAAACCGTTACTCAAATACCTAAATGCTGGGTGATAGAGATGAAAGTGTGCACTTCTATGCAAGTCAACTTCACTACTTATAACTTACAACTAAGTTATAACCTTTTATTTTTTAACACGGAAAACAAATGCAACTTGTTATTCACACATAATCAAAGTTACAAAAAGCTTTACATCATAAGGAAGGACTTCTTTTTCCAACCAAACCAGCCTTTTAAGGATTGTTCTGTCAAAACTACCAAGGGGACGATAGGAAACTAAAATTTCATCCTTCTACAAATTCAATAGCAACCAAAATCAATACGACAATCCTAAAATCTAACAGGTCTTGAAACTAGAGATCAAAAATATTAATACAAAAAACATGTCAGAACACTTTGATCAAGCCAGATTCAATGACTTCTTCATCCCCAGTCTCCTCAAAATATAAAATGCTATCCATATCACCAATAGCCAGTTTGGACAAGCCATTTGCCACTTCATTGAAAATCCAGTAGATATGGCAAAAAGAATTATGAGCAAAGGTCCAGATCAAAATGTTTACTCTTTCCATCCAGTGAACCATAAGTGATCCAAACTAAGTGCTTGAAGTGTAGAAAGGCCATTAGCCCAATTGATAATGTCCTTTCAATCCCCAAAAATTTGGAAATCAATAAAGCCCCTTCTATGGGAAAAACACAACATCCCCCAAAGCACAAGTAATTCAGCCAATGTATTTGATCCATGTCCCGCTCCCATCCATAACTTGACAGAATGATTCCTCTCTACTAAAATAAACATACCAGATCCATAGAGTCCCTCCTTTTCCGCTCCATCAAAATATCCAATGGGAATGTGTTCTTCCTGAGTAGGCATCGCTATAGATCTGGAGATCTTCTCTTTCCTTGATTTATAAAACTCAAAGAAAGAAGCAATAATTTTAGAACAAATATGATAGACAAAAGGGCTTGATGACCTGAAAAATATACTTGTTCCTAGTTAGCTTATAATTTAAGTTGTTTCTTCTCTATATATTACTAATTTCACATGCACATGGTGTCAAAGATAATAACTCAATCAAAGGTTTTTTTTTCCACCCTCGCATGGATCACAATGGTCTAAAACAAGTCTGCATAGTGACATTACCTATCACAGTTGTGAAATAATAGATTTATTCAAACGACAAATAAGTAAAACTAAGCTTATATTATAGGCTATTTCCTTGTATATAATTATTTTTGGTTATTATCTATAAGCAATGCTATCTCCTGCCTTGGGCAAAAAATAATGTCGATGCCAAGACCAATTTAGAATAATGTATCCACGAATATGTTTTGTATACAATTTTTCTATCTACCTTTGCCAATTTTAAGTGGCTGCTACTCACCCCATGTTGTTCGATATATGCATGATGTAGGTGCTTAATTTGTTGATTGATTATGCACTAGCACAGATAGGGCAAGACACCTTGAAGAACCTATGGTCATAGAGGTTCAACCTTAAAATCCACAAAACCAAAGATGCATTCAAATGCATTTAATATTTCTTATTATTGGTTTTGACATTAGCCCTAACAACAATCAAATGCATTGAATATTGGGAAGTTGAATATGCACCATTTTATTGCCTTTTACGTGCATTAATCAAAGAAATTACAAAAAGGCAACGAGATGCATATGCATATGATGGTGCCATGCCACGCATGTTGATACATGCCACCTGTCCATTACATGGCTATCGTTGCCCTCATTCTACCAACTCTTCCTTTGATGGCTGCTCTTCCCTCGTTCTGCCACCTCTGCCTTTGTTACCTGCCCTTCCTGTCCGTGGACTCACTAAGGATGGAATTTGAAATTTATTGCCTCGTGCATGTTGGGTTTGTGGATAGCCTACTCTTATAAGTAGAGAAGAACCATGTAGAACATATGCATGGAATGCTATTCAATTATGAATACTTTATTTTTCTACCGAGATAATAAAGACACTACCTTGGCATTGACATTCTTAGAAAAATGTAGGATTATGTGTCCTCACGAGGCATTCGTTAGAAATCTATGCGCTAATTTGCTAGGGCTAATGTGAGCGTAAGAGGTACTCGTGTGAGGGTAGTAGGCTCTTGAATTGTTGCTTTGTTTTCTTTTTCTTATGAACCTAATTATTCCAATACATGTTGTGCAATGACTGCATTACGTATATTAATATATGAATATAAATTAATTACAACCCTTTCAGTGTCTTGGCCTATGATTTGGAGCACGGAGTGTGGAGTAAGATTTAGGCTTTCATGTGACGTTTTCTTAGGAGCCCTAACTTATTTGAGTGTTAAAGAAGTTGGTTATGGTATCGATGGTTTAGAAGAGCAAGTTGAATGTGTTCAACAGTGCCAAAATTTGGGGTCTTTGGGATTCTAAAATTGGGTGGATAGAGTTAGAGAGAACGCCCTTGTATGATGAGTTCATGAAGGTCTATGAGCTGGAAACTTTTAGTTGCATCGTGCATGGGAATATCATGTTGATAAGTTGCAGCAAAAGTGCACATATGCTTATGTATGATATGTATCACAAGGTGTGGAGCTAGGTTCCTAGGTGCCCTTTTTTTCATGCTACAGAAGACTTACAACGTTTTGTATTCAAATCCAGGTTAGAGACTTTTTTTCTGCTAATATTGAAAGCTTATGTATGCTATTGTTATGGGCTTGTGCTAATGTTGTTTAATCAACAATGTTGACTTTAGTATTAGAATGGTGTGTTCAATATAGTTTATGTTTTTATAAATTTCTTGTTGCTCCCCAATGTTGTTTGTCCCTCATCTTAAATAATATAGAGGCTCAAAGGCAATTTTTGAACAGATGGTTTTTTCCATCTTTGGTTATATGGTTATCTATTGTCTTTTCTCAATTGAAACCACCATGGCTATCTCATCATTTACTGGGTTTCTTTCAAATTGCTTGAGTACCATGCTTTCATAAAATCAAATCCTCAAACTGTTGACCCACTTGCAGGTTGCTTTGGGTTCTACGAGGATGCCTAGGATGCACCTATGATTCTACTGGTAAGAGAAATTACTCCATTGTTGATTGTGGTGATGCCTTCAAATGCAATAATGCAAGAGAGTTGCTTCTCGCTTCTTTTGTGTAGTCCACACTTGGGCAAGGCCAAGCCTAGGACATCCATGACATGAGCCTTTTGAAATTTACAGTTTTAAATTGAAGTTTTATATTTTCAGGTCTTTACAAAGGAAGAAGTAGCAAACTAAATTATTTGTAGGTTTTCCAAATTGCTTTGTATTTCAGTCTAATTTAGCTAATTTAATATCAAGTGCACATTCTAAACTTGATCCTTGCATATTGTGAACTTGATTCTTCTCGTGTCCTTTGATTTCTTTGTTGTAATTGGGGAAGAGAGAGAGAGAGAGAGAGATGCATAAAATACTTAGAAATGCAATATATGATATAAATACAATATATGAACTATTAACTTTGAATTTGAATTTATAAACAACTAACCTTCATCTCAAGATGAATATCAACACAAGCGTCGTAGAATAATGGCAATAGAATTTGCTTGAGACAAAAACACATAATCCTTCTCAATCATCGACTATGAAATTGCAAATTAGAAGTTGCTCCATAAGAACGACAATAGAAGTTGTTCCACACCAAAAAAACATAAGCCACTATGAACAAAACATAATCCTTCAACCAAAGCGTTCAACACAAGGTGCTCTAAGATGAAAAACAACATAAGCGTTTAACAACAACCTTCAACATCAACTATGTAATAAGCATAATATCTAGGGTGGCGAATAGCCATTGAAATAAATACATATGGGTGATGAACATCCTGGTGGTGAATAGATAGATATAATACATATGGGTGGTGACCATCTAGACGATAAATAGATAGATATAAATAATGTAGTTATGCAGTGCATTAAATAATCTAATATGTTAAATGAAGTCAATCTAAATCTACTATGCTTTTTTACTATATTTGTTGAAGTCACAATCACAATATATCTTTGAATCATTATGGTATGTTTGAATCATTATTGTATGCCATTAAATCTTATGGAGAAATTCTTAAGGCCTACAGTTGGTGGCTCTAGTATCTTTTGTGGAATAAAAAGTGCCTTTCCAAGTAGAATGAAACCAAATGACAAACCTTTAACCTTAAATAAATTTTTCAATCCCAGATGACAACACAAGGATAATTAATATATAAATAGTGTTGAGAACTTTTAGCATTAAATACTTTTTTCAATCCTAAGAAGGCCACTGCCGAGGCTAGAATAAGACTTCAAGTCAAATGGCCAATGATATAAGATGTGGGAATATGTTGCTCGAGTATGTGTTCATCCCTTTATTTGGACATGTTTAACTCTAGAACAATCTTCAGCTTCTTGGACTAACAATTTGGATTTTAAGCATCATTTAGCTATGTTAGTCATCTTCACTTGGGGTGTGTGGCTAGGTAGGAATAAGGTTATTTTTTAGGACCTTTTTATTCACCCATCTGTTTTTGCTTCCAAAGGATTGACAATTCTTAATCATTTTCCCCAAGTGGTTTAGAAGCCCAGCAACAGAAGGATAGTGGAAGAATGCATAGATAGAGCAGTTCCTTGGCTCTATTGTGATGGGGCTTCACAAGGTATCCCTTCGATGGGGTTAGCCGGGGAATTATGCATCTATCCAATGTACACATGATTAAATTTGTTGTAGGTGTGGGTAGTAGCTCAAATAAGAGAGCATAATTAATGGCCTTAAAATTGGCATTGATTCTGGCCCTTGAGGAGGGTGTACAGACCCTACAGGTTTTTCGTGATTCAAAACTTGTAATTGGTTGGATGAAGGAGCAGAGACCTCCTAAAAATATCCACTTGTTTCCTATTTATGAGGAGATCATAAGATTGAAGAATCTTTTTCGGTTAGTTAGTTTTGCACGTATATATAGAGAAAGAAACATTCAAGCTAACCGTCTGTCAAAGGTTGTTCTTGACGTTGAGGAAGGTCAGTGGTTCAGATGGGATCATGATAATGATATTGAGACGTTTAATGGCCCAGGTCCTTACCCGAGATAGACCCTTTGGTTTTTCGCTTCATATCAGTTACTACTTGGACATTTTTGTAAGTTTTTGGTTGATGACAATTTTTTACTGATCACACATGTGTTATAATATGCTATACACAGTGTTTCTCTGCAGAAAGTTTCAATCGTGGAACAGTTATTCGACTTAAATTGTCTATAAGATCCACGAATCTTTGTAAAAAGTAGCATATTTATAGTATTAATATTCTACGATTTTTTTTTCAAGGAAAAAAAATGATTTACTCATATAAAGCTTTGGAAAACATTGAAAATTTTATAACATAGGTAACTTCGTGACTCTAATACCAAATTATGGTTTTTACTTTCAATATAAGAGTCATACCAACTTAATAAATCAAAATGACTAGTTTTCTAAATGGATGAGGATATGTGAAATTGATGACAATTTGATGGTTTTAAAGAGAAAAGTGACAAATCTTATATGTGGTGTTAGTTGTTATCAATCGAGGAGATGAATGACACATTATAATATTTGTGTGTTGAGAGAGGGTATTAGAATAATATCAATACAAATATATGTGTTTAATGTCATGTATGGCACGTGGCAAAATGCAAACCTTATGTGTTTATACCATTAGCATAGATCCATCTTAAACTTGTATCTATCAAGCACCGAGAGGGATCCAATTTCTTAAGGTGTATTTCGTTTTTTAAATTTAAACTCAAGAAATTTGATCTCTCTTGATTGATAGATCCGGGTTTAAGTTTTTATTTTATAAACGAACATCTATTTTTTAATTACTTTTCATAATATTTTATTTTATGAATCAACATGGATTTTTTTTAAATACTTTCCAAATACTTTTTACGTTTTATTAGATGGTTATAGGATTTTTTTAAAATACTTTTTA
The DNA here is from genome assembly GCA_027924585.1 of Larix kaempferi. NCBI lineage: Eukaryota > Viridiplantae > Streptophyta > Pinopsida > Pinales > Pinaceae > Larix > Larix kaempferi. The sequence continues at coordinate 21,319,894 of BSBM01000232.1, forward strand.
CGTTTTATTAGATGTAACGCTACATTACACACGTTAGAAGATCTCCCCCATACTGGGCTGTAGAGCATCTCATTTCACTCGGTGCAATGAAACTCTTTTAAATGGTGTTTTATGCAATTCGATTATGTGAGAAAAATGTATTCAATAAATGATTTTTCTATTATGTGAAGTGCAACTTGAAGATTAATCTATTATCAAATTGAGAACCTTTTGTACCCGTGTTCGTGTTCATAGTAGCCCCTGAAAAACATGGAAGTTCCATGAAGGAGAGAGAAGTCGTTAAAAAACTAAGCCAGGTTTTATGACATTTATTAAATTGAATATTTTAAAATTATAAAGATAAATGTTTTAAAAAGTTTAAAAATAAAAAATAAAATAAAGAAAGTCATGAAAGCATGATAGCCTTCAAACATGAAAAGAGAAAATCACGGTGACCAACACATACAAACATGCTATATTTTAAGAAATGTTTTGGAACAACTAGTCTAAAAGGACTTAGAAAGTGTGTTGAAAGAAAGATAATTACGTTTTACAATCACGGTGACCAACACATACAAACATGCTATATTTTAAGAAATATTTTGGAACAACAAGTCTAAAAGGACTTAGAAAGTGTGTTGAAAGAACTATAATTACGTTTTTTGTAAGACAATATCAAGTAATTTGATATAAGATTAACATATAAGCAATTACGTGTGAAGTAAGGTAGGATATGATACATCACTGTAAATCCATCTTAATTCTGGATCTATCATGTGTCTATATAGATCAAATCTCTCAAGGTGTAAACCTCTTTTAGAGCGTAAAAGCTTGAGGAAAAATTTGTACCTTGAAGGATTTGATCCCTATCAGCCCATGCTAGATCCAGAGTTACAATGGATTTACGCTGGTGTTAAAGCTCTATTAAATGAAATCATAACAGATGAATGCCACTATGGTTATGTAAAAAACATGCAAATTGCAAAGATGTATAGATAGACAGATTCCATAATATCCACATAACTTAATTATTTGGACACAATAAAACTTGCACTCATATATCCGTTAGTAAATGAGATAATAAATGGCCTCTAGTTGAAAATAGCTAGAACTTCATACTTGGACAAATTTGAGATTTTTTTTAGTTTTAATTTATTGGAATACATATATCTTTGTTTTGAACTCTTGTTTAGGGTCGATATGTAATATTTTATTATTTTGTTAGTGCCACATGTCAACTCCACGGTGAGCACAAAATTACACTTCTCCCTCATAATAAGTTGTAGAAAGTGCCTCTTGACGCAACTAGTACATTTTAGAAGATTTGTATCCAAAATTACTACCCAAGTTGCCACAAAAATAGTTAAAAATCGAAATCCTTCACATTTTCCACTTTATATCTTTTTAGATGTAATTTTAAAAGCAATTTGAAACTCTATCACCAAGTTTTTAGTTTCAACCAAACTTGCATCTATTATATCATCCACTTTAAAAATTGAATAAACGTTGAATTATCATTATAGTGTCCAATATTACACCAAAAAGCTTATTCTAAAATAACGTAACCACAACATTGATTTTAGAAACAATATTAATGTCGATCATAAAATTTATATTGTTTTCAAAATAAATAAATAAATCCAAAAATGAAGACCTTGTTATCCGTGCCAAGGCAGGGATATACTTTTCTTTGCAAAGTCAAACTCTTTTGACTTGCATTAGTTTAGTTTTTAAAACACAAATTTTTACAAAGTTCATAATGTTTTTGCATAATTATAATATTAAAGTTAATATTATGAAAAATTAAAATAATTTCAAGAATTTTTAAAATACACTAGTTCAATTTTATGATTGGATAGTACCACTCGGATGGGACATAAATCCCTGGAGGAGAGCTCTTAATTATCAAAATTAATAAATAAATAAAAATAATTTATAAAACTAAAATTCGTTGGATTTACACCTATTGTCTAGTATGACCAAGACTCTGCACTGTAAGCAAGTGTCTAGTATGCCCATGACTTTCCACTGTATGTGAGACACTGAGACCTATGTTAGAATCCAACCGTAACATGATCTTTTATGCTACAGATCTTGAAGGAATTCTGCATGGGTCTCGAGGGAATTATGCATGGGCCGTAAGAGCCGTAAGGGAATTCTTGCTCTAGCGCTTTATGTAAAGCTGTGCAAGGACAATGTGATGTCCTTATGCATTGCAACTATTTCTATGTGTATGGAGATTTATCCTGGACCACCGGAAACATGGCTTACGAGATGTTCTGTCTTCGACAAGTAGGTTCCCAGGGATGGGCATCCCTTCCCCATGTTTCCTTCAGATGCAGTTGCAACTAAGGCGGTTATACTGGTCTGGGAAGAGGCCCTTTAGCTCTGGTTTCCTAGATTGGATCCTCCATTGACAACGTCTTCTCCTACTATTTTGGACCCATTTCTAATGCTTCATAGATCAACCCTTTATTCTTCGGCAACATGTGACATCATTCACTTCGCCATAGAGTCACCCCTCTGGTTCAAAACAGGGCTAACCCATCTTTCTACTATCTCCGCCTTCCTTCAATCAAAGTGGTTGGCAAAGTTGTCTGTTTTCCTAAAGGGACATTCAAAATTAAACCCAATGGATATGGGGGCATGATCATTGATTCTGGAATGACCCTAACATCGTATTTGGAGGACCCGACATATAGGCCTTTCTTGGAAGATGTCTGGTCCAGTATTCCAGCTCTCCCATTGAATGGATCCAGTACGGGGCTTGATTTATGTTACAATGCTCAGTTAGCTCCCCCGATTCCCAACTATTAGTTTTCACTTTGCAGGAGGTTCAAGATATTTTCACTTTGTAGGAGGTTCGAGATATATCCCGCCCCAACATAATAGCTTCATATCAATGCCACATATAGGTGATTTTTTTTGTCTTGAGATTACTTCTACAGGGCCCGTGGGTTCGTTATCGATATTCGGAAATGTTCAGCAGAAGAATTTCCACAGCCTCCAATCTCACTCAAAACAAGCTCCAATTTGCTCGCGCGAACTGTGTTTCTTTGTATATGTCGTCTGAGGCGACTAATGAACATTTGGAAATAAGCTGACACATAGCTTGCAATTCACCATTCTTTTCTTGTGTTCCCTAAGCAATTGCAATGGCCACAAGGTATCTTACCCGACACTTGTTCAAGTGATCAACATACTGAAAAATAGTGGAAGGAAGCTCCGTGAGTACATTCTCCATTACTACTCATGAGAGGAGCTCCTAAATATCCCATATGAATCTCTGTTATGAAATCCTTCTGTTAAATACCGATTCATTTGTTGTAACATCTCCCAAAAAATTACAAGATGCCAATTTTCACAATCCAAGGTGAAAGATGAGGATCATGGTAGCAGTGAAAAGAGTCATAGACTATTACTACTCATGAGAGGAGCTCCTGAATATCCCAATTGAATCTCAGTTCTGGAATCCTTCTGTTAAATACCGATTCATTTGCTGTAACATCTCCCGGAAAACAAGACATCAATTTTCACAATCCAAGGCGAAAGATGAGGATCATGGTAGCAATGAAAATAGTCATAGACTATGCTGTGAAGATCAGAGTCAAACTATATAAGGTGGGTTTTGGCTTTCTAATTTAAAATTTTAAAATTTCTATTTGGGTTTCTCGCAATCGATGGAATATGACAATGTATAATTTGTTTTCAATAGAAAAATATGAACAATGGAATTGGTATAATTCATAGGTGCCTTCTTTTATGACCTCTTCCATGGGTGTTCAAATTTCTTTATGAATGGAATAAATATATTATAAGGCAATGTAGACCAACCATGTGAAAAATGATGCATGCAATATGTTTTATGATTACAGAGTGGAGTGGAAACAAACAATGTGAAAATGTCAATGAACCCGTTTTGTGAAATTGTCAATGTATCATAAATAAGATATTCTTAACCAAGTCATCAGTATTAACGTTATTTTTATGGAGCTCACTATTTAAATCCCGATCGAGTAAAGTTCTCTGGTCTTCGACTAAGTTCATTACGTTATGATCACAAGAAGATGTCCTGGAACCTAATGAGCTCCCTTCTTGAATGCGTTGATTATGTCCACTACGATAAGGATAACAAATACAAGCGCTCTTGAAAGAAGCGCCAAGAACTGGACAGTCTCACCCACGGTGAGTGGTGCATCCTGATGCTTCAGAACTGCCATGATTCACAAAATTACAAGGCTAGCTAGATCAGATCGATGGCCATGTGCCAAGAGAGTTAGGGGATTTAAACACATCTTATAGACATAATAGAAGGTCTGCTTTATTCACTATATGTACGATAATAGATTTCTTCCCAGATAAGACATCTTAATGACGTAACATAAAAGGTGTGTTTTATTCACTATATGCACGATAACATGTTTCTTCCAAGAACTTAAGGGAGTCAAAGAAACTAGCTTCATTTTATGGAATTCGTATCAGAGAAAACTAAATTTTATTAAACTGGTCGGCATATTCGCTTCATTTTGAGTGAAAGTAAAATAAAATTTGTACGGTAAAACCTGTATTTTCACGGGGTGTGAAGGAAACTTGATCGAAAAAAATAGACCCAAAACACGAGTAGTTTCCCATTGGCAAAAAGCATAATGCCATAATGGTTACGAGCTTCGGGTCCTCCAAAATGTTTTATATTCCCTCAACTTTTGGAATATGTTCCCCACAAAAGTATTATGCATTTTAATCGCTTGGTACTTGAAGTGCAGGAATTAAGTTATTATAGCTCTCGATAGATAGGTATGGTATATTGTAATCAATTTAGCATTGACCGAATATTATTTTGGGTTGATTGGGTTTATTTGTTCAATTTATCCAAAGTTTTCAAATTTTATTATTTCATGCCTTCTAGTTAAGGATTTATTTGTGGATTTTATTCAAAGTTTATTTTTACATTTTATTCAAAGTTTCCTAAATTTATTATTGTTGAAACACCATATGGAGGAGTGAACACGGTGACGGGCATCATTGGTAAAGGCGGCCTCCATTGGAGACAGTTTATTGCTCGTAGTTACACTATGCTTCCATTTTGTCTTCTAAGGGATCTCCAATGATGTTCTCTCCTATCCTTAGCTTTGATTGTTCTCCCATATCCTTAGCTTTGATTGTTCTCCCATATCCTTAGCTTTTGTCTTCAAAGGGATCTACAATGATGTTCTCTCCTCTCCTATTTTTTTTACTTATTGTTTTATTAAAAATTCTAGCTTTTGTCTTCAAAGGGATCTCCAATGATGTTCTCTCCTTTTCTATTTTTTTTTACTTATTGTTTTATTAAAAACTCTCGATGAAGTTCTGCGGTGAAAAACCCTCGGTGAATCTCTGTGGTGAAAAAATCTCGGTGAAGCTCTTTCAGTGAAAACCCTTGGTGAATCTCTAAAGTGAAAACCCTCGATGAAACATTTGGTGAAGCTCTAAAGTGAAAACCCTCGGCGAAACATTTGGTGAAGCTCTAAAGTGAAAACCCTCACTGAATCTATGCAGTGAAAAACCCTTGTTGAAGCTCCTTCAGTGAAAACCCTTGGTGATGTTCTTCAGTGAAAGTTAATATTTGGGTTAAACCTTCGGTGAAATTGTGGAAACTTGCGGTGAAACATTAAGTGAAGCTTTAAGGTGAAAACCCTCGGTGAATCTCTGTTGTGAAAGTTAAAGTAAATTCACATCCGTGGCTAGGGCATCTTCATCATTTATATGTGATCTTTAATTTAGGTGCATACGTTCCTTCCCTCTCTACTTTCATTTTTTTTTGGTATACATATTTATATTTTCACATAAATATGAATAATTCACCACATTTACCAAAAACTGTTAAAGGAAGGCCTAACACAGTTACAGAGTCTATGTGAATATATGGAGTCAGTAGAGAAACGTAGGGAAGAATGAGAGGCTAAAATTTATGAATATATAGAATCCAGATAGAGTTAAAAGCAATGCTCGATAATAAATTTACATGATTTCAAGAAGAGATCCAAAAACAAATAGATGATAAGATAAAAAAAAATAGAGAACAAGGTAGAGATAATGGAGATTAGATTACATGCAATGGAAATGCAAAAAACACCCGAAAAGAAGATGCACCTGCGGTAGAAAATCTTAAGTTAAAATATAGGATTAAAGAGTTAGAGGAAAAAAGAAATCACAACCTAACCCTAAATAATATAGAAGGTAAATTAGATATCAAACCCAGTGAAGAGGAAATGAATAAGTTGATAGCTTTACACCACGAGCGTAACAAAAGATATTTGAACCTCATAATTTTGGTATAAAAGAGCAGGTAGAAGAGGATACATTAGCCATTGTCAAGACATAACTTCACAATAGATTACAAATTGAAACTATTGGTCCCACCGAAGCAACAAGGCTTGGAAAATTAATCGAGAATAAAGAAAGGTTAATACGGGTTAAGGTTAGCTCTACCAAACAAAAGTATGATATACTTAGTAAGACCTCAAATTTAAAAGGCTCGGGGATATTTATAAATGAAGACCTCATTCCAGAGGATCAGGCCGAACTAAGAAAGGAGGTCCAAAAGGTAAAATAAGTTAGGAAGGAGGGGAAATGGGCATTAATTAGAAATAGGAAAGTTGTTATTCGAGATAGAAACCAAAATAGTACTAAATAACGATTTGACACACTTCGGATCCTCTCCTAGAACTGCTGAGGATTTCCATGGAGCAAAGTCCCCAAGTTAATTTGGATCTTGAGTGAAAATGATATTATATTACTGGTTGAAACTTGGGAGCACGATGAATCCAAGGTCCCTGATATAGACAAATATGTCCTTTGGTCGATATGGAATAAACGTTCATGTCATGGAGGCATTGGGGGTATAACCTGCTACATTAGGAATAACATGTCCCCTCATGTTAGGCTCTATAAGAAAGACCCTTACAACCAATTTATTTGGATAGAGATCACATACATTAATAATGAAAAAACCTACATAGCCATTTGTTATTTTCCCCCTATTAATTCCAACTTCTACAAAAAAAACAATTTAGATAAAAATGTCCTTATAATGGTTTAGAGCATGATATTTCTAGTCTAAGGAAGGAAGGAAATATCCTTTTGATGTGTTACTTCAATGCCCGAATTTCAAGTAACCAATCTATTATTTTAAGCAATTATTCCAACCCTAATCCTCTTTGGTTAGACGAAGACCTTGAGATAAATAATTGGTACAAAAGAAGTTCTGAAGATCTAGGTGCAAATTTATTCGGTTCTGAGCTAGTCAATTTTTGTAGTAACCAAGATCTTATCATTTGCAAAGGACTAAAAAAATGGCCGAATTCTAGCCGGATGACTTGTATTCATGGACTTGGGAGTAGTGTGGTAGATTATGTTATTTCTGATATCCCTTTATACAAAAAGTTAGTGGATTTCGACATCTTAAATGACCATGATCCTGACTCTGATGACAGGCCTTTGATTATAACTCTCAATATTTCCATGCATAGCAATCCCAAAGAGGAAAACTGTCATTGCCAAAAGCACATGATCTTCGATAAAAATAAAACCGACCTTTTTCTCCATGATTTAAAAAACGATTTGTTTCCTTTATCTAGTATGGAGAATATAGAAATTCTCTACCATAATTCTACCACAGCCCTCTCATCGTCCATTAATAAGTTCTCTATTGAAGTCTCGGTTAAAAAGAGAGATAGTATAACCAACCCTTGGTATGATCAAGAGTGTAAGAATGAGAGGAAATAAATTAAGCAAGCTACTGCATAATCAATAAAAATGGACAAGATAAATTGTTGATGTAATTGTAACTTCGGAATGTATTTCACATATATGTATATTGTATTCCTATAGAGATGTTATTATTCCTCTATACAGAAGTGTAGTCATTTATATTGTAAGTGTCGTAACTTATACTTGATGGGTTATTAGACCACCTTGATGGGGTCGGCCCTGTATAAGTCATGTGGGTTAAAGGGTTATTAGACCACCCTATTGGGGGTCGGCCCTGTCAGCATTATGCTATGTGGTTAAGTTGAGGCCGACCTAGTAAAGGTTATTAGGCAAGTCAAGTCATGTATAAATAGAGTGCATGAGGCACTCTATTTGATCATTCACTTTCTCACTCACACACTCATTGGAGAGTGGCGCACTAGTTGAGGAGGAGAAGCTGCTGCTAGGAGGACTATCTCTTGTACTTGGGTTGTATCATTGCTCTATCTATCTCTGAGGAAGTTGCGGGGTTTTTCACCTTCTTGGTTTTCCCCGATGAAACTCTGTGTCTCTTGTGTGCTTGCATTATTGTGTCCATGATTGATATGTTGTACATGTTGTTCTCTCAGTTAAGATCCTAGATCATATTGAAGCAAATTATGAAAAAATAACATGGTATCAGAGCTAGCCTGAAAGAAGGCATGGTATGGCATTTATGACACTTGTTGCACTTGTGAAGCTAGGGCTTGATATAGCAAAAACCAGTCATCGTAGCACTTTCGCTATAAATTCATTTTGGAGAAGTTTCAGGATCTGAAAATATTACAGGTCGAAGATAAGATCCCCATGTACCTTGTGTCCGAAGGTGAAACTCTAATTCATTGTACTTTCAGATTTATGATCTGTACAATATAGGGTTTCTGCCTCTTCCAGATCTGAGTCATAAACAGGTGACCTAGGAAAAAAGGTCACAACTTGGGATAGGAAGCTCCAAATGAAATTTTGTAAAAAGTGGCAGGTAGGACACAGAATGTACTTTCACAGGTTCAATTTTCAGAGGCCGAAATTGAACCAGTGACACGTGGCACTCCGTACAAGTTCGCTCTCCTGTTTTATCCCATAAACATGTCACGTTGCGAGACTTGGAATAACTCTCTATTAGAGAATCCTTTTGAGGTCAGACCTGCGGGGTTGGAAAGATAACAAGTCATGCTACCACAGGAAGAATTTTCAGACCCTGTAGATCTGAAATTTCAGAGTTACACCATAAACAATCAGGTGCATATTTCTGTCAAAACATAATTGGATTTTGAGCACCTTCATTCATGGCTTCGGGAAATTAAGGTTTCGGAGAATGTTGGATTTTTTGTAATCGGAGACCATGGATGGATGCGCCTCATAAAAATCAAAATTTAGAGACCAAGATCGAATTTTTTGGTTGGGTAGAAGGCTGATCTTGATCAAACCCTAGTTCGGGACTTTGATCGGAAAGGTGAAAAATTAGGGCTTCTGCAAAAATGGGAATTTTTGAAATTTGTGACCATAGCTGGAAGGTCCTTGGAAAAATCAAAGTTTAGAGCTTTGGATCAAACTATTTGGTTGGGTGAAGCTCCGGAAAACTTAAACCCTAATTCAGGGTCCTCCCTAATGAATCCAGAAGTTTGAAAAGCAAATTTGAGGGGTGAAACTTTGCAGTTTTCAAATTCTGAGTATACCAGGTTGATCAGCTCATCAAGGCGCATCTTTCTATCCTTTCAGAAGTTTGAAATTCAAATTTTGAATTTTTAGGGTTTCCCTAACAAACCCTAATCCAACTCTAGATCCAGTTTCTGCAAATCAAGTGGATTGGGTTAATCCTAGAAGAGAATGGATTGGTCACCTGCATATGTGAAGAAGTTTCAGTTTCAGAGGGAGATGAGGCTAAGGCCTTACATAAGAAGATTACAAGCAAACTCGACAGGTATGACTTATGGGTATGCTTCAAAATCTGTTCATGATTAAGTTTATGATATGTTTGTCTTCATTAAGATTAGTACAATCTTGATTAATTTTAGACTTGTCGTATCACCTTAATAAAAATATGAATGCATGATAAAAGATATTCATTTATTAGGGTTTTGACACTTATGATTGTACTAATGCATTGTGGTGTTGTATGAGGTTGATGTTGTCCGCTAACATGAAAGGTACATCAAGAAAGACAAATCATGTTCTAGTTCAAGAACATATGACCATGGTGACATGAAGACAAAGATTCATCCATTGTCATGGATTACATAGAAGATCTACTTACGAGGTATGTATAACTTGGTTCTATAATGGTTAACATATGAGATATGTATGTTACTAGCACAAGTCATTGAGGAGAACAAGAAGACATTATGCGGGTATGTTAGACATAACTAGCTAGCATGCTAATCCAGGTATGTTTTTCCTATATCAAGTTAGAATCCTACCTTGTGTTAGGATCTCTTATATAAGTATACATGGCATGATTGATAATGATAATTTATGAAGTTAGAAATTTAAGTAATCTAGGGTTTATGCATATTATGTCTCTTACCTTGATTGATTATATGACTAACCAGAAGAGTTCTATGGTAAAATATTTATATGCATGAGTAAGAGAAGTCTTCCCTGAAGCTTTGAATGCTAATGCTTATTATCCGTGCTTGAAATGATCATGACTATACATGTTTAAGATTATTGTGTTTTGATAGTATTGAGATTATACTAATGAATGTATGATTATGTATGAGATCTCGAGGGTAACACAATGATGATACACTTAAGCATGCATAGTGGTAAAGGATGGATATAAGCTCAAAGACAAGTAATCCAGGAAGCAAAGATCAAGAGGGATCCCACTCTAGTAGTTCCTGCAAGGAAGCAAAGATTGAGAGGGAGTCCACCCAACAACAAACAAAGATAAGTATTTGAATTGTCATTTCTTGTATATTTCATTGTTTAAATAATATTGTTCTATGATGTATATGCTTATGTTCCTAGACTTAGGTTGTGTATTATGCATATTAGAATAATTGCATTAATGAACAGTATACTACTAATACGCATGTAATGGGTAAGTGGCCTATGGCACTGTACAACATTCCATTGCTACTTATCTAGAATGAAACCTCTTTGCTGACACGTTGGGAGTTGTGCACACTCTTAACAATGTTCTGGTAGATATTGGAAGGCATCTAGAAAGTTATGGGATATGGATAAATGTTGTATTGAAGCATTGGCTAAAATAATTGCATGACTGTATGACATATTTCTTTTTGTGTAAGAATTTGTTCTGAAAACTATGAGATGTTTCTAATCATGCAATTTAACTTGTTTTGTAGGAAAGATCGTATACCATCACCTACAAAAGAAGGACTACAACATTTGTTCCAGCAATGAAGTTCAAACTATCTATTGAAGATATTGAAGAATCTGAAGTTCCCAGGATCTGGGATACAGTAATGGAAGAATGCCATGATCAAGGAATACCAGTCGATCATGAAGAATGATGTTTGGGATGCGGTCCCAAGACCTGAAGGGAAGTCTGTTGTGAATTCCAAGTGGATCTATAAGATCAAGCATGCTGTAGTTGGTAGCATAGAGAAATACAAAGCGAGATTTATAGCTCGTGGTTTCTCCCAGAAAGAGAGAATAGAATTTGAAGAGACTTTTTCTCCTGTAGCCAGATACACTTCCATCAGAATAGTACTTGCTCTGGCTGCAGTGATGAAATGGAAGATACACCAGATGGATGTCAAGACAACTTTCTTGAATGGTGTAGTCGAGGAGGAAGTGTATGTGGAGCAGCCACTCGGTTTTGAGACACATGACATGGGGTCATGTGTGTATAGGCCGAAGAAAGCCTTGTATGGCTTGAAGCAAGCTCCTAAGACATGGTATGGTAGGATATACAGCTTTCTATCCAGTTTGGGATTTACCAAGAATAAAGAGGATTCCAACCTTTACTACAAGGTTGAGGAAGGCAATCTAGTGATACTACTTTTGTAAGTGGATGACCTGTTTGTTACAGGTGAGGATAGATTGATTGCCGATACGAAGAGGAAGCTTGCTTCCGAGTTCGAGATGAAGGACTTGGGGATGATGCAATATTTTGTAGGCATGGAGGTGTGGCAGAGTGCAGATGGAATCTTCCTTGGACAAGGGAAGTATGCAATAGAGATACTGAAGAGGTTCAGGATGATGGACTGCAAGGCCATGGCCACACCTATGGCATCGAACATGAAGCTTCTGTGTGATGCTTCATCTGATCCGGTTGATGTTACTGTGTATCGTCAGATGATTGGGTCCTTGATGTACCTGACGAACACGAGACCAGATATTTGCTTTGAAGTGAACACATTGAGCCAGTTCCTGACGGATCCCAGAGGTGTTCACCTGGTTGCTGTAAAGCATATTCTGAGGTACCTAAAGGGTACGGTTGATTATGGGCTCAAGTATGATGCAAATCAAAAGTTTAACCTGCAGGGTTATGTTGATTCAGACTGGGCAGGCAGTGCTGCAGATAGGAAGAGCACATCTGGGTGCTGCTTCAGTATGAGATCAGGTGTGATCTTTTGGTTTAGTAGGAAGCAGTCATGTGTAGCACTGAGTACAGCCGAAGCAGAGTATGTCGCATATTTTTCGGCTAGTTGTGAGGCAGTATGGCTGAGGAAGCTATTGTCAGAGTTATTTGATCTCCCGTTGGATGCTACTGGTATCTTTTGTGACAACCAGAGTTGTGTGAAGCTTTCTGAGAACCCAGTGTTCCATGATAGGTCGAAGCACATTGAGATCAAATATCACTATGTCAAGGATATGGTGTAGAGAGGAGCAGTGAAGCTCCTGCATGTTGCGAAGGATGAGCAGGTTGCAGATGTGCTAATGAAACCACTAGCCAGAGTGAAGTTTGAGTACTTCAGAGAGAGGTTTGGTGTTCTTCAGATTGACGACACTACGAGGAAGAAGTGATGGACACATTTGCAGGAGCCATTCCAAGCATGGTGAGAGGAGGATCCTTCCCATGGCTGTGGATATAAGCGCGGTGTGATGAGTATCAGGACGATGCTCTAGTTACTGCTCTGTATGCATCATGTTGGATGCTTGTTATGATCAGTTGGATCATGTATATGCATCATGTTGGATGCTTGTTATGATTAGTTGGATCATGTATTTGTATATGCATCATGTTGGATGCTTGATATGATCAGGTGGATCATGCATTTGTATATGCATCATGTTGGATGCTTGATATGATCAGGTGGATCATGTATTTATGTATGTATCAGGTGGATGCATTGTATGATCAGGTGGATGCATTGTATGATCAGGTAGATCATGTACTTATGTGTGTATCAGGTGGATGCATTGTATGATCAGGTAGATCATGTACTTATGTATGTATTAGGAGGATGCATTGTATGATTAGGTAGATCATGTACTTATGTATGTATCAGGTGTATACTTGTATGATCAGGTAGATCATGTATGATGATATGTATCAGGTGGATACATTGTATGATCAGGTGGATCATGTATTTGTGTATGTATCAGGTAGATACATTGTATGATCAGGAGGATCATGTATGATGATATGTATGAGGTGGATACATTGTATGATTAGGTTGATCATGGATGATGAGTATCAGGACGATGCTCTGGATGACATGCATCAGGATGATGCTATGATGATGATCAGGATGATCACAAATGACGAGCTTCAGGATGTTGCTCCAGATGACATGCATCAGGATGATGGTATGATGATGATCAGGATGATCACAGATGATGAGCTTCAGGATGTTGCTCCATATGACATGCATCAGGACGATGCAATGATGATGATCGGGTTGATCATGTATACATTGGGATGATGTATGTTGAGTATCGGGTTGATACTCTCTGGCCGTCGACAGGTTGTGCAGGTAGCATAGAAAAGGTCCTTTAAAATATGGACAGGTAGAGCGGTGTGCTCGTTTACAGCCTGGGATGCTCTATCGAGATCCAGACAGGTAGAGCGATGTGCTCGTAACATCCTGGGATACTCTGAGTAGGTTTTGCTACAGTTTCGCATAGAAAAGATCCTTTAAAATACGGACAGGTAGAGCGGTGTGCTCGTAACATCCTGGGATGCTCTATCGAGATCCAGACAGGTAGAGCGGTGTGCTCGTAACATCCTGGGATGCTTTGAGTAGGTTTGGCGAAAGTTCACATAGAAAAGATCCTTTAAAATCCAGACAGGTAGAGTGGTGTGCTCGTAACAGCCTGGGATGCTCTATCAAGATCCAGACAGGTAGAGCAGTGTGCTCGTAACATCTTGGGATGCTCTGAGTAGGTTTTGTGAAGGTCAACATGTAAAAGATCCTATAGTTTGCGCTAGGTTTTGTTGACGCACGTAATCAGTCCTAGGTTCCACAGTATGGCCACTGATGATGAAGACCTATTGGTGGTGGGTCTACATCCAATATGAAAAAGGTCTGGCTCTATAGAACTTCCTATGACGAGTAGATTGGATATTGATTGAGATAGCAGCAGCAGTGACGATGACGATGATCCAGAGAAGAAGACTTGTGCTAACAGATCTATGTCAAGAAATACCTTCCTAGTTAAGAGGGAGTGTTGATGTAATTGTAACTTCGGAATGTATTTCACATATATGTATATTGTATTCCTATAGAGATGTTATTATTCCTCTATACGGAAGTGTTGTCATTTATATTGTAAGTGTTGTAACTTATACTTGATGGGTTATTAGACCACCTTGATGGGGTCGGCCCTGTATAAGTCATGTGGGTTAAAGGGTTATTAGACCACCTTGATGGGGTCGGCCCTGTATAAGTCATGTGGGTTAAAGGGTTATTAGACCACCCTATTGGGGGTTAGCCCTGTCAACATTATGCTATGTGGTTAAGTTGAGGCCGACCTAGTAAAGGTTATTAGGCAAGTCAAGTCATGTATAAATAGAGTGCGGGAGGCACTCTATTTGATCATTCACTTTCTCACTCACACACTCATTGGAGAGTGGCGCACTAGTGGAGGAGGAGAAGCTGCTGCTAGGAGGACTATCTCTTGTACTTGGGTTGTATCATTGCTCTATCTATCTCTGAGGAAGTTGCGGGGTTTTTCACCTTCTTGGTTTTCCCCGGTGAAACTCTGTGTCTCTTGTTTGCTTGCATTATTGTGTCCATGATTGATATGCTGTAGATATGCTGTACATGTTGTTCTCTCAGTTAAGATCCTAGATCAGATTGAAGTAAATTCTGAAAAACTAACATAAATCACTACAAAACCCTAATTAAAAGAAGAAAAAAAAGGCACTATCTTAGTAAACAACAGGAAAATCTCTTAGACCTCTCCAAGGTGGCTCCTAAGAAATTATGGAGGCAAATTCTAACTCGGAAAACAAAAGAAGATAATAATATTGCTTTAAAAGATTGGAATTCCTATCTTAAAATGATTTACAAATCCTTAGATATCAGAGATAACATTCAAACCCTCCTTACAACGAAAGAAGTTTTCTCATTAGAAGACATAGATTTTGGGGTTAAGCTCTTGACAAATGGAAAATCCAAAGACATTGAAGGCTACCAAGCATAAATATTAAAAATTGGGGGGCTTGTCCTCATCCTACACATCCACAAAATCTTTAATTTAGCAGTCAAGCAAGGGTTCCCTACACCTTGGACTCAAAGCCTCATTATTCCTATTTTCAAAATTGGTGATAAAGTTAACCCTCTAATTATCGAACCATTATGATTAGCCCTATCCTAGCTAAGTTATATGGTATTATCTTAGAAAAGAAGATCAATGAATGGTGAGAGATGGAAGGTAAGAGGGCTAAAGGCCAAGGAGGTTTTAGAAGGAATCATTCAACCACAAACCACCTTGTTATGCTTAGGATCATTGCAGAGGATTGTCGTAATAATAAGTCAGATATTTTTTGTTGCTTTGTGGACTTTAGGAAAGATTTTCATACAGTGCCTAGAAATAACTTGTGGAATAGGCTAGAGGAGATTAATGTTCCTTTTGAATTGAGAGCTGCCGCGATAAGGTTATACGAAAAGTTCACTTCCAAGTTTAAGAATAATGAGGGCTGGTCAACATATATAAACTGTAATATTGGAGTTAAGCAAGGTTTCCCTCTCTCCCCTACCCTTTTTGGCATTTACGTCAATAAACTAGAAAGGTGTTTAGAAAAATCATGTTGTGCCGACACGATCTTAGTTGGGATAGTTATCATCCTCCTACTTTATGCTGATGATATTGTTCTTATGGCAAGGTGCCTCTTTGATCTCAATAAACAATTAAGAATTCTCAAATATTTATGCTCTAACACGGGTATGGTTGTTAACACCGACAAGACAAAAGTTATGATTATAAAATCTAAGAAAAACACCTATGCGAATTTTATTTATTATAACAGTAAATTGGAGGAAGTGACTTCTTACAAGTATCTTGGAATTGATATTCATCACAAGCTTAGTTGGAACCACAACATTGAGAAAAGGATTAATGAAGGATGGAAAGCTTATTTTGGTCTTGAAAATAATTTTAAATTTTCCAACCTGGTCATGTGGGATGAAAATAAGTTCCTCTTTGAAACTCTTGTCATCCCCGTTATCTTATACGGTTGTGAAGTATGGGGGTGCAACATTTATAGAGAATCTTGGAGAAAGATTGAGCAAATCCAGAAGCGGTTTATAACTTATAACCTCAAAATTAAAAGCAACACACCTTATCCTATTCTCCTCTTAGAAGTGGGTATTTCCCCCATCGAGAGCATGGGTATGACTAGGTACCTGATGTACAAGCACAAGATAAATAACATGGAAAATGAGAAACTTCCTAAAATTGCTTTAAATTCAAGTCAAAACCAATTACGCCTCAAGCGGAGTTGGTGTAATTGGTTAGACCATTGGGACATTGATGAAAATGACACTTTGCAGAATATCGATAATGTCAAAAATATTATTTCTTCTAAGTTTAAAGAGAAATTGTGGTGCGAGGAAAATTTAGTGATTAAGAGAAAACTAAGATACTATAAGGAGGTCATTAACCCTAATTTGGAAGATCAGAATTATCTCTCGATAGTAACTAGTTCCAAGAAGAAAATGAATATAGCCAATATTAGAACGAACTCTCATGAGCTCCATAGCGAAACGGGGCGTTGGTATATTCCCAAAAATATGTGGGAGGAAAGGGTTTGCCATCTTTGTGAGTGTATGAGCGTTGAGGATGAAAATCACTTTCTCTTAGAGTGTCATGCTTACACCCACATTAGATATGAGTTTCATAGTATTTAATGCAATACAAACCTTTCTAACCTCCTGACTTGCGAAAACTATAGTGATCTTGGAAAGCTTCTTTCTAAACTTTTTGAGCATAGGAACACAAGTTTAAATCAAACCAAGTAATAACCTTCTTACGGTCCGATAGACCAAAGTTGGTCTCAGTGGACGTTAATCATCATCATCATTGCTCCATCTCCAAATTATTGCGCGACTGCATGTCTGAGTGGAAATTTAAGGTAAGCTTAGTTTGTCACAGGGACAGAGCATGATGCTTGGAGAGCTCTGTGGATTGTGTGCTTACACAAGATATTCACCGCAATTGCAATGGGCATAACCCTCTTCTACATAATTCAAGAGGCCCTTCCTCTCATGTGCAACATATGTCTTTTCCTTTGCGATTTCCAGCTGTGAGATTTAAAATGGCGGTCAACCCCTTTCTGCTTAATTTTTATTTACATGTGGGAAAAAGTACAACAATGGGGCGCTAACTCACAAGGCAGCGAAGCCTTATGAGTTATCGCCCCGACATGCTTGGACGCTTAGCCCTAGGGCTATAACTGATAAGCCTCCATTGAGGTATACATATAACCACAAGATCAAAGAATTTTTGTTAAATCATACATCAGATAATCAATTTTAGAAGACTCGATTTTACCATTATGGATAGAAACAAATCACCAAAAGTTTAGAATTAAATTATGCTATGCATATAATTACTTTTCCATCCAACTGATTCGAACTAAATTATGAGACCAAAGGTTTTTAAGAACATTATAGTGCAAAGGAATGAATGGCATATCCTTGTGAATTAGCGCCCGGATGCACGTCAAGCGCTAACTCACAAGGCTTCGCTCTTCATACTTACTGTAATAGCCTTACGACACTACATGAAAAGCGTGCACTATATAAAGAGAGGAACATTGTGAGTTAGCGCCCCAACGTGCATTGGGGTGATAACTCATAAGTCTCCGGACTTCATGTACCAGTGGAAAAAGTAATAAAAATATTAATTATCAATCTTACCTTTGCTTACCTTTATCATATGATACTGTATAGTAATTTTGCTTAGACAAGGATTAGTTGTGTTGCAGTTTTTTCTTGTTTATACTTACGTTTAAGACCA
Organism: Larix kaempferi; assembly: GCA_027924585.1. Taxonomy (NCBI): domain Eukaryota; kingdom Viridiplantae; phylum Streptophyta; class Pinopsida; order Pinales; family Pinaceae; genus Larix; species Larix kaempferi. The sequence goes on from BSBM01000232.1 coordinate 21,338,020, forward strand.
AACCAATGTGGTTTATCATCCAGAATAATGTGTAAGAAAATCCAATTTTATGTTTACATTAATATGTAATCAACTTTTAAAATAAAAAATTCATAATAAATTTTAATTAATTAATTTATTTTTATTTATGATTTTAAATTAAATGTTATTAAATTACTATTAAATATTTTTAATTATTAATTCAATAATGAGTTACCTCGTGACTTATCTACTTTAATGTAAGAGTCTAGTGCTTGTTGATCTTGCAGTCATAATCGAGTGATTCACGTTCTTGGGATGTTTCTCAATTTTAATAACTTGTTTGAATTTTTAAAAAAATGTTTGATATTTTCAAAATCTTGTTATATTTAATATAAATTTGGTGTTTTGTTTTGTTTAAATGTTTAATTAAAGTTGAAACTCAATTATAATTATATCAATAAGTGTTTATATCTTAGAATTTGGGGTAGATTAGTACTTATGCTTTTCCTAGATTACATAAAGATGAGACAAGTGTACTATCCATATTGCTTTTATGGTAGTAGTTCCAAATTTGAAATAAACAATTAAAAAAAAAAGAATATAAAAAATAACTGGTAACTGGTAACTATGCATGGATAACTGTAACTGATGTATGAATAACTGGTAGCTAATGTATGAGTTTACTGGTAGTCGATGCATGACTAATGGATAGTTCGTACATCATTTAATTTATGACCTATTTATGTTCATCGACCACAAGTTAAGTGGTTGTGCTAGTTAATATTAATTGTGTTATTTGATTATGATTTTGATGGAATTACTAGTTACACCAATAAAGACCTTATTTGTGTTCATTTTGTAAATGATATGTGTATAACGTATTTGACAATGTCTATTGTTAATTAGTAATATGGTGTTAATTGATACTATATTAAAGTTTATTTTTATTTTTTTTGTCATTATTAAGTATTAGTTCTCACCATAAAGTCTGAATACGTCATGTCCATTGGATGTAGTTTGGGTGGTTGGGGGGAATAGTTGTTACCCTCCCCACCCAGGTTCAATTCTTGTAAGTGATATGATGCTCTTGTTGAGCTCCTATGTATTGACTACGTAATGATTGAGTGGATTATGTAATTCTGGCCATACCTTGATTTTGCGGAATAACCCCTTGAAAAATGATGAACCGCTAATAAGAAAAAAAGGTCCAAACAAAACTATTTTAAAGTTATTTATCATGTTTTAATTGTAAGGGCAAGAATGTCCCCAAAAAAAAGGCTATTTTTTTTACGAGAAATACGTTTCCATTCATTTTAATTTACTTCTTTAATATAAATATAATTCAATCATTTTAAGTCCCCATCAGTTTACTTTATCAACGTATATTTATGAAGGTGATTGTGGAAAATGAAAACATATGTAAACAAAATTTTAATGACTAAAATTTCATCAAAATGAAAATAGCTAATGTAGTAAAATATAAAAACTCGTAAGAAAATAATGTTGAAAATAATAAATAAAACAAATATATACTTATAATAATATATAAAAAATGTAAGCATACTAACAAAATATTTTTGAATCCCCACGATGGGTGCTTGCATCGCGTTGACACAAGTCGCGATGAGTGTTTCTAGAGCCGCTAGGTGGGCTCGATTATGCAAAGGAACATGTGGCAACCCCATCCAGAATATCATTAAGTCTCGTAGGGAAAGCATGACTCGGTGGTTACGTAGGTGGTGCGATCCCAGGGTTTGCATTAGATTTTCGGTACTATTCTTTGTTCCCTCCCTTATGCGGGACTTTATGGCCACCTAGAGCGGTTCGCGTCATGATGATGGTAATATTTATGAGGATTTTTGGGTCCCGCGGAAATGTTTCCACTGGTTCCAACATCAATTTGAATTGGCAGTATTGGACCACCCCCCTGGCTTTTGTGCCGAGCTCGAAGCCATAAAGTTGGTCTCTTGGTTCAAATCGTAGAATAGAGGATACTTTCTTTGGTTATTCTTCTGTGGCACTGGCAGGATGGTTAGAACAAAGGTTACCAAGCGGAAAACTACCAATGGCCCTAAGCGATCCCACATGCCTCGGGCTATGAAGGAATTAGGGAAGGTCTAGTGGTTCTTTAAGAAGGAGGTTCACCCTTATGCTTGGGAGTGCACTGTGCGCCTAGAAAAATGTTTTCAAAGGGAAAGAAGCAACCCAGATGCTTGTGAGTTGATGGAAGAGTTTGGTGGGTTGGTGGAGGACTCGGGGTCTTCTCGCACCCACGAAACTCGCCATACCAAAATGATGGGCGTGTTTTGGACTGTGAAGTCTCTCCTTGGCATGGCGATGAACAACTGTTCAAGGAAATCTCCAAGCTAATACCCATGAGCCATCCATGTCTACCTGTATTGCTAGAGAGGAAGAGGGTGTGCGGAAGCTTGCTAGAGACCAGGAACTAGTGGTATCCCTCATAAACGCCAACCTTTATTATCTTTCCAGAGCTCTCATTGGAAAAACATTCATCTTCCCCCCACCAAACCGACCAGTCGATATGCAGTTGGTGTTTCACAGCTTTCCAGATGTTGTTCTGCAAGTGGCAAAGCAGGAGGAATCAGGTGTAGGTCCCTCTCACATATCTATTTCAGATGAAGAATAATATTTTCTTTGAGTTGGAGAATTTTTTGGTTAGTCGAAACTGTCCCGAGTCTTATCTTTCTGGTTTTACAAGGTCTTAGCCCCCAACCTGTGGGGGAACACTATGCATACTTTGTCATTGAGGGAAACTCATGGTCATAGTCTGTCAATTCAGATGGTTTTTTGCTTCTCAACTATTTACAGTAGATACTCTAAGCTCAACCATGGTCTAGGAATCACTCCAGATAGAACTCAACTATGGTTAGGTTCTATACAACTTTATTTCTTCTAGTTTAATATAAAATCAAACTTTACAAAAAACGAAAAACAAAATATTGTTGAAATAATAACTAAAATAAGTATATATTTATAATATATAATAACAAAAAGTGTAAGCATACTAGACAAGTTATTGTGGATGCTTCTAACGAGTCCTTAAAATCTGACAAAATGTGTAAGTATAACTCTCTATTTAAAAGGGGAAAAAGGTACTATGTAAATAGAAAGCAAGAGAATCTTTTGCACCTCTCTAAGCGAGATCCTAAGAAATTCTAGAGGCAACTTCTAAGTCATAAAACTGAGGAAAACAATATGATTCCCTTGAGGGACCGAAATTCCTATCTTACAAAGTTTTATGAATCCCCTGATGTCATGGACAACATTCAAACTCTTTCTATAGAGGAAGATGCTTATTTTTAGAACACATAGAGTTTGGGGTTAAGTGGCTCGCAAAAGGGAAAGATAAAGACATCAAAGGATGCCAAGAAAAAATCTTAAAAATTGGTGGGCCTATCCTCATCCTTCACATCCACAAGCTCTTAAGTTTAGCAGTCAAACGATGTTTCCCTAAACACTGGACATAAAAGCTTCATTGTTCCTATCTTTAAAGGCAGAGATAAAAACAATCCATTGAGTTATAGGACCATTATGAATAGCCCTCTTTTAACCAAGTTATATGGAACTATTTTGGAAAAAAAAATAGCACATGGCTAGAAAGTCATGGAAAAAGAGTTAAAGGGAATACATGATTTAGGAGATGTCATTCAATTGTGGACCACCATGTTATGCTTAGGTCCATTGATGAGGAGCATCACATTGATGAAACAAATCTTTTGTGTTGCTTTAATGAATTTAGAAAAGCATTTGACATAGTGCCCATAACTAACCTTTGGAATAGACTAGAAGGGCTAAGAGTCCCTTTTGAGTTAAGAGTTCTTGTGATAAGGTTGTACAAGAAGGTTATTGCCAAGTTTAGAAAGTCCAAGGGCTGGTCAACATAAATTAATTGTAATATAGGATTTAAGCAAGGTTGTACCCTATCCCCTACCCTTTTATATATATACATTGTCAAGTTAGAGGGTTGTTTGGAAGACATAGGTTGTGCCAACATGACTTTAGCAGGTATAATCATCATCCTTCTTCTCTACGTTAATGATGTTGTTCTTAAGGTGAGGAGTCCTTATGATCTCGACAAGCAACCAAAAATTCTCAAGGATTTTTGTTCTAGTACATATATGATTGTTAACACTTACAAAATAAATGTTATGATAATAAAATCCCAAAACATCACTTATGCTAATTTCATGTGTGACAACAACAACTTGGAGTAAATGACTTCATACAAATATCTTGGATTTGATCTTCATCACAAGCTTAACTACAACTATAGCATTGAGGAAAGGTTTAATGGAGGGTGGAAAGGTTATTATGGACTTGAAAATATTTGTAAATCGCTAGATATCTAGCTTTGGGATAAGAAGAAACTCCTCTTTGAGACTCTTGTCACTCTTGTTATCTTATATGGATGTGAAGTTTGGGGCTGCAACATATCTATGGATTCATGGAGAAGGATAGAGCGAATCCAAAAACATTTTATAACATATAATCTCAAAATTAAAGGCAATATATCCTATCCTATCCTTGTCATAGAAGCGAGTTTCTTCCCCATCGAGAGCATGGCTATGACCAAGTATCTAATGCACAAGAATAAGATAAACAAAATAGGAGACAAGAAGCTTCCTGAGATTGCTTCATAATCTAGTCAAAACCACATGTGGCTTAATCAAGGTTGGCATAAAGACTCCAATTACTCTTGGCTAAATCATTGGGGAGTCAAGGAAGAGGTTACTTTGTAGAATACTGATAATATTAAAAATATTATTACATCTAAATTTATGGAGAAGTTGTGGTGCGATACATAATTAGAGGATAAGATAAAAATAAGATATTATAAGGAAGTGATCAACCCTAATCTAGAATATCCGAAGTATTTATATGTTTTAACTAGCATAAAGAAGAAAATCAACATTGCTGAAATAAGAACAAACTCTCATGAGCTCCATAGTGAAACAAAGCACTGGACAATTCCTGAAATGTCATGGATGAAAGAATTTGTCATCTTTGTGACACTAAGAGGGTTTAATATATATGAAAGTCACTTTCTTGTAGAATGTCTTGCGTACACCCACATTAAAGCACAATTTCAAAATATTTGCTATAATATTGACCTTTCTAACCTTTTAATTTAGCACCACCACAAGGAAAAGACCGTGCAGCGGAGGTTTTTAGTGTTACAAGATTGGAAAAAATTGATAAAAAAAACTCCGCTATGACCTCTTCTAATGGTAGTGGATGTTTTATGGAGGTCATTACATATATATTTTATAAATAAAAAAAACTCAGCGATCGGAGGTTTTAGCAGATTTTTTTATTATCGGTGCACTTGGTTGAAATTACGCGCACTAGTGCGTGTCGTAATAAGATGCACCTGTGATGTACGATGAAAATATCTTCACTGGAGTACTCAAACAGAAAAAGCACCGGAAAGAACCAAAATTCAACGTCTCACGGGTGCTTGCGTATAGATTATATGCACCGGTGCTTATTTTCAAGATAAACGCACCTATGCGATATTTTACATCATACGCACCACACATTTTTTAATATTTTAAAACTTTACCAGTGCTGTCCATTTGTCAGAGTTCACCAGTACATTTCATCTCAAATGCCCCGGTGCTTACAAACTATCAAAATGACCTGGTGCATTTTAACACCTCAAACGCACTGTCACGCTTAAACACAAAAAAAATCGGTGTGTATAAGATTTCATCATTCTTGGTGCGTATAAGCTTTCATCGTTCTTGGTGCATATAAGCCATTGACATGCACCGGTGCGATAAAAATAAGCAAACACATCGGCCATTCTGTCTAGCGCGTGGGAATTCTTAATTTTAAAATTTAACCGTGCGTTTGATTTACATTGGAGTGACGGGCCCGTCGTTTACATAAATGCACCAGCGCTTATTGTTCTTATATACGCACCGGTGTGTAATGTTCATATAGGCACATTGCTGTGACATATATTATTAAAAGCACCGCATATGATCTTTCAACAATGGATACCGACATTTCAGTCAAATATATATATATATCATATTTTTTATATTTTTAATTCCATTATTCATTTGAAATTGAAAGATTTGTTTATAGTACTACTCAATTCAATTTTAATTATTGTGTTTGTTTGGATTAATTCTTATATCATATATGCAAGAATCTATTGTAATATTTAATTATCCATACATTTAATTACCAGTGTACCATTTCACATTTAATAATTAACAATAACATTGAAGAATGAAATAGAATAAAAAAGTTTATTTTATTATATATCAATAAGAGTACCATTTTGTATGTTGTCATACAAAATACGACAACATAGAGACGACAATAATCAAAATGTCAAGGAATATTTAATCGGTTAGAATTGAAGGAAGAAATGGTAACCCTAGCTAAGACAAGGCTCCCCCTGGCAGCGAGCGCATTGAACCAGAAGGGCATCGCCACCGCCAGGCTTCCATCCTAGGCAGAGACGACCTTCGCGGCTTGGCCCGCCTCGAACCCTTCGGCGGTCCATCCTGTGCCAGCGACATGCTAGTGGTGGAAATGTTTACTCCTGGACGTGGAGATCTCAGTGATACAACTCTTCAGGTGACCTTGCATTCAAGGAATGGATCCCCCCCTACGCCCTTCCTTGAGGAAGTTCTCGGCCAATGGGGGTGGGAGGTGGAGAGGAACTGCTTGGAGAAGTATAAGGGCTTCCCCTTCTTCGTATGACTTCTTTCTGGCTCAAACAAATGTGTCTTCATGAGCCTGACTGACCCCATTGCTTCTCTTATGGATATAAATCTCCATCAGTGGACAGGGATCGATGTTTCCAACTTTCATCTTCTACTCCACGGTCAACACCTTCAATAGGACGCCCTATTAGGGGACTATGATATTAGCCAAGACATGAACATCTCCCTCGTTTCAGGCTTGCATGGTGGAGAGGGGGGTTCTTCTTCTCAGTCATCCGCAATGAAATGGTCATTCAAAGCTTCCGTGAAGAACAATGGCTTTGGCTCTGCGGGTTTGAGACCAAGGACGCTTTCAGGTTCAAAATACATTGTGGAGCATTCAAAGGCGACGCCCACAGTAAAAATGGGCAACGCCGATGCCATAATCAATGGCTTCAACATCAACAAAACATTCATGATCTGCATATTTAATGGGATTTGGCCCTTTGCTGGGAGCTTGAAGGAGTGGATACAACAGATTTGGGAAGTAGATCATGAGTTGTATCTGTGCTCTAAGGGGTACTACATTACCCAATTCTCGTCAGAAGAGGACTGCAATCAAGTCTTTGAAAATGGGCCGTGGTTTTGGGGAAGATCAGGGTTATCTATGTAGAGATGGTTCCTGGATTTTGATCCTTTGTCATCCCCAGCTATGATTAATCCAGTTTGGGTAAGGCTTCCGAATATCCCCTTGCATATATGGCCTTCAGATTCTTTAACTTCCATTGGTAAGTCCTTAGGGAAGTTTGTCAAGAATGATTCAGAGAAAATTTCAAAAGGATTAGCCACTTTTGCTCAGATTTGCGTTGATCTATATCTCAGCAAGGGTTTTCCTGACAAGATATCCATTGACTGGGGAGGACCCAAGCCCCACTTGCAGCTCATTGATTATGAACACATAACCTTTAGATGTAGATCTTGTCAACAACCCAGGCACCTTCAAGCGGTCTACCCTATTGCCCCGGTCCCTTCTGGGAAAGAATCAAACGAGTAACTCCGTCCCTTAGTCAGGCGGTGTTAATCCGGTTCCCCCTGCTCCCTCGCAACCGCATCCTTCTCCTGATACAGTCTCTCCCCCTGATGTCCCTGAAAAGGCCCATGATTTAGAAGAAGGGAATGATATGATTATGGTTTCGACACCACTCTCGGGCAGCGAGAAACGCCCTCACAAATCTGACCATTTAGACAATGACAAGGAAGTCAATATTTTGAGCCTGGAAAAGTTGCAGAAATATCTTCGCATCAGCTAGTTCTAATCTCGGACTCATCGAATCTTGATAATTCTATAGGGTGGATTGATGTTCATAGGAAGAAAAAGGATCCATGTAGTTTGGTTTGCTCAAGGGGTTTAATGGTGTTTTTTTGGCCATCTAGAGTTGGATAGGACAATTTATGTAGGTCCCTGGCTCGGTGGGGAAAGCCACATGCCTATCTTTGTATCATTATGTACTTTTTTCTCGAATTAATAGAAGGTTTCTCATGTTACTCACAAAAAAAATCAAAATGTCAACATGCATGTAATTATTGTTGCACTTATTGGTAACTCGTTGTTTTTCAATTCGGACACTATGTCCAGTACGTTGTTATACAAAATGTCTGATTTTTACAGACAAGTATTTCAAAATATACAACAAGCTACAACAACTTGCATTAACATCAAAATTAAATACAGATATTCTTCGATGGAATTGTTGTCGGTGCTTGAGCCACTTGCATCGATTGGGTTATTTGGTCGAATGTTTTGTTGATTGCCTCGATGGTTTTCCTCTTCTTCAACTTTCATATGCAAACATAAAAATAAAGTGTACTAAGTCTATCTACATTGCCGAGAATAATGAAAAATAAATAGATAGTATAAATGAATGTAAATTGAAAAGCGACGTACCATAGAAATAATTGACTCATGGATGATACAGATTCTTTCAAAACCAAATCTCACGCCTTCTATCAACAAGTCTTCTGTTGGCTCCACTCCATAATTTGTTTCCTACAAGTTTTATGCCCCGTCATAAATCATAGATTTAATATACAATATTTTTGTTGTTTTATTAATTATAAAATGAGAGAAGTAAAAAAAACATAGATACTTACAAAATCCACAATTAATTTTGATACGCCAACATATACTCACAACACTTGTTTAACTCAATGTCAATCAATTCTTCTGATGGTTCCTCTTTGTATGTTAACACATGTTTCATGACATTCACGGATTGCTAGTGAAAACAAAAAAAATGAAATATACAAATCACAACCATTAAGAAATCTTAATTTCTTATAAGGAAATCACAAATACTCACAAACTTTGCTATCAACCCCTTTTTTCCTTGTTGTCTTGTCTTGTGTGTTGACTAGGTTTCATTTTGTTTTCTTTTCTGCAACAAAACAATTGAAAATTAATATTTAATGTTGAATTAATTAATGAGATGTATAATATAATCCTAAAAATCAATGATTTCATACATTTGAAGCACGTTGCTATTGAGACGGCTCCTCCTGCAATGCAATTATGTCCATTTCCTTAAGCATCTCCCTGTACACTTTTTTGGACATCCCTATTAGCACATTTCGAATATCAACTCGTTCATCCTTTGGGATTTTCATAATCTTCTTGAAAATGTAAAATGACATTAAACTATTTTTCTGTTGATATGAAAAATAAATATTGCAGAATTAAGATTATTGGATGAATGACGCTTTGCAGTAGTTATAGATACATATTCTACATAAACATGTTTATGAATATTACTTTTTGAATGATTCTTTTTTGTTTTTGTATGTTTTTTCTATTGCAAGTCTAATAGGTGTCATTGACAATTGCTTTGGGAATGCCTCTTGTAGTTTACATATGACCCGATTCTTCGAATCATTTGATTGGTTTTTGTATTGTAAGTGAAAAGTACGTTTGTATGTTCTTTCCACTATATCCCTCATAGTATTATAAAATTCTTTGCCCCTTCTATTAACTTCCAACACCACTCCAAATAAGTTAGGGACCAATTGATCATCATTTGCATCTTCCATATATATGCTTTCTTATGATGACATTTATTTCTGTTGCCGTCAGTCCCTACATAACATTCAACATATGTAAATTAGATTATTTGAAACATATTAGTGTATATTCTTTAGTACATTACTACTCAAATTTCAAGAAATAATTCATATTAACTTATTTTTTATTCACCTAATTCATACCTTTGCAACTTTCCCATCAACTTTTTATGCTCTTATGGACTTAGTTTGGTAAGAATCTTATCAAGCATCCTCATTTTTTGACTCTGCATGTCACACATTGATCAATACATATTAGTTAACTTTAAAAATAATTCAAACAAATTAATTTAAATACAAAAATTAATTAAAATCACTTGCCTTCTTCGTAATTCTGGATGTGCTCCCACATGTTGACTAAAGTTGTTCATTGAACTCATACCATGCATTTTCTATCAATAAAAAACCTGGACCATTAAATACATAAGCTATCAATATATTATACAGATAATTTATAAACCTTCAAAATAGGAAAAAAAAGTCTGATATCAGTGCGCTTAAATATGTAAAACGCCCCGATGTGTTAGTAACAACAACACATCGGTGTGATACTCTTCAAGAGTGATGCAAATCAATGTAATTTTGTACTCGCAAGATGAAATAAAATTACGCTTTTTTTTCGAGGAAAAAAAAAACAACAACACATCGGTGCGTTAAAATAAAACAGATGCACCACAAACAAAGAACCAAGAAACGAAAATCGACTTTTGTGTTTTTTATAAAATAAAACATGACATGCTGCATGTCATATCCAGTGCGCTACGTTTATGACCGGACCGGTGCGTTAGTAATACAAACACGCCGATATTGACGCATGCATTTTTTATTGAAAAAAAAAACTTAATAGGGCCGACATGGTTACGGATTCGACCCAAAAAGTGGCCCCATCTCACCCTACGCTTTCTATATATAATCATAAGCTTAACAAATCTAAAATCCCCAAAAGGTGAAATTTTAATTCTGTATAACAATAGAGGGATTTAAACCCTAATGTAAAATTTTGCAGCCCCATAAAATGAAAAGAAGCAACAAGAAAATAAGGGTTGCAACATTGAAGGTAAGTATGATATTTTTTTTCAAAATATAGTTAAACTCCAAATCAGATAATAAGATCAACAATAATATTTACATACTTGAAATTTCTACTATGCAAGGTTTGTTTGATTCACCATACCTAACAAATTTCGACCCTCAGAACTCCTTCCAGCTGCTCCAAACTCCTTCGGCGTAAGTCTCTCTTCCAAAACTCTCCCCTGAAATTTTCAGGAAAAGAATGAATTAATGTTTAGGTTTTTTTTCTTTAAAAGCCTATTTGGAATTACTTTTCGAACTTAAAATTTCCGCCCTCTTTTTAGTTTAGGGAAAAAATAGCTTGTGCAATTTTTTTTTAATTTTTATTTTCCCCATTTCAGTGCGCTTCTTGTCATGCTGCACCAGTGAGGACATATGTGAAATGCACCAACAATACAACAATGTAAAAAACTCGTTCCGCAGTGCGTGTATAATTAGGACGCCCCGGTGCGCTTATGTGTAGGAAACACACCGACATGAATTATGTTGTAAAAATGCATGTAGAAATATCCGCTACCAAATGTAGCGGATATTTACCACTACAAGGGATTTTGCAAATGTTCTTTCATGGTGCGTTTATATTTGTTGTGCATGGGTGCGTTTTGTATATGTGAGCGCACCTGTGCATGTATATATGAATAAATGCACCTATTTAATTTGAAAATCCTTTGGTTTATGTGTCCACTTAAAATTATATATTCATCTCAAATGTTCTTTTAGTATTTAACCACACCAATTACAATATTTCATAGTATATATATGTTGCTTAATCTCACCTTATTCTTACAAAATAGTTTCGAAACTATATTGGAAGTTAGATTGTGTTATAGTTCTTGAAAATATTTTAGGATTGTATTGACGTATATTGATTGCTGATTTGGCTCAAATGCAGGGAGAAAAGTTTGTAGTATCAAATGTCCAATTATCTAGATTCCATCTCATTCCATCTTGTTCAAAGTTCAATGAGTTCTCCCTTTCCATCCCCAATAAGTTCAAGTTTTATTTATATTTTGACTATTTATTTGAATTTATGTTACTTATCCATGTGAATCTGAATATCAATTTATTTTTTATTGCAGGATCCCGATTTAGGTTTGAGTTCAGATGCAAAAGACATTCCACCAATTTCAAAACGTCATAAGCTCTTATCAGGAGCAAGATACCGCAAGCAGTTCATGGATGAAAATGGGCAGCCACTTTACCTCGTCAATTGTAACATGCCATCTTCAAGCCACGATCCTCGTTCATCGATAATAATTCGTCATGAGTTGGAACTCTTTTATGACACCCCAGTAGTTTGTGGTTGTTCAAAATGTTAAGGGTTGAAGGAGAACCCTCGGCGTGTCACACTCACCCATTACACCAATGATAGATTACCCAATGTTGATGGTCTAATACCTCCTATTGCAATAAAAAATCTAATAGGTGATATAGAAAAGACACGTAGGAACACTTCCCTGTGCTCATTTTTGAAAAATTTGGAAGCCAAAACAATTATGTCTTATCCTGAATTGACAAACTCTTCTACTTATGTTCAGTCAACTGAAAGTTCTAGTGATCCAAAGTTTGATATGAATGCCACCTAACCCATCTCTACAAGAAGATCCAAAAAGTTGCATGAGTTGAGAGCAAAACTATCCAAGTACACATCGAGGTCCATCCAATTGTTGGAGGGTAGTGATGATTTCTCCCTTCCTATGAATGTGCAAAGTAAATATCAAACTTCTTACAACCGTGGTTTCTATGGCGCTTGGTCGTCTTCTCTACCTGTGCTTGATGTTGGAACCAAATTCTCCTTTTGTGGTAATCATTGTATGATTTCCAAGTCTAGTATAGATTCTACAAATCTTGGGTTGTTTATACTTTCACATGTACTCGTTCCTCCCAAACAGTGAGAAGCACTTATACCATTTTGCGGTCCTATCTATTGTCAGTTCGATTACTTGAATATTGTTAAATACAAGCACAACATTTCCATCTATAGTATGTGCATGAATGGTTATGTTTCTGGAAACTTTAATAGGAGGAACCTATTATATATAGATGGTCGTCCACGCACTCAGGGGAACATTGCAGGGTTCATAAATAGTTCTAGGTGTTCTTTATTTTCTGCAAATTGTTCATTTGAGGAACATTAATTCAATGACCAAGAGTTTTTTATGAAAAGGAAAGCTTCCATATTTGTTGTTGTACATGCAATACGTAGTTTTTCTCCTGGTGATGAGTTGTTAATAAACTATAAATTTCGTAGAGCGCCAACCGCTCGTCAAAGACGCCTTGCATTGGGATTACCTTTAGAGATTCCCTTGGGGCGTAAGGCAAAAAAACATTGATTAATTGTATTTGTTAATTTCAATGGGATTCATGATAATGTATTGCTTAGTTTGAAATTATGTTTTATAAATTGTTAATTTAATTTATAAATTCAATTTGAAAATGTGTTCCTTAATTTTAAATTTTTATATTTAATGTGGAATTGATGTTAATGTATCGCTCAATCTGAACGTTTGTTTTATTAATTGTTTGCAGCTTAACATTTTCTATTGGAAATTATTCTCGTGATTCTGTAATAATTCTTTTGTATAATGCTAGATCAAACCAATTGTATTGTGCTTACTAACATCATCGATGTAATGTTCAATATTTTTGAAATTAGGATTCTGATGATGAGCGACCTGCCTACCATCTTCTGTTCCACCCCAATACAATGTCAAATCAAGAGAAGGATGACAAAAGAGTGCAACTTGGAGATGAAGCATACCAAGCATGGTTGAATCAACCATCTTTTCAATTTCCACTGCATCCATCCTCATAAATTAGGAATTCCTATAGTAATAGTAGTTCTTCAAATGTTTGCAATGGAGGCAATGAAGTAGAGGTTGGTATGGATGAGTTATTACGACAAAGGAGTTCCATGGATCCAATGTTGTTACATACATTCCGGGACAATGAGCTAAGGGGATGACACTCATATCACTGAATCCTTCTTTGAAAGCCTTAAATCATATTCCACCACACCTCTCTTTGGACCTGGCCAGTCAAATTCTACACATTTGGGGACAACAATGTTACTATACAACTTGAAAGCAAAGTATGGCATGCCAGACGCGTGTTTCTCAACAATGTTGAGGTATTGACCATCGACTACATTATATTTTGAGGAATCTTGTGACACAATCATCATTGAAAATGCTCAATTTTATGAACGTTAAATGAAATTGTACATTTATATTTCCCACTAACTGCAAGTTATTCAAAGATAAGGTAATTCTGAATGATAATGTCTTGTCGGGAAGCTGTGATGAGGCAAAGCAAATGTTGAAAATGTTGGGTGTAGAGTACATATCATATCATGTGTGTTCCAATGATTGTATTCTATATAGAGGCGAATATGCAGACAAAGAGATATATCCAAAGTGTGGGCATGAAAGGGACAAAGAATCGAAAAAGAAGGCTAAAGCATATGGTCCTCCTCATAATATATTGAGGCACATGCCTATAATACCAAGGATTCAAAGGCTCTTTCGTTGCAAAGAGTTAGCTATTCTATAGGGATGGCTTGCATCGTACCGAAGTGAGGAAGGAGTTATGCAAATCCCAACAGATTCAATGGCCATGAAGCATATAGAGGATACATGGCTTGGAAAATTCAAGGATGAAGTACGCAGCCTCCGATTAAGCATATCCATTAATGGCGTCAACTCATATTCCCAACCAACCAACATATATACTGTTTGGCCTATGGTAGTGATCAATAAAAATATCCCCCCATGGTTTTCCATGAAGAATGAACATATTATGTTGGATCTTGTAGTCCCTGGTAGAAGACAAGTGAAGAATATGGATGTTTACCTAGTACCTACAACCATTGATTGATGAATTCAAGGAATTATGGGAAGGGATACAGGGATATGATGTGTTGAGACCCATCCCATTAGAGAGGAGTTTTACGTTGTATGGCATATGTGCGTACACCAAACATGATTATCCGGGGCTAGGAGTTTGCTCAGGTAAATATGTTGTTTGATTTGTTTATATTCTAAGCACTAATTTTTGGCATATTTAATTCAGTGCAGCTATCTTGATATTCAACACTAATGTGCTCTCTTTACTATAACACCACAGGTCTTGTAACAAAAGGTTATTATGGATGTAAATGTTGTGGAACTTCTATGAAGGCTAGGTGCTCCAAAGACCTACGAAAGACAATGTACACATTCTCTAGGGTATTCCTCCCAGAAAACCACTCTTATAGAAGAGCACGATCTTCTTTCAATGGTCAATGAGAGAGAGCCCAAAGGCCTGAAATAATGACAACAACTGACTGGCTTATGGCATATGAAAGAGAGAAGCAGAAGGAATACACAGAGATGTTCGATTCAAATGTGCAACCTATGATCAATGATCTTGAATTATTCAACACCTATGTTGAGAAAATCCCCAAAGGGATGAAGAGGAAATTGATATTTTATGAGCTCCCATATTGGGAGCATCTTAATATTGTCCACTTATTAGGTCCCATGCATATATTTAAAAAT
The DNA here is from genome assembly GCA_027924585.1 of Larix kaempferi. Taxonomy (NCBI): domain Eukaryota; kingdom Viridiplantae; phylum Streptophyta; class Pinopsida; order Pinales; family Pinaceae; genus Larix; species Larix kaempferi. The sequence continues at coordinate 21,353,387 of BSBM01000232.1, forward strand.
GTTTCATGTTCTTTGTGGAGTCACATATCATCCAAAAAAAGTGTCAAGTTGGCTGTCAGGAAAGATCTTATTTCTTCAAATACTAAAAAGAAGCATTGGCCAAGACAAGAAAATAGAGGAGAGCCCGACCCCTCTTTTTCATTTAAAAAAGGAAATTTCCCATGGATTTTGAAGCAAGATGATCTTAATTTGGAAAAGGAAGATATATTGGGTGTGTAGGTGCCTTCTTTTTATGGGTCTACTCTACGAGGTTGCTTCACTGCAGATGAAGAGTTGTAGGGTTTGAAATCACATGACCATCTCAACCTACTAAGGGTACGTATAATGCCAAAAAAATGTTTTTACTTTTTGTTTATATCTTTTACCACACAAGTTAAAATGCAGTTAAATTTTTGTGTTTACTTTGTAGTGTCATTATCCATTGTTCGTGCATGGGTTTGTGATCCATGACTTTCCTGATGAGATGTGGTGTGCCATATCTAAAATATCTGCATTTGTACGGTGGATCACATCAAAGGAGATTTACATCGCTAGCATTCCACGGTTGTGTCAAGAGATAGTTGAGATTGTTTGTATGTTTGAGAAGGAACTGCCATCGAGTTTCATGGACTTGCAGGTTCATCTTCTAATTCACATAGTTGATGAGGTTGAATTATTCTGGGTGGTCTCATGTCGCTGGATCTTCTTCTTGGAGAGGTTCATGAAAAAAGTGAAGGGATTTGTTCGACAAAGGGCAAAACCTGAGTGGTCTACGGTAGAGGGGTACATAGTATATGAGTTGTCCTATTATGCCAGTGAGTACATCAAGCAAATCGATCACACACTAGGCGTAGTGATTTGGGATGATGAACATGATGAGGAAAAAAGGGAAGGGGAGGTACTGGAAATGAACGGAAAAAAGGCGCATGATAAAGAGTAAGTCACTTATCTTTCGATCTTCAAATTTTCACATAGTAACTATTCAAAACAAACTTCAAAATCTATATTTGATCCCATACGTACTAAATGTGGTTTAGTTTCCATGAATAAAACAACAAATTCAAAAATTGATGCAATCAATAAATTCATTCTTTACAACGTGGAGGCAACATAGCCATGGGTCACATTGTATGAAGAGAAGAGGAGGAAACATGACATTGTTTGAAAATAATTTAGGTGGTTGCACAGTAGAAGCATGCCTTTTCTAGATCATTTAAAATAAAATATGCCAATGATCTGTCCCAACAGTTGGGTTGCAGACAAATTCAGAGAGAAATATGGTGCATCTGATCGTTACCATCCTGAAGAGGAGGATGTACTAAACATTGGGATCGGGTGCAAAAACTCGGTAATAAAATCTTTCTGTACATTTCTAACTTTATAATGCAACTTTGAATTATAACATCCATGTTTAATATATTAATGGTTGGGTTATTAGACATATGGCATCATCAGTTGTTAACTTTTCTTATAGATGCCTTCGTTCCCATCTATGTGGGATTATGGACATCATTTTCGCACCGAGGATGCTGATGATGGGCGTGTTACACAAGAATGTGGAGTGGAATTCAACTTCAACCAATCTAGTCATGCTAGCCACCGAGATTGAAACCTGATAGGAGGGATGTTGGGTTATGTCGGAAAGATACAAGAGATCATTCAAGTGGAATTCTCATCTTTCCAATGTGTTATTTTTAGGTGCAGGTGGTGGGACACATTTGACAGGAATAATGTAAAGGAAGATCGTGATAGTGGGTTGATATGTATCAAATCTAGAAATATGTGGGATGAAAGTAAGGAGCCTTATGTTTTCTCAAAACACTGCAACCAAGTGTTCTTTTACCCAGATGTGCTAGATAGAGATTGGCGGTTCATATTAGGACACGACCCTATATCTAAACATGTTTTTGAGAACAATAGTGTTATCATGCCAACTGAGGAAGATAATGAGGGTGATGGCAATGGAGAGTGATATGTACACGTTCTATTTCATCATTTACAGATCGATACATCATTTTGTTACTGTTATCTTTGATTGTCTAATAACATTGTTTATTTTCCATGTTATGATGGTGGAAATGGAAAGTTGATTACTGGATGCATTGTTTAAACAATTTTAGTTGGTTAACAACCAATATGATGTGAAATATGGTTTATATCTATGATGTAATTTATGATTGTATGGAATGATTATATGTCATTCTCCAAATTCCTCATATTTTGTTTTGTGTATACATATAAATACACCATGAAAACAACTTACATGATTCAATTTTATTTTTGTGAACTTAAAGGTTAACGTATTCTTCTTGACTTGAAGGTGGTCTCAAATTTCTATATTAATATTTCAATCTTTGTATTTTATGATGTTTTTGTTATAAATAATGTTAAGAATTATAATTACATTAATTTATGACATTCCTGTTAGAATGTAATGTTTTTTTATTATAAGATTCGATTAAATTGAATTTTAGTTATAATGTAATGTTTTTTTCTAATTTTTTTTTTTGATTGTATTTATAATGTTAACTCCAACATAGAAAATGACACATTTGTAACCTTGATGGAGAATGAAAATTCACCAATTTTTTTATGAGTGTTGAGCTCTACAATGACTTAATTTATGACCTTGATAACAATGAAATTTACAACAAAATTTAAGGTGCTTTCTAATTTCTCCATCAATATTTGAATGTTTGTATTTCATGATGTTTTTGTTATAAATAATGCTAAGAATTATAACTGCATTAATTTATGACACTTTTGTTATAATGTTTGCAAATGTTTTTTGAATGGCAATAAGATAGAAAAAATGGCTTTAAGGATGAAGGCGTAGGTATGGAATCTTGTTTAGGAGAAAAAATGGCTTTAAGAGAGAATCTTCTTTTCCCTTTGTAATAAAAGATTTAAATATGTTAAAGATTAATTAAGTTGGATTGAATTTCTTCATCTCTCTATTTCTAGGAGGTTAAAATCCATCTTAGAACTGGTTGAGACAATAAAGATTTAGATGAAGTAGTTAACAAAGATGTAAGCTTAATATTTATTCACCTTATTTTAAGGTTTGTAAATATGTACAATTTTGATTTGTAAAGTAAATCCATGGTTGTATATTTGACTAAAAATATTTCATATATGTATCAATATATAATCATTGATTTAGATTTTATTATTGTAAATTTATAATAACATAATCCTATGTTAATATAATTTATATAACTAATATGAATCTATACTATTTTAGAAATTAGATATACAACAATCATAAATCAGATAGTTGTCACAACTTCATCCATTATCAATACAAAATTCATAAAAATATTTAATTCGATGATATTTTTGATTCAATTATATTATGTAAACATAAACATACCATCATTATCATTTTCATCGTCTAATAAACATAAAAATAAAAACCATCATACCATCATTAACATAAAACTAATAAAAATAAGAATGAACGTACCATCATAAACATTACGTTACATATTCATCTAACATATACATCTTATAGATTTAAACATCATCTAACACACATATGATCTAACAATAACATGTAACAAAACACAAGTTCCATTTTCTAACATAACCATCATAAACATCTAATGAACATCATCGAACTTGATCTAACATACACAACATGACCGTCAACATATAAATAAACATCAACAGCTGCAAAATGGAAAACACAAACATCTAATGAACATCATCGAACCTGACCTAACAGACACATCATGACCATCAACATATATAAATAAACATCAACATAATCATCAACATCTGCAAAATGGAAAATGACGTATATATATATATATATATATATATCAAAATGATGATAAATGTCAAATATACATGCCTAGTCCACCCCAAGAATCATATCATCATCATTATCTATCGACCCACCAAATGTATCGGCACCTCAAGCAGTAGAGCCAGAGGCATGATCAGTACCTCTGCTAGGAAATAAACTAGCATGTTGATCAGTAGGAAATACATCTCTAGGAATCCAGATCATCTCACCCTATCTGAGCATCCTCTCTAGGTATAATGGATTAAATGTTGGATCCGTTGAAGGAGGGGGAGGTGGAGGAGATGTCCGAGATGATAAAGGAGGATTAAGAGGAGGTGGATAAGATGTCGTAGGTGAAAGAGGAGGAGGTGCATGGGATGTGGAGGATATGTCTGCAGTTGAAGCAGCTGATGGAGAAGGAGGTGGACTAGGATCCAGTCAAGGATTTTCACTCACAAGTGTCGAATAATTGTTATGACTGGAAGTAGTTATAACATCACATGCTCGAACAACATGCTGCATCAAGTTCTTCAAATCACGAGGAATCATCCTCCACAGCTCCATAAATCAAGGGTCCCTGACAATGTACCTAGTAGATATAGGCTGAATCCCCACTTCTGCTAGCAAACGAGTTATCTAGTCAACGATGTCCTATTGAAACCTATCCTCTGTCCCGTGTCGACCAGGTCTAGTGCCTAACTAGGCGACCTTAGGATGATTTGCCTCCACCTCCATCTCCTCCTCATCCTGAGCTGGAGGAGGCTGTACATCACCATCAAAAGTCTTGATATCTGTAAAATAGATAGTACATGACAAAAATAATTAGACAATTACATTAAACATGAATTTAATATAACAATTTAAAATATATTTCATTTGCATTAAGTATAAAGAGAATAAAATGCAATTAGATTAATTTAAACCTAATGCTAAATTTTCGTCTATGATCTAGTGGCTCATCTTGGGTGAAGAAGATGTTCTGACAACCTCTCCAATCCAAGCCCACATATGGAAATGCAACAATATTTAATTTGACCTCCAAGATTCCTAGCATCTGCAGCACGTCTAGGGTAATCCTCACTGGAAAATCCGGCTGCCCTCTCTTGGGCATCATCTCCCCCCACACGCGCATGTGCACATCAGTCAACAAACTAAGAGGGTACCGTTGAAAAGATGGCCTCATGGCTAGAAATATCTCAAAAAATAAACAAAATAAATCTGAACTGAAAGGGAAGTTCCCCCTCACATCAATACATGCATGATATCGGCTAAGAGAAAAACAAAACTATCGTAAAAAATAACAGACCATCTAATGCATCTAGGTCTCTGCACTAAAGAATCAACATAATATAATAAAGGGCAGCTAATGCGCTTCCCATCATTGGTCTGATGCACGATGGTCGCCACCAAATAACATAGGCACCTCACATCCTCTCCACCAAAAGTAGAAATGGAAAGCTTCCCACCGCGCACTTGCTGAGCAGGGTCAACGATATGGGGATGGACATATCTCTGAACATATACTAGCTGAGTCCCTTCTATAGCTCTGGCTGGGACCTCAGGGAACTCAGGAAAGTCCTCACCTCTCCTAGAGAGCCCAATGATAAAATAGATGTCCTCCTCAGTCGGTTGGTACCAGTCATCTGGACCAACTCGAAAATCCTTCCTGTGATGATCCCAACGTGCGATCAACTGGGAGAGCAATGTATTATTCCCCTTGATAGATGTTTCCTCCTCATAGAACGTAAGGAGGGAAACATTCCTCAAGAGGAATCTAGTCAGATGCTGTATGGGGTGAGGGAATAAATATCTCTCCCTCTCCCTAGCCTCCCACTCTCTAATGAAGTTATATTGATAAACCTGTACTTGCTGCTAATGCCTGGCCTCATGGAGGTGAGGTGTTTGTTTGACATATTACATCAATTACTCTCATAAATATACACGTAAAAGCAATAATATATGAACATTATATCTACTAAAATAAAAAAATGATTTTTTTTTGCAAAAAAAAAACCTTCGGTGCACCTAATTAATAGTAACACACCACTCACGGTGTGCTTTCATATCTTAATCACTGTTACCGGTGTGCTACAATATGTATCGTGCACCGGTAATATAATTACATATATTTAAAATATTTAAACGGTGCGCCAAATACAAGACGCATCGTCACGTTTTATAAATTCTGGTTAAGGGTGCGCTTAAAACACGTCAGCAGACCGAATACTGGTGCATCGACGTCCAGTAAAAGCGCCGTTAAATAACGAGTTTCTAAACTACTGTAGAAATTTACTTGTCGTGCATTTCATCCAAAAATGCGCACCGTATACGGTCCGCTTAAATGATTGAAACAAACTGCCATATATTGAATTTTAAAATTTAAAATTAAACTATTGATAGTGTGCCTATGACACGTTAGAGCATCGATACCAGTACAATGACATGCCCAAGGAGCACTGCAAAATTATGTATTTTGGCACTCCGATTTATACTATTAAGTTATCTATGCGTTTAGTTCAAGTAATCACAACGTCAACGGTGCGTTGAGTTAAACAAAACGCACCGTTGTTTAACAAATGTTAATGCTAGTTTAGAATATGTTCACGGTGCACCTATGGCACGTTATAGCACCGACACTGGTGGAATGACATGCCCTAGGCACACCGTATAATTTAAATCTTTTTTCATTTTTTAGGTATTGTTAATTGGTGGGTTCGATACATATAAGTGCACCGGATAGCTGGTGCTCTCCAATATTGAATGTATCGATTACCATTTTGATGTTTTAATAGAAATTTTTACGGTGTGGTGGTGCATTTGAGCCGTTTGGATCGCACCGTCCATGGTGCGCCCTATAAAAATTTACAAGGTGCACCGCTCGTCGGTGCGAGCCCAAAGGCTTGAATGCACTGCGTAATTTTTTTAATTTTTTTCAAAAATAGGACAAATTTAAGCTCAATTCTAAAAAGTAATTCGCTAAAAAATTAAATTATGAAGTAAGAATCAATTTATCTGCTGAATGGCCTGTTGGGGAGGCATCCTGGTGATGTATGGAAAATTTGAATTTTTTCCCACCGTTTGGAAAAATTCAAACTAGAAGCAACAACCAATAGGAGAGAAGAATGTGTCCACGTGGACTACGGATGTTAGGGTGTCCAAGTGGATGAAGTGCAGCACCGGTGTAGATGGGCTCAAAATGCATTGAGGAGGGTAATAATGAGTTTTACCCCACATTTTAAATTATTAAACCCTGTTCTGGTGCGGTCAACAATAACGTGCATCGGTGCGTCCAATAATCAGGACACACCAAAGAGTAGCGTTTTTAATAAAAAATTAACGAGTTTTGTAATGTTTTTTTTTAAATGTGTGTGTGTATATATATATATATATATATATATATATATATATATATATATATATATATATATATATATATACTATGCGTTTGTCTCTTTGACATGCATCGGGGCGTTTCAACATATTTAGCACATTGGTTATTGGTTTTCAAAATTTTGCGAGATCTACTAATAAAAGTATATTGATAGAGCGATGCGATATTGTCTATTTAATGCACCGGGGGGTTTATTGTCAAGCACATTGGTGCATGTCGTATTCATTAACGCACCGTGCTAGTGGTATTAAAATAATACCAGTTTTTTAATTTTTATTTTAGCGTGGTGCGATAGAATTTGTGGTTGGCCTGGTGCGTTATGTGTAAACACACACTGTTGCGTTTTGTGATAAAACGCACTGGAAAAAATACATCCGCTAAAACCTCTACCCGCTCGCCTCTGCTAGAAACCTCCGTTATAAACATATTTTCGAGCTCTTTTTTTGCGGGCTTCCGCTATAACCTACTCTAGAGGGTCTTTTCCTTGCAGTGCACAACTATGGCGGTCTAGGAATTATTCTCTTAAAATCTTTTGTGTACAAAAATAAAATTAAAAAAAATCAAGTAATTCCTTACATTTTTAAAGGTCTAATATGCTGAAGTTGGCCTCAGTGGATGCTAATAACCATCATCCTAATAATAATAATAATAATATATCTTTATAGAATATACATATTGTAGAAGAGAATGTAAAGATCAAGAAATAAACTCTTGATTACTTTGGTCATTATAATTGTTATGATCTTTTTCATAATTCTCCAAGACTTAATCATCGGACATTTAATTGATGCTTTGATGAATTTAGAAAAGTATTTGACATAATGTGCATAACCAACCTTTGGAATAGATGATAAGAGCTAAAAGTCCCTTTTGAGTTGATATTTGTTGTGACAACATTGTAAAAGAAGGCTATTGCCAAGTTTAGAAACTCTGAGGGTTGGTCAAAAGAAATTAATTGTAATATAGAATTTAAGCAAAGTTGTACCCTATCACCTATCCTTTCTTGTATATACATTGACAAGCTAGAGGGTTGTTTGGAAGACACAAATTGTACCAACATGAGTTTGGTGGGTATAGTAATCATCCTTCTTCTCTTTGTTAATGGAATTTTTCTTATGGTGAGGAATCCCTATGATCTTGACAGGCAAATACAAATTCTCAAGGAGTTTTTCTCTAGTATGGGTATGGCCGTTAACACTTACAAAATAAACGTTATGATAATCAAATCCCAAAACATCACCTATGCTAATTTCATGTATAACAACAATAACTGAGAGTAAATGACTCCATAAAAATATATTGGAGTTGATATTCATAAGAAAAGGATTAATGGAGCGTGGAAAACTTATTATGGACATGAAAATAGTTGTAAATTGCCTGATCTCTAGTTTTGGGATAATAATAAATTCCTCTTTGAGACTCTTATATGGATGTAAAGTTTGGGGTTGCAACATATCTATAGATTCATGGAGAAGGATAGAGCAATTCCAAAAGTATTTTATAACATATAATCTCAAAATTAAAGACAATATACCCTATCCTATCATCCACATATAAGCAAGTTCCCCCCCTTAAAGAGCATGGCCATGACCATATACCTAATGTACAAGAACAAGATAAATAAGATAGGACACAAGGGGCTTCCTGATATTGCTTCATACTCTAGTCAAAACTACATGTGGCTTAAGCAAGGTTGGCACAAAGACTCCAAGTACTCTTGGATAAATCACTAGGGAGTTAAGGAAGAGGTTACTTTGTAGAATAGTGATAATATTGAAAATATTATTACATCTAAATTTAAGGAGAAGTTGTGGTAGAAAACATAATTAAAGGATACGAGAAAAAAAAAGATATTATAAGGAGGTGATCAACCCTAATCTAGAAGATCAGAAGTATTTATCTATTTTAACTAGGGTAAAGAAGAAAATAAACATTGCTAAAATAAGAACAAACTCTCATGATCTCCATAGACAAACATAGCATTAAACAATTCTGTCGTGGGATGAAAGAATTTGTTATCTTTGTGACACTAAGAGTGTTGAAGATGAAAGTTGATTTCTCATAGAATGTCTTGCGTACACCCACATTAGAGCACAATTTCGATATATTTGCTATAATATTGACCTTTATAACCTTTTAACTCACCCCAACTATGCTGATCTAGGAATGCTTCTCTTAAAATTTTCGATTACAAGAATAAAATTCTAATTAAACCAAATGATTCCTTACCTTCTTAAAGGTCCGATATACCGAAGTTGGTCCTTACCTTCTTTAATGAATTTAGAAAAGCATTTGACATAGTGCCCATAACTAACCTTTGGAATAGACTAGAAGGGATAAAAGTCCCTTTTGAGTTGAGAGTTCTTGTGATAAGGTTGTACAAGAAGGTTATTGCCAAGTTTAGAAAGTCCGAGGGCTGGTCAACATAAATTAATTGTAATATAGGATTTAAGCAAGGTTGTACCCTATCCCCTACCCTTTTATATATATACATTGTCAAGTTAGAGGGTTGTTTGGAAGACATAGGTTGTGCCAACATGACTTTAGCAGGTATAATCATCATCCTTCTTCTCTACGTTAATGATGTTGTTCTTAAGGTGAGGAGTCCTTATGATCTCGACAAGCAACCAAAAATTCTCAAGGATTTTTGTTCTAGTACATATATGACTGTTAACACTTACAAAATAAATGTTATGATAATAAAATCCCAAAACATCACTTATGCTAATTTCATGTGTGACAACAATAAATTGGATTAAATGACTTCATACAAATATCTTGGATTTGATCTTCATCACAAGCTTAACTACAACTATAGCATTGAGGAAAGGTTTAATGGAGGGTGGAAAGGTTATTATGGACTTGAAAATATTTGTAAATCGCTAGATATCTAGCTTTGGGATAAGAAGAAACTCCTCTTTGAGACTCTTGTCACTCTTGTTATCTTATATGGATGTGAAGTTTGGGGCTGCAACATATCTATGGATTCATGGAGAAGGATAGAGCGAATCCAAAAACATTTTATAACATATAATCTCAAAATTAAAGGCAATATATCCTATCCTATCCTTGTCATAGAAGCGAGTTTCTTCCCCATCGAGAGCATGGCTATGACCAAGTATCTAATGCACAAGAATAAGATAAACAAAATAGGAGACAAGAAGCTTCCTGAGATTGCTTCATAATATAGTCAAAACCACATGTGGCTTAATCGAGGTTGGCATAAAGACTCCAATTACTCTTGGCTAAATCATTGGGGAGTCAAGGAAGAGGTTACTTTGTAGAATACTGATAATATTAAAAATATTATTACATCTAAATTTATGGAGAAGTTGTGGTGCGATACATAATTAGAGGATAAGATAAAAATAAGATATTATAAGGAAGTGATCAACCCTAATCTAGAATATCAGAAGTATTTATATGTTTTAACTAGCATAAAGAAGAAAATCAACATTGCTGAAATAAGAACAAACTCTCATGAGCTCCATAGTGAAACAAAGCACTGGACAATTCCTGAAATGTCATGGATGAAAGAATTTGTCATCTTTGTGACACTAAGAGGGTTGAATATATATGAAAGTCACTTTCTTGTAGAATGTCTTGCGTACACATAGAGGGTACCAATTAACTGTTGGCCTCAGCCGTTACAATACAGAAGTAACTGTGTGCTATTTTCGTCTGTCGACCGTCACCCTCTCCTGGTTCAACTGCGGAACTCTGAGCTATGGATCGATCTTCTCAGCTGCATAGATGTGTGACTTTCCTATCCAATCTACCATACTTCCCTTGACCTCTGCTTGCTCTGCTTGACTCTCCAAAATGCCAAGTCCCTCAACTGATCTCTGCCCCTCAGCCTTCTACCCTGCTGCTGCTGTTCTCGAGATCGCTCCGACCCCTGAGACATGCATCCTTTGTCTGTCAATCTTCTCAGATCCTACAGACCTGCAACTGTCAGCGCCCAACCGTGCTGCACAATCTTTGCCTGTGTTGACATCTGTCACGATCCCAACCACCTTCAATAATTGTCATTAACTTCCTTAGCAACCCCGAACTGTTTCCAAGTACTCTCCTTGACTTCTACGCGTCTTTCTGACAGGATACAGTTTTCCTTCATGTTGGTCATACTGTCTGTCAACTTCCTTTCACAACCCAAGGCTTCACCGGTCCACCCCTTCCTCCTCGCTTGGCTTATGCCCAAACCTGTCGGAGTCGTGGTTCGACACATGTCGACCCTCGACGCTTCGCTTAACTTGTCGTCGGTTGACCATCCTGTCGACTGCCGACTTTCGCTGCATCGATTGGTCACATCCCCGACTGATCCTGCTCGACTGATTGACTTTGACAAGCCAATGTTCTCTTCCGCACTAGTGGTCGTCGATACTCCCTCTGGTCGGCTTTCTTCAAGTCGACTAACTTTGACTGATCTTCCTAAGCCGTGATGCTCCTGCATCAGCTTCCCCAGGTGAAAAAGAACTTGACTGCTCCGTTAGTCTCCTGAACTCTTCTTCGGAAATCCATGTCGCCTCGTGCAACTCTTCATTTTCCCATCGCACTAAGTATTCCTTCCTTCGCGAACCGTGCGTACACCCGACTTTGCATTCCTTTATTACTTCTGCGATTTCTTCTTTCTGTCGATCTGGAATCTGCACTGTCTAGTCGATATCCGACACTTCCGCGCTTCCATTGCTTGAACCTTCTTCATACTTGTACATATCGGAGACATTGAACGTTGGTTAAATGCTCAAGTCATTTGGCAGCTCCAACACATAAGTGTTGTCCGAAATTCTCTTCAAAATCTTACATGGTCCAATCTTTTTCAGCTTCATCTTGTTATACGTCCCTGTTGGAAATCTCTCCTTCTGCAAATGTGCATAGACCAAGTCTCCTTCTCTGAACAACTGTAGTCTCTTCTTCCTGTCGGATCTCAACTTGTATGCAGCGTTACTCTTTTCTATGCGCTTTCGCACATCTTCATGCACTTCTTTCATATGCTCTGCAAATGATTCTGCATTTGTGCTTTTCCTGGTTTCTGTCGGTAACTCGACCAAATCCACCACTCCATGTGGGATTCTTCCCTGAACAATCTGGAATGGGCTCAACCATGTCGACCGATTCACATAATTGTTATATGCAAACGCTTCTTGCGCCAACACGTTCTCCCACTACTTGGGTCTGTCGGCCGTCAAACATCTCAGAAGGTTTCCCAAACTTCTGTTCACCACCTCGGTCTATCCGCCTATCTGTGGATGATATGCCGAGCTAAACTGTAACCCCGTGTCCAGTTTCTTCCATAGGGTTATCCAGAAATGTCCCATAAACTTGGTATCTCTGTCCGATGTGATACTCTTCGGTAACCCATGCAATCTGACTACTTCCTTGAAGAATAGTACATCAATGCCCATGGCATCACTTGTCTTCCGACATGGAATAAAGTGTGCCATTTTCAAAAATCTGTCGACTACAACAAAGATTGAGTTGCTCCCTTGTTGCGTCTTCGGCAATCCTAGCACAAAATCCATGCTCATGTGCTCCCATGGGGTATCTGGTACAGGTAATGGTGTATACAACCTCGTGTTCTAACTTCTCCATTTTTCCAACTGGAAAAATCTACATTGTCGAACCCACTTTGCAACATCTCCTGTCATTACTAGCCAATAATATTTTTCTTCGACCAATACCCTGGTCTTGTTGATGCCAAAATGACCTGCTAATCCGCCACTATGCAACTCTCGGATTAGGTTCTCCCTTATGGATCCTCTGGGAATACACAACGATTGTCCCTTGAATAGGTATCCCTCTTGGATAAAATAATCCAAGTATGGAGTCTTGTCGACACTCCACGGTTCATGACAAGCTCCCCATGCTTTCACAAAATCCTCGTCGGTCTCATACTCTGTCTTCACCGACTCTATTCCTGTTTCCTGAACTGTTGTCATGTTTAGTAATGCAAGCCTTCGACTTAGCGCGCCGACAACCTTGTTCGACTTGCCCGACTTGTGTCACAACATGAATGTAAATCCCTGTAGGAATTCGACCCATTTAATGTGCCGCTGGTTCAACTTCGACTAAGTATTAAGATACCTCAGTGTTTGGTGATCTGTGTATAACACAAATTATTTGGGCAACAAATAATGCCTCCATTTCTTCAATTCTTGGACAATAGCATAGAATTACTGGTCATAGACCGAATATCTTTGCTTCACATCATCCAACTTTTCACTAAAAAATGCAATAGGTCATCCCTCTTGGATCAACACTGCTCCAATTTCTATTCCACTCGCATCACAATTGACCTGGAAAACTTTGTCAAAATCTGGGAGCGCCAATACTAGGCTCTCAGTGACCTTTTCCTTCAACTTGTCGAAACCTCACCGGGCTGCTTCCGTCCACTTGAATTCGCCCTTTTTCATGCACTCTATCAAAGGTGCACAAATCCGACTGAATCCCCGAATGAACTTCCTGTAGAAACTACAAAGTCCATGGAAACTCCTCACTCTAGTCGTATTTGTTGGTTCCGACCAATCCAATATTGCCTTCATCTTTTCTGGGTCCATCACCAACCCTTTACCCGAGAGTACGAATCCCAAGTACACCAGTCCTTCCTTTATGAAGGAACACTTTTGCAGATTCACCATTAGCTTCTCTTCCTACAACTTTTGCAACACCTGTCAAATATTTCCCAAGTGTTCTGTCTTGGTTCGACTGAAAATCAGGATGTCATCTAGTTAGACTACGACAAAATTTCCCAAGAATGGTTTCAGTACCTCATTCATCAATCACATGAATGTACTGGGTGCATTAGTCAATCCGAATGCATGACTAACCACTCATACAGCCCTTCCTTGGTCTTGAATGCCATCTTCCATTCATCCCCTTCTCTAACCCGAATCTAGTGATAACCGCTCTTCAGGTCTATCTTCGTGAAGTACTTCGCTCCACTCAAGCAATCCATCAATTCATCCATCCTCGGTAATGGAAACTGGTACTTGATCGTGATCTTGTTGATGGATCTGGAGTCTGTATACATTCTCCATTCTCCACCTTTCTTCGGTGCTAATACTGCTGGTACCGTGCACAGACTCAGACTCTTTCTAATCAATCCTCTGTCCAACAACTCCTGGACCTGTCGATTGAGTTCCTTACCTTCTTTCGGACTCATCCTATGTGGTGCTTTGTTTGGAAGATTCGACCCTAAAATCAAGTTGGTCTGATGGGATATGCTCCTTGTCGGTGGAAATCCCATCGGTGTTTCATCAACCACTGTGCTTAGAAACTCGTCAAGCATCTTTTCGAATTCGATCGAAATTTTCTCCATTGTCAACCTCTCGACACATGGTCCTTTCGGAATGACAATGTAACATCCTGACTGCTTTTCCTCTTTCGCGATGAATTCTTTCGATGAGCACATCAACACTCGCTTCTCCCAAAAGTTGCTCTCGCTGTGCTTACTGCCAACTCACTCCTCTGGTCTCGGCTAAGAGTCCTATACATGCCATTCTTCCGCTCTGTGACTGTGTTGGATCGACCATCATAGATAATTTTTTGATCATACTGTCATGGTCTCCCTAACAACAGATGGGATGCGTCCATTGGGATTACGTCGCACAGTACACTATATTCAAATCCTTCGACTCTGAAGTTAATCAGGCACTGTTTGGCCACCTTCACATGATGCCCTTTCTGTAACCATGATATCTTGTAAGGGTGTGGGTGTTCCTAGCATTTCAAATTTGCCTTTTCGATCACCTCTGTCGACACAAGATTCTCAGTGCTTCCACCATCAACTATGGTCTTGCAACGCCATTCGCCAATTCGTACCTTGGTTCGAAATATGGCCTTTCGTTGTGCCGGCTCTTGCTCGTCGCGCTTGCCATCCAAAACCAGTGTCCTCCTAGCTGTCATGGCCCGACTCTTCTTCTTACCATCCTCACTGCTGTCGAATGCCGATTCTTCCCTCTCGTCGACTTTCTCATCCCTTCGACGTCTGGGTCTCGACTTCTCTGTAGCATGTAGGTTCTCTGGGAACTCATATGCCTTGTGTCCCGCTCCATGATACTTGTAACAGATTATAGCTGGTCTGTTAGCTCCTTTTCTGTCGGATGGACCACCTCGACCATACGCACCTCGACCACGTGTTCCTCGACCTTCGGGTCCGTTCTCTTGCGCATTCTCCCTTGTCGATGTCCCTTCCATCCGTTGGTTTTCTTCGACAGACTTCGTATCCCGAACAGTCATCCTGGCTCCGGTCGCTGCGTATTTCCTCGACAGTTTCTCTTCTGCCTTCAGAGCTAATTGGCAGGCTTCACCCACTGCTCTGAATCTTGACATGCTCAATTCGCCTTGAATGGCATATTTCAAGCCGTTCACGTACCTAGCGACAGCTTCTTCTCCTTCATCAGTCTGACCCGACCTTATCGACAATCTATAGAACTCTTCCGTGTACTCCTTCACGGTCATCTCTTTTTGTCGAAAGTTATGTAACTTCTGGAACAAGGAAATCACATAGTAAGTTTGGAAAGAACTTCCCCTTTAGCGTGGCGACCATCCTATCCCAAGACTTGATTTTCTCCTTGCCCTTCTTGACTCTGTCAGCCTGCACATTGTCCCACCACTATGAGGCATGACCCTTCAACCTCAGACATGCAGTCTTCACCCGTTTAGGATCCTCGATCTGCTCTGCGTCGAAGTATTTATCCATCTCTCTGAACTAGTCGATCAAGTCTTCTGGATCCATACTTCCTGAGTAGGTACGTACATCTATCTTTGTCAGACCTCTCAAATCCATCTGAAGTTTGATCAATTTATCTTCTGGTTCTTCTCCCGCTGCTTCCCATGCTTCCATTTCTTCGACCTCCTCGTCGCTGTGGTATAACGCATTGGGAATACAACCATGCTGTTGGTTTTCTTTGATCAATGTGACTTCATTTGTTAAAGTTCTCATTGTTCGGAGGCACTCGTCAAACGTCTCTCAATCAACTGTGACTGTTGCGCTACGCGCTCTTCATCCAACTCCTTGAACGTTAACACCTCTGTGAGCCAATTTCAACCTTGGCTGAAACTCCCACTTCCTCCAATCGCAACCGGACTTCAACAAGTCATGTACAACTCTACCCAACCTTAGCTGGAGCTATAAACACACTTGCAGTTTAATACCACATGGTGTATCTTTTGCTCTGATATGGTTATCCTTCAAATCTCATGATGCTGTAGCTCTGATACCACTTGACGCAAGGCACCTTATGCAATAATGTTCTTGCTTAAGAAATTACACATGACACACATGTTCACATAGACAAGATGCAAACAACATGCCAGAAGCTGGCATATATTACTTCTACCGAATTGATTACAATGCAACTGTAAAGGAATGAAATAACTAATTAACTGTCGGCCTCAACCATTACAATACAGAAGTAACTGTGTGCTATCTCCGTTTTTCCACCGTCACCCTCTCCTGGTTCAACTGCGAAACTTTGAGCTATGACTCGATCTTCTCGGCTGCGTAGATGTGTGACTTTCCTATCCAATCTACCATACTTCCCTTGACCTATGCTTGACTCTCCCTCAACTGATCTCTGCCCCTCGGCCTTCTACCCTGCTGCTGCTGTTCCTGATATAGCTCCGACCCCTGAGACACGCATCCTTTGTCTGTCGATCTTCTCAAATCCTACAGACCTACAACTATCAGCTCCCAACCATGCTACACAATCTCTTTCCGTGTTGACATCTGTCACGATCCCAACCACCTTCAATAACTGTCATTAACTTCCTTAGCAACCCCGAACTGTTTCCAAGTACTCTCCTTGACTTCTACGCATCTTTTTGACAGGCTACAGTAATCCGTCACGTCGTCCATACTGTCTGTCAACTTCCTTTCACAACCCAAGGCTTCGCCGGTTCACCCCCTCCTCCTCGCTTGGATTATGCATAAACCTATCGGAGTCGTGGTTCGACACATGTTGACCCTCGACGCTCCACTCAACCTATCGTCGGTCGACCATCCTGTCGACTTTCAACTTCCGTTGCATCAGTCAGTCACATCCCCGACTGATCCTGCTCGACTTATTGACTTTGACAAGCCAATCTGCTCTTCCGCACCAGTGGTCATCGGCACTCCCTTTGGTCAGCTTTCCTCAAGTTGACTAACTTCGACTGATCTGCCTAGGCCCCAATGCTCCTGCATCAGACTCCCCAGGTGAAAAAGAACTCGACTGCTCCGTTAGTTTCCTGAACTCTTCTTCGGAAATCCATGTCGCCTCTTGCAACTCATCATTTTCCAATCGCACTAAGTATTCCTTCCTTCGTGAACATCGCATACTTCTGCGTTCCTCTATTACTTCTGCGATTTCTTCTTTCTGTCAATCTGGAATCTGCACTGTCCAATCTATATCCGACACTTCTGCGCTTCCACTGCTTGAACCTTCTTCATTCTTGTACAGATCGAGACATTGAACATTGGTTAAATGCTCAAGTCATTCGGCAGCTCCAACACATAAGCGTTGTCCGAAATTCTCTTCAGAATCTTACATGGTCCAATCTTTTTCAGCTTCAGCTTGTTATACGTCCCTGTTGGAAATATCTCCTTCCGCAAATGTGCATAGACCAAGTCTCCTTCGTTGAACGACTGTATTCTCTTCTTCTCGCCGGCTCTCAACTTGTATGCCGCGTTACTCTTTTCTATGCGCTTTCACACATCTTCATGCACTTCTTTCATATGCTCTGCAAATGATTCTGCATCTACGCTTTTCCTGGTTTCTGTCGATAACTCGACCAAATCCACCACTCCATGTCGACCGTCACCCTCTCCTGGTTCAACTGCGGAACTCTGTGATATGGCTCGATCTTCTTGGTTGCATAGATGTGTGACTTTCCTATCCAATCTACCAGACTTCCCTTGAGCTCTACTTGACTCTCCAAAATGCCAAGTCCCTCAACTAATATCATCCCCTCCTCCTTCTACCCTGTTGCTGCTGTTACCGAGATCGCTCCGACCCCCGAGACACGCATCCTTTGTCTGTCGATCTTCTTAGATCCTGCAGAACTGCAACTGTCAACGCCCAACCGTGCTGCACAATCTTTGCCTGTGTTGACATCTGTCACAATCCCAACCACCTTCAATAACTGTCATTAACTTCCTTAGCAACCTCAAACTGTTTCCAAGTACTCTCCTTGACTTCTACACGTCTTTCTAACAGGCTACAGTAATCTGTCACGTCGGCCATACTGTCTGTTGGCTTCCTTTCACAACCCAAGGCTTCACTGGTTCGCCCCTTCCTCCTCACTTGGCTTAAGCCCAAACCTGTCGGAGTCGTGGTTCGACACATGTCGACCCTCGACGCTTCGCTCAACCTATCGTCGGTCGACCATCCTGTCGACTTCCGACTTCCGCTGCATCGGTTGGTCACATTCTCGATTGATCCTGCTCGACTTATTGACTCTGACAAGCCAATCTACTCTTCCACACTAGTGGTCGTCGGCACTCCCTCTGGTTGGCTTTCCTCAAGTCGACTAACTTCGACTGATCTTCCTAGGCCCCGATGCTCCTGATTCAATTAAAGGCAATATACCCTATGCTATCCTCCTCATAGAAGTTAGTTTCTCCCCCTTTGAGAGCACGGCTATGACCGAGTAGCTAATGTACAAGAACAAGAAAAACAACATAGGAGACAAGAGGCTTCTTGAGATTGCTTCATTCTCTAGTCAAAACCACATGTTGCTTAAGCTAGGTTGGCATAAAGACTCTAAGTACTCTTGGTTAAATCATTAGGGAGTCAAGGAAGAGGTTACTTTGTAGAATAGTGATAATATTAAAAGTATTATAACATCGAAATTTAAGGAGAAGTTGTGGTGTGATACATAATTAGAGGATAAGAGAAAAATAAGATATTATAAGGAGGTGATCAACCCTAATCCAGAAGATCAGAAGTACTTATTTGTTTTAACTAGCATAAAGAAGAAAATCAACATTGCTAAAATAATAACAAACTCTCACGAGATCCATAATGAAACAGAGCACTGGACAATTCCCATAATGTCGTGGGATTAATGAATTCGTCATTTTTGTGACACTAAGAGGATTGATGATGAAAGTC
The DNA here is from genome assembly GCA_027924585.1 of Larix kaempferi. NCBI lineage: Eukaryota > Viridiplantae > Streptophyta > Pinopsida > Pinales > Pinaceae > Larix > Larix kaempferi. The sequence goes on from BSBM01000232.1 coordinate 21,372,642, forward strand.
ACTTTCTCATATAACGTCTTGCATACACCCACATTAAAGCATAATTTCAAAATATTTGCTATAATACTGACATTTCTAACCTTTTAACTCACCACAACTATGGTGATCTAGGGATGCTTCTCTTAAAACTTTTTGAGTACAAAAATAAAATTCTAAAGAAAACCAAGTGATTCCTTACCTTTTTAGAGGTTTGGTATACCAAAGTTGGTCTTACTGGATGCTAATAACCATCGTAGTAATAATAATAATAATAATAATTCTTTACATACTATATATAATGTAGAGGAGAATGTAAGCAACACCAACTAAACCCTTGATTACTTTGATAAATACAATTGTTATGATCTTTTTCATAATCTTCCAAGACTTAATCATCCAACATTTAAATGATTAGTTAGCATTGTTGAATTTCCATTTTGTATTTACAAAAATGAGTGATATATTAAAGAGTAGTCATGCTCTAGGTTTTATAAGACAATATATACTAGAAATTGCACCTGATGGTGCAAAAAGTACATCGTAATAACGAGGCTAGGTGGAAGTGATGTAGTTATGAGATAACTTGAGAAGTGGAAGGCCTGAAGTTATTAAAATTGAAAAAAAAATGTAAATACAAGAAAATTACTAAGTATGGAAGGAAGTAGTGTACATGATGTGTAGATGTATATATATTTTACATTGGAAATATTTGGTATATGCATTTTTTTTTTGCAAACTAGGGGGAAAAAGGCAGTAGCAACAATGAATAAAAGCCAATATAAAGAGCACTGAAAATTGGTAAGCTAGTATAGTTAAAGTGTTCAAAGAGGAATTTCCGTGTGCATATAATAAAACTTTACTTATACAAGAAAGATGTTTACAAAAAGTAGATATAATTCAGTGTACATGTAAATGTCTTGCTATGAGGTTGTTGTTCCAAGTAAGGACCAATGTTTCATTTTGGTTGCAGGTAAGGTGTCAACCTTTTGTACCTTGAAGTAAAAGAAAAGCTATACAGAATGGGAAACTAAAATAGATGAGATAGACAAAAAGAAGAATAGTAAAGGCAATGGAAAACAAAGCATTATATTACCTTGAAACTAGAAATGCCAACCTAATAGATTTAGTGTGTGTGTGTGGAATGAAGGTACATGAGTGACAATGAATTATGAATGTGAATGCTAATAAATATGCATTGACTACCGCACATGGAAAAGGTAATTAATAAGTAAGTATCAATAGTATGTAAAGTCGATAAAAGAAGAAAACAATAGATATAATAAAAAAGTGAAAGTAAAAACTTACAATTGAAATAGAACAGAACATTGAAATCAAAATTAAAATTGTGTAAGGAATTGATTTAAACAAGCTAAATACTTATCTCGATATATAATGATGTTGCTTCATATATTAGAATTTAAATATTATTGTGAAGTAATTAGTTTAACTATGCAAGTACCCATTCTTTACATTCGAACAACAATACATATAATGGTTTTGTTTCATAGACTAAGATATAGACTAAGATATATGGCTTTGATAAGTATATGATCATATATATTGCTTTGGTGATTTTTTTTTGCATCCTTAATCTCTGAAGATTATATATGCAAAATGTCTATACCAACCCTATCCATAATGCATATTTGGTATAAATAATGTACATGACTTATTAAACTTAATACTATAGGAATAAAGTATACTATATATAAATAGAGTATAGGGACTTGAAGACCTGCGGAGATGATCTATTATGGATAATTTGTATCATTGAAGATGGGACGGGTGTTTAGTTTGGTTAAAATAATTGCTTCACAATAACATAAAAATAAGTAAATGAGAAATTATATAAATGTTTAGTGATATTAAAGCGTGGAAAAGTTATAGCTTATGTTTGAAATTGGAGTTAGAATAATAAATGTTTGAAATTGGAGTTAGAATAATAAATGTTTTGAAATTGGAGCTAGAGCAGTAAATGCTATATATATATAATATTTCTCGAGTAAATGTTATATCTATCTATATATAATATTTCTCGATTGCTAGTACGAAAGATCACAAGAGTTCATGTTGCCTAAATGTCATAAAAAAAAATGCATAAGATGAGTACCATGGACGATTTGTTTGGTTGTGTATCATTGGTAACATGAGAGGTATGTATTGGATGGTATGCTACTTTAGTGTAATTGAAATGAAAGTAATTAATTTAAAAAATGCATAAGATGAGTACCATGGACGATTTGTTTGGTTGTGTATCACTTGTAACATGAAAGGTATGTATCTCCTATGGGGAAGATATAGGTAGGCAGGTTCATGGAATTGTTAGCAACAGGCAGATAAAAACTCAGGGGGGAGGGATATTCTTCGTTGGGGTTACAGTCCTAAAGATATGTTCTCAATGAAACAAGCTTATAACCTTCAAACCAGATCTGGAAGTAATGTGGGTGATCATACGTGGCAAGACTTATGGAAGGCCAAATTGTGGCCTAAGATTACCCTCTTCCTTTGGTTGATGCTAAGAGGCAGGATCTTAACCTGGGATAACATTGTGAAACGTGGATTTGAGGGTCCATCCATCTGTGTCCTTTGTGGCCAACACAGTGAAACTATAGCGCACCTTTTAGATGAATGTCATTTTACTGCTGCTCTGTGGGATGAAGGAGCCAGGATTTTTCGAAGATCTGAGTGGGTTAGGACCATACCTCAGCAAACGGTGAGGCATTGGAGAGGGGATCCTTTCCATGGGAGATTCCTGAACCGTATATGGCAACTCTTTCCTGGTTTTCTCCTATGGGAGGTGTGGAAGGAACGCAATAAACGCTTGTTCCAGGGAAAACAAAGCTCGTGGAAGATTGTTTGGGGGTGTATCCAGCGTGGGATTAAGGAAACTTTGAAATTATCTTTGTGGACTGATCAAGATTTGAGCATACCGGACAATGAATTACAAATTCTCCATACTTGGGGTATTATGGTGCTTCCACAGTTCATCGGGCACAACAACATGAACAACAGGAAACAAAACAGTTCGACTGTGTGGTCACCGCCTCAACAGGGGTGGCTAAAGCTGAAATTTGATGGAGCTTCCAAAGGAAACCCCGGAATGGCAGGGTATGGTGGAACGGTGCGAAATTATCAGGGAAAGGTTTTGTTCAGTTACTATGGTCATCTTGGGCGTGAAACTAATAATGTTGCGGAGTGTGAAGCGTTGTTACAAGGATTGAGCATCGTGGCTCGTCGTGGTATTAGCAGTATTATAGTGGAAGGTGACTCTAACATGCTGATACAAATAGCTACCAAACTAATTAATGGTACCCAGGCTGCCAAGCTGGCTACTTCGTGGAGTCTTACTTGTCTGGGCAACCTCATCACCTCGTTTAACGCAATCGTTTTCCAGCATGTCAGGAGGAATGCCAACTGTTTGGCTGATGCGCTTGCAAATCGGGGTGCCAATAAATATAATGAGCGATGGGATGGGGATGCCTTGGAATTACCAATTGATACGTGTAGTCTTAATTGTATTAAGATCGCCGAGTGTGACCGTAATGAAACGCTGTCAAATGCTGACGATATAACCTGTCCTCCTATCGTTATTAACAGAACTGATGGTATCCGTCTTTGATTGTCCGGACAGATGATGTTATGGTAAGACGCCTATAAGGACAGTTGTATGGTGTTTCGAGGTTCTCATATCGGTTGGGGAGTTTAAGTCCAGGAATTTGAAGCTTGAGATGGACATGGGAGATCGGTTTCGCACGATCCGTAGGGACTATCAAGATCATCGGAGGATGGTGGTGACGAAGGATCAGGACAGGCTTAATCATGACAGAGGATGGGACATGATGAGGAAGGTTATGCAGGAAGGGGGTGGCTCTCCTTTAAATTCAGAGGTAAGGAATGGTTATAGTCACAGAGTTTCTCGCCTGGATCAAGTTTGTGTTGGGATGGGCTGCTATATTTCTTCTTTAGGGGTGCTGAGTGAGTGTAAGAGGGTGAGAACTATGCCGCCGAGAGGTAGACATCTGAGGAGAGGTCATCGTGTTCATGGGGAGAGTAGTAATGTGGGAGGGGGTGCTCCGATGCAGGCGGGCCCTAGCCGTGAACAGTGGAACACTGCTGCGACGGCGGTATTTTTTCGACGTTTCTTCCCGTCGGGTGTGTAGCAGGAGATTGAGGAAATTGAAACAGACTTATGGCGCTTGGTAGGGGAGGCGGAACTGCTTGAGGAGGCGGTTGCTATGGCCAATTGGATTCATGAACCGGGAAACACTATGGGGCGGATGGCCCTGTATAATCGGGTTGTCGTCACCATGTGGGTGACAAAGACTCTGATTGCTCAGTGCCTGGAAACTAGGGGGGATGCTCTGTCTGTTTCTCCGCGCCTTAAAAATTTGGAAGACCTGTGTCAGGATACTGCTGAGAATTGCCATTGGATTCACATGAAATTAGATGCTCTGGCTGGAGACGTGGGTATTTCATTTCTGGCTCGGTCTAAGAAAGTGGAAAACCTACATGAGATTATTTTAGAAGATAAGAAGGCTGTGGAGGTACCCCCGGTGGTTATCATTGAAGATGAGGTTGGTCCGTTCGGCTAATGCTTTGTCTAGTTCTTTCGGTGCGGCGACTATCGGCTGGGTGAAGGTTGGATTACCATTTGTTTTTGTTTTATTGTGGCCTCTGTTATGATTCGTTGGTTATGGGTCTGATATCTGGATACTGCTTTTTGCAAGGTTTACTCTATGTACTTATGGGGTTGGACCTCTTATTGGTTCAGGGGTTTGGGTCTTATGGTTTCTGCTGTTTTAGCTCTCGATTTTGGCCTGCGTCTTTTTGGTCATGATATGGCCTTGATGACTCTGCTATGGTCTGTTTTTTTGTGGTGGCTCTGTTAGCACCGTGATGGATTTAATGGGCCTGTTGGATACTGTGTGGTGGCTCTGTTAGTACCAAGATGGTTGTAATGTTGCAAGTTGTAATTTTGCTACTTTATTAATAGAATGAAAGGTCCTTTTTTTGCTTTAAAAAAAACATGAAAGATATGTATTGGATGGTATGCTACTTTAGTGTAATTGAAATGAAAGTAATTAATTTTAAAGTAGTTGTTTATGTAACATTTGGCATTGATCGATTCAAATCTTTTTTAGATAAGAATTATTAAATTTAAAAAATCACAGTGTCAAGAGCTTATGTGCTCATGAATATATACAATTGCATAATGTAAATTGCTGAAGACTATTAAGGGGAAAGAAGGCCCCCAATAAATAAGAGCTAGATAAAAGATAGAAGTAAATAACAAGCATAACTTGTTCTCTAGTTCCCATTATAATATAATGAAATTATATATATAGAACGGTTTACCTAAAACAATGAAAACTGAAATGAAATGGTAACGAATTGTTGTAAGATAAAAGATGATAGAGTTATCATAATACAAGTGTAACAACGATGAAGGAATCATGAGCATGTGTTGAGTGATGTGAAATGTTAAAATAAAATGTTGGACTGCCATAGGAACTAAGACAGGAAAATATTTGTTTTCAAGAGATATATCCATATATATTAAAATAACGCTGAGTTGGATATGAAGGGAATGGATAATTTGCATATGGACAATCAAGTTACGAAAAGTTCATTAAGAAATCTGGGCTTCTATTAATATTTTTCATCGATCTAGAGGTACGAAAAGTTCATTAAGAAATCTTGGCTTCTATTAATATTTTTCATTGAAATAAAGCATATGTTACAGGTGGAGGTTGTGTAGAAAAACTCATGTTAGAAAGGTGTCTAGTATTGGATCATATACCACATCTGGGAGCTCCCAAAATTTTTGTTCCACCTGTGTTTCTTCGAGTCACCTCAAGGAGTTTTATACCTCGTGTACATTTTCATAATGTTGCACCATTTAAAATCTCTCACAAAGAAGCAAATCACAATGTTGCTCCATATTGTCTTATTCTACTAGCTCCCTAACAACAAGAAAAATGAAACTTATTGAAGCTACTTCCTCACCATATGTAGTTAGCTGGAGGCCTTCATTACATTTGACATGGGATATATGCAATCTCAAGAAATCACCTTCGAGTCTATTATGGAGACGTATGATAGAGAAATTGTCATTGCTATGGAGATGTATGGTATATAAAGTGTTATTTTTAATGGGATTTACTTCCTCGAGGATGGAGGCCGCCTAGTGTTTAATATGTACACAACATCTTTTTGGAGTCCTATACTTTCCTTTATACCATATCTAGTTTTTAATGAAAATTGTAGGATTGCGTTAAAAAATATGCATCTTTGAATTTTTAACAAATATCATATCTCATATCTCTAAATCATTTTTATATAATATTTTTTCGTATCACATGTCTTTACATCTACAAAAACAATTCTTAAATTTTAAAGTATAAAAATGTATAAAATTTATAAGTATCATCCAGTGACCAATTTAGTCAACAAGATTAAATGGTTAAAAGAATTCACAAATGAATGTTGCATTAATTCTTGAAAAACATCCTTCGTACCTGAATGTAATTGGTCAGAAATGATTTAACTAGCCATTATTCAAATTGGTGCAAAAAAACATCATGTGAAAAGCATAATGTCTTAAAATATAACATGTGTAATGTGGATTTAAATAAAATGTATGTTTGATAATATTTTTCAGAACAATAAAGGAGGCATGGCATTTGCAGAACACATGAGAAACACCGTTGGTGGTTCAAACATGTGACGTAAGAGGACTATGAGGCTAGAGAGACTTCCATGCATGAATTCTTAGTCATTAAATAGAGTGAATAATGGTTGTATGGCATTGAGCGCTTCGTCATCTTCCACCCCAATCTCATATAAGGAGATTCCTTTGGCGCCAAAATCTCTACAAGTTTGTTCATGCATTAAGCATTTCATTGTATGGTTTCCTTTTTAATGAATCTTATCTTTTTAACATTGTAAGCTATCTTTAAATGTTAATAAGAGATGTTCTTAGCTTGTGTTTTGTTCTCTTGCAATTTGTTACTGGTTGTAAACTAATCTCATAGTTCATAGTTTTCTTGAAGCTTGTGGGGATGGACATTGCTATTTGTCCATTATTCTTGTGCTTTTAATGTCTATACATTTCTTTGGTTTTCAAAGTTGCTTTGGGTATTTGTTTTTGCAAGCTATAGTGGGTGGTCTATTCCCGAATTTGTTTGTATTATCCCCTTAATTTTACATGAATCAATTCATAAGATGATCCTAGATATAATTATATTAGTTGTAATCTGCATTTTCTTAGTTTCTTATAATTTTAGTTCATAAACCCATATTATGGTAGCTAGGTCTATTTAGTTCTCAACATTCCCCAAGCTTTTCTAACTTAGGGACCCCTTTAGAAAATTTTAAATAAGCTTCATCAATGAACATTGCTCTATCTCTAGTCCTTTTATATGTTGCTTGACTATTAATTTCATGTTTTCTAGTTGTCATGCTAGTTTCGTATCCAAATGCAATTTAAACTAGGTTTTTGCTGATGAAGTTAACCTTTTTATTTCCCCTTGCATTGCATTCTTTGATTAATTCAGTGAAGTACCTCTGAGTTGATTCAAGTTTATTTCTAGCCTCATCACCAATAGCATCGATGTGAATGACTTACAATAGTAAGTTGCACATGGCAATGAAAGGGCATTTTCTAGAAACTACACGTGCCTAAGGAACACATATCTAGTCTTGATTAGGGCCTGTAAGTGATTCTTTTTGTGAATACTGTGAGTACATGGAAAATGTAATAATATGGAGGTGTGAGGCTAGATAACTTCATGAATTCCATGGTGTAATATCATTCTACCACTAGCATCTTAGTTGTGCTACATGATTGCTTGATTGGGTAGTACTTGAGGCTCCAAAATAGGGCTTAATGGGGGTCAAGGAAAAGAAATGGAAAACCAAGATATAATGGTGGTTATGATGTCAAAGGAATTCTATTGTACTTCAATAAGGTCAACCAAGTTGTTCTCTATCATAATCCAACTCAAGAATGAGTTTCAAGTAAAAGTGAGAGAATGGTAAATATTGACAAAGTGTTGGCACTGGATGTCAATAGGCCTTTTCCATGGATTAAGATTATTTAAATGGTGGGTGATCTTACTGATTTTTAAAAATATTTAAATGCGTTAAGTTTCCCAAAAGTCAAATATTTTCACACATTTCCCATTTAATTAAATTTATAATTGCTCTCAATTGTGTTAAGACTATGATCCCTTCCTAATGTTGTATCACTTCATAATATTGATAAAAGATGCATGCAGATTTTCAAGGTGGAACATGTACTTAAGCCTCTTGAATCTAGACTGGCATCCTCTAATCATCGAAGGTCCAATAAAGTTGTGAATAGCTTGGTTGTTTATTCTAAATTTTTAGCTTCATTTGGACATTGATCTCACCATGACATGAATTAAACATTGTGGTGTAATTATATCACTCATGGCATTGATTTGTCTTCCAAAATCTCACATTAGTCACTTTAATAAACATTGGAACCGAGCAATAGAATCATGAAGGTAGGAGTGGTGATTAAAAAGGAATTAAAAGAAGAAGAAGTTAATTTTAGATTTTAGAGAGAAAATATAGTGAAAGGTCAGCACAAATGATGCATCGCTCTCTTGGGAGAGAGTTACATTGCCATCGCTCTCCTCACTGCTCAAATGAATGCGTAACTCGGCAATAAAGGGAAATTAAAATTGATGAAGGCAACCAATCACCCATCGCTCAACCCAATGTTGCAAGCCCTCTAATCCCAACAATCAAGGTTGTAAGCTTGAAGAGGGATTTTGGATTCACAAGCAAGATTTTTTGTCCAAAGGAAGAGGATGTACAACCTCGCAAGCTACTTGAGACTCCAAACTCATGGGTATCCATAGGAAAGAGCTTTGGAACCTTGTGATGGCCTATGTTACCAGGAATGAGAAACAAGAAACATAAATGGAACGAGAAACAAAGTTTGGAAGTTTTGCATATAAGAAATGAGGAGAGAGAAAAAACAACAATATTGTACAATAGGGTGAACCTTGATAATTTGAAGGTAGAGTAGTTCCAAGTAGAAGAAGAAAATAGGTATAACAATTTAAATATGAAGCATTACTCATAGTATATTACAGTGCACCCTTCATGCTCAACCACTTAATTGCTCTGCTAATTATAAGATACACTTTTTAGATGACCAAAGGAAACATGAAAAAACAAAAAAACTTCATACTTAACATGATATAAACCATAATTACATGTTTAAACATATTATATAAAACTGATTACAAATGATTGAGTCATGCCAAAAATAAAGAACACATTTACACTTTTTTAGACTTGGCTTAAAATATAAAATAAAATATTATAATGAATAAGAGTTCAACATAAACTTGAAACCACTTCCCTATAATCATTCAACAAAATATTTATAAATATATACAAGCACTACTTAATTAGGCGGAAAGTTTATTCAACGCACACATTGTTTCTCCACTGTAACAGATTCCTAGCTTCTTCCTCGAATAGAATGATGCCATATATTTCTCATCTCTTCGACAAAGCCACTTGCCCATTCTGAAGTCCTGGTTTTTGTCCCGTTTCTCCTGTCACTTCAGGCGGCTTTCCCATTCCAACATCCAATACCGTACATTCCAACATCTGAACCGTTGATTCATTCCTGCATAATGACACATTTGCGTGCTATTCAAACTTTGTCCTATTGTGCGAGATTTTCTGCTGCTCGTTGGATGTCGTTCAGGTAGCATGCTATCGAAGCTGTTGCTCTTCCTCACGCTGCCCCACCGTCCAGTTACCACTACATCCGTAACGATTTAGCTACTGCAACCAACCAATACATTTAAACGTTGGCATTGCTGTAGTACCAACCTCTGTTTTGACATTGGAGTCTAAATAAACTTGAAGGCTTTGAGAATAATCGTCAATGCCATTGGAGCCTTCAAGATTAGTAGCAGCACTAGGAGATCCATAAGCAGCAGTGGAATATGATCCCAACCATATCCTCGTCTTCTGATTGTGATGAGGTGCGCTTATTTCGGACATCCACGATCCCCAACTCCTCATATGAACGCCTCCGTTCTGCCCAAAAGAAAGCAGTTCTACTATAATTCTTGGTTGTGAATCTTCAATCCTTTAACAATGAGCATGAGCGTGAGTGTCATTCTATTTTTTCTGTAATCCCATAGAGAGGTCAAATATGGTGCTTTAAAGTATAGTAGCATAATTCGATGTATTGGTACTTCGTGTACAGAAATTCGAAACAAATTCGAATTCGTCGATTATTCGGTGGAGGTGTAATACTAATACGTATTTTTACTAATGAATAATTAAATTTTGAAAACCAATTTAGAAAAAAAAAACGAGTTTTAATTATTTAAACATTATAAAATAGAAATACCATTCAATTTCATATTTTCTTGTTAATATAACTACTAATAACTGGTTGCCTTCTCTCACACTTCGATATTCAGGTTGTTGAGATTTTATATCTTTATTTTATAAATATATATTATATAAATGTCTATGTTTATTTATGATATGTTTGTGAATATTTGATTAAAATAATTATATATAAACAAGCTACCTTGATATTTTATTTGTACTAGATTTTTTCAATACTTATTTTTTCCTTATCTATTCATATCTGTATTCGTATTCGAATTATGCTACTATGCTTTAAAATTCATTTGAACTATAATCAGAAAGTGTATTAGGCATTTGACAAGTCTTTCAAGCCTTGAGATCATTTGGGTATTGGGGAGCAACCCTAGAAAGGGAAGAAAACAGCGAAAAGAGGGCTAGATACGAAATGGCGACTGAATTTTCTGAGAATATGGTGCTCAAACGGTCCTTAGAGGATATAATGAACTAAAATCTTTTAAGGACAAGGTCAGATCAATTGTGTTTAATATTTTAGAAACTATTGCGACTATCCAATATAATTAGCAGCGATTGCTTGAATTTTTGGGTAATTCATATTTCAATCTCAAGGACCACCTAGCAATATATATATATATGTATGTGGTTTTCTCCCGCCAACATAATGGTCTTTCCCCACTCGGTGTGCATGGCCAGTATTCGTATTCTCTGTTCTGTTTGATGTATTTCCATGTGCCATTCTACATGTGTGAATTTAATATCTCAATTCAAAGAAATACAACAAATGTCATGCACATCATTATTGTGTTGGTTACTACAGCTGCTTCCCTGGGCTTATTGTGTTGGTTACTACAGCTGCTTCCCTGGGCTGAGTGTTTTTCAGAAGGTTGTTGTATTACACCTGTTTTTTATCTCTATAAGCCCATCAGCAAATACTGTGTTGATGTCCAAGCCTTGCGAAACATCATTTTTATGCTTTTTCAAGAAGAGGCATTGAGGTGTCGGCTGTGTCTCCTCTAAACCCAAAACTATCTCAAAGTAAGGGTAAAAGTTACTATGTATAATCGAAATTAGGAGGTTCTCTACAATTAGTGTCTCCTCTAAACCCAAAACTATCCCAAACCAAAGTAAGGGTAAAAGTTACTATGTATAATCGAAATTAGGAGGTTCTCTACAATTAGTGCTTACATGAGAAATGTTGCAGAAACTAATTCATGTAATTTGCAAAACCTGGTCCTTAGTTTTCTGTTAAACCGCACGAGACTTGTGAAAAGGTTAGTTATGCTCTTTAATCATATCAATAATTATTGTTTGGGTAGTATTGTAATCTGGTATCCGATATCTCTTCTTATTGTACTCATTATGTATAGATATATTTGTAGATAAAGATTTGTAATGACATGAGATGTTTGGGTAGTATTGTAATCTGGTATCCGATATTTCTTCTTATTGTACTCATTCTGTATAGATATATTTGTAGATAAAGATTTTGTAATGACATGAGAGGTACACTTCTTAGTTTGGGTTGGGTAATTGTTTTGTCATTAGTGACATAATTGCACTGTTTTTGAATTTTATGAGCTCATTGTTTAATCATTATGTCTCATTTCTTGCAGGTTCTTTCATAGGAAGGGAGCACCAGGAAATGTACTGCGTCAAATGAAGGCTTTGCTTATCCTGTGGCCAATTTTTCTTTATATCAGATGCAGGACTGTGTGAGTAGGTTGGGACTTCCTGCTAATGAATGTCTGGAAAATCTTAACGTCTGCTCTCTAAATCTGGTGTTACGCGATCGTTTTTCGAGATTATTAAAAAGAAAGTTTTATTGAACTTTTGGAGGGGTAGTTTAGAATATTCCATTGTCAAATCATTGTTTGGATTCTAACTTACTAAACAAATAATAGAATTTGTTTTCTTGGTTTAATTTGTTCCTGTATTTTCTTTGAGTTTTGAAGTGTGCCGAAGAAATCAGGGTTAAAAAAAATTGACTGTATTGATAGTGTGGTAATGTAGGGAAGTAACTGCAACATTTCGAGGGACATTTGGATTGGTCGTTGTGAATATATAACCATCAACGTTTGATGGGTGGTTGTGAATATGACACGTCATCGAATCCAGGTGAGATTGCTCCGTTGTGGGGTCTGCTTGGTGGCTATTTGTCCAGAACTCTGTTTAACTATTTCTTTGTCGTTTGTGCAAGAAAATTTCATAGATTTTCAGGGTTAAAACATAAATTTCAGTTATAATTAAGCTTTGTCAAATGATTTAAAATCTTTTATCTGAAATGGCTTAATATCTTACCTAAAATGTCGGTAGATATGCGCTCGACTTCTGCAGTGTGTCTTGATTTTGGCGCAAGGCTTCTACTTTGACCCTAATTTGTTACATATTTGGTATTATATAGTATTAATCCTGTTCACGCTTTGTTAAACTAGTTATATCGACCATAAGTTTGGTGGTGGTTTTCTGAGGACTTGCGTTTATTTTTTCTAATATTTCTGTGTGACATGATTTAATTTTTCTAATATTTCTGAGTGTGACATGATTCCCAAGTGGTGTAGGTTTCGTTAAAAGAGGTAGTGAAGTCTCAGGGTACACATAACCCTGCCAAAATGTTATCAAGATAGATGGGTTGTTTTGAATTGTTTGAGTGATGATATGTATAGGTTTTATTAAAGGAGGCAGTGATATTTTGCAGAGAAGGTTGGTTTGGGTTATGATTTTTGAATTTTTTTTTTGTCAGTTTAATAATCTTGATTTTCTGTCTAGAGTTTTTTTTGGCAATAAAATTTGTAACTTTATATAATAATATCAACTTTATGTTGAGATTAAAGGTTATATATAATAACATTTTCAGGTATAATAATTGCCTTATATTTCAAAATTCAGTATGTCTTATATTTTTGTTATGCCAGATTTGTAAATGTTATTTCACTACATTTAATTGTGTTTGGTTGAATTAATATCTTGGAACAAAATGAAATCTTGTATCTGTAAATAATATATAATTTCTCTTCTCAATTGTAAATTTATCACAAAATATGAATTTTTTTGGAGAAATGACTTTTATCATATTTTTGAGTTTTTCATTATCGTCTTAGCATGTACTGTAAAGGTATTTTCAATCAAATATGGTTTTAACTTAAAAAAACAAATACACCAACCACAAAAATGCGTTCAATTTTGATTGTGTTTAAATGAAGTTTTAACCATAAACACATCAAATACCCATATTTAACATGAATTCCAAATATGACATATTTGCTATCAAACTTGATAAAATGTATCATGATTGGCAACTTCCCTACTACAATATGGTTTTAACTTAAAAAACAAATATATACATTCATCGAGTAATGCAACCATAGCAAGTGTCACAAAGCGAGATTTGAACCTAGGTGGCGAGGACAACAACATTCCTCCCAACCACCCGATCTACACTCAATTGACAATTAATATTATTTTTAATGAGACATTATGTTAATTAATATATAAGTTTATGTTTATGGAAATTTTTTTAATTTTATTTTTCATATATATTATTATTAAAAATTTTGTTAAGAGATATATTAAGTGATACACTTTTTTCTATATATGTATTAATTTAAATTCATTTTAGTTAGAGCATTTTACATTTTCAAAGATTTGTATTTTAGTTTTTTGATTTTTTTCTATACTTAATAAATTAAAAGTTAGGATGGATCTAAATTAGTATAAACATTGTTTTCAATTTATCACCCACATATTATTTGTTTAAAGTGATATTAATATTGAGAATAAAATTAACTTTTTATGAAAATAGATTTTTCAAAGTGATGTTGGAATGATATCCTCAAGTATTTTTTCCAATACCTAACTTATCAAAAATTAGTTCTAGATTGATGGGAACTTTCACTAGAAGGAAGTTTGATGCACAATTAGACTAATTTAGTGATGAACTTTTTCGACATTTATAATATAAGAGGGGTAGTAAAGAGTTAAGAACATGTATTTCCTCTTTGTAGATCAAAGGTTTAAATCCAAAGAGGGGTAGAGTATTTACACATATATAGACCTATATATACACAACTATGCAATCCAAGCGCCAAATATGGATACTTTGTTGAAGAGAAAGGGACTGTGGCAATATACTAAGGTTGCTATTCTAGATCTGATGGATGACCAGGCTAAGTTTATCATTGATGGAAAAAAGGATAAGGTTGTTGGGATCATCACGACCTACATTTCAAGGGATATTCACTTTCATACAAGCGAGATCGACTGCTCTCATGCCATTTGGAGTAAGCTGAAGTCACTATTCGATAAGGTTAATGAAAGTCAAGTAATGCATATAGAGAAAGAGTTGATCTCTAAGTTGGAACCCCTTTTCTTTGAAACGAATGAGGATTATTTAGCTCATATCAAGGATCTATAATTGAAATTACACAAATGTGGTTATGATTTTTCGAAGAAGGATGGACAACTCATTGAACTGGTCCTAATGAATATGATGACACCTTATGGTGTGTTCTACTCTTCATTTCGTGCCAATTGGATGTCCTGTAAGCAAGATGGTAAGGAATCCACCTTTGATTTTTTTGTGATTTATTGATTAAAGACCAACCAAAGTTGCTTGAATAAGGGAATCTTGGTATCAAACACCAAGCTCACTTTCTCAAAAGCAAGGTCAAGCAAAATTATAAAGCATGTGGTCGACCGGATCATTGACTAGAATGTACCGACCAATCTACTAAAGTAAAGGCTGACTAGTTGAGATCAGTGAAGAAGAAAACAAAAGAAGAAAACATATTGCTACTGTGGAAAGGTGGGACATGTCGAGAAAACTTGTTCAAATAAAACAAAGGACTTCGAGGAAAAGGTGAAGCATCTTGAAGAAGATGCATCGATTGGTTAGTTGAACAACTCACCTAATGAAAAATTTACCTTTTATACTATCACCTCCCAGGCATTACATGCCCATACCACTTAGATAGAATGGGTAGTTGATTCTGGTTGTACTCATCACATGGATAAAGATGCTTCTCTATTCTCTTCCTTAAGTGGAGCTCCAGAACAAAAGATTTATGTGGTTGATGATTATCCTCTCACAGTTGTTGGAAGCAACAATCTCAAATGCAGGCATGGTCAAATATCCAATTTCTATCATGTACCTAGTTTGAGTGAAAATTTGTTGTTGGTTGCATAACTTACACATACTAAGAATACTTTTGAGTTTTGGTCAGATCACTTTATCATAAAGGATATGAGGCTTGGGGGTGTGACTATCGCTTCAGGATATTTAGATCCCAAATATGAACTTTACAAGTTCTGTGATTCTCCTAGGCATGATATTCAACTGACTAGATCGTCTGCACTCATTACTTAGACTGACGACAAAAGTTAAATTTGGTGTGAATGGATTGAACATTTGAAATTTCGAAGTTTGAAGATGACGGTGAAAAATAATATGGTCATTGGTCTCTCAAAGGTTGTTCCACCTGATGGATTTTGTAGAGGATGTGTGCTTGGAAAGCATCATCATCCACCCTTTGATTCTGGGAAAACATGGCGAGCACAAGACCGACTGGAACTTGTTCACAGTGATCTTTGTTGCATGAACAAACCCTCATTAGCAAGTGCAAGGCATATTTTGACATTCATTGATGATTTCCATCGTTTTGCTTGGCTATATTTCTTAAAGAATAAGAGTCATGTATTTGAAAGATTTAAGGAATTTAGGGCATTGGATGAAAATCAATGTGGTTGACCTATCAAATGTTTGAGATCAAACAATGGTGGAGAATATGTGATTCGATAGTTTGAAGGATATCTCTTGCAAAATGTCATTTCTTGGAAAATATCTGTCCCTCACACCCCCAATAGAATGGATTCATAGAGACGAAGAATGAGACCTTGGTAGAAATGGCCCAGTTCTTACTGTATACCAAAGATATTCCAACTAAATTTTGGGCAGAAGTTGTTTATGTTCAAACTAGATCCTAAGCCTTGTTTTGATTAGAGATATTAACGACATGAATCCAGTCAAGAAGTGGAATAGAAGGAAACCATCTATTGGATACCTCAGAACCTTTGGGTGTGTTGCTTGCATGCATATCAGTGTTAAATGTAGGAAAAAAATGGATGCAAAGAGTCATGAATGCATCATGATGGGCTATTTTGACGAATCAAAATCCTATCAATTGTCTGACCTTATCAAACAATAGATCATTTTGAGCAGAAATGTGATCTTTGATGAGAATAATTCAAGTAATAAGTTGTTGAACTCCTCTTATGGTTTATTGCACACTTATCCTTTTGATATTACTGAAGAATCTGGATCAACTGTACCCCTCTTTGGATCTATGACCAGACCGATGAATTCTACTCCTTATTTAACTAGTGGTCAATCTACATTGATTGAGAACATTAACACACCTTCTCATTTGACTAAAAATCATTGAACCGAATCACCACTGACTTGTCTACCTCAGTGGGCTACTAAAACAATTGAAGTTGCTGGACCTGGTGCTAGAGATGTCAGTATTGATCAACAGACCCGTAGTTAGAAACAACATGGCAATGTTGCATTGATGGCACCTAGTCTTGAAACTTATGAACTTGATACTTATGTTGATGCTCAAGGAGTGCCTAAATGGGAAAATGCTATGGCTGCTGAAATTGATTCTTTGAAGAAGAATCAGACTTGGGAACTCATTCCTTGACCGCAAGGAATGATTGTTGTGAAGTGTCGATGGGTATTATTGTGAACGTTGCAAGGATCATTTGGTAGGAAAGGGATTCTCTCAGTAAGAAGGAATTGGTTACACCCAAACCTTTTCCCTTGTTGTAAAGATGAAATTTGTTCGACAAATTCTCTCCCTTGTTGCTTATTTTGGATGGGAAATTCATCAAATGGATGTTAAAAGTGCTTTTCTTCACAGAGTCTTGTCTGAAGAAATTTATATAGAACAAAAACATGGTTTTGTGACAGATTTTAGTCTTGTTTATCGACTCAGGAAGTCGTTGTATGGTTTGAAACAAGCACCTCATGCTTGGTATGAGAAGATTGATTATTTGTTTATTAATCTTGGATTCAAACGTTGTGAATCTATTCACAGTATTTATGTATCACATGTTCATGGTGATATCTTGATTGTGGCATTATATGTTGATGATTTAGTCATAAAAAGAAATAATGTCAATCTGATTTGGGTTTGAAGAAACAACTTGCAGATACCTTTCAAATGGTTGATCTTGGTTTATTGCATTTCTTTTTGGGCATTCGAATTTTGCAAACGGATGATGGTATCTTTCTTTCTCAACCAAAATATGCTTTGGACCTTTTGAAATGATTCAAAATGTACGATTGTAAGTCTTGTGCTACACCTTATCAGTTGGGTGTAAAATTGTCGAAGGATTGTGACTCTTTGTGAGTCGACGACACTCTTTATTGGCAGTTGGTCGGTAGCTTGATTTACTTAACTCATAGTCGACCCGATGTATCCTTTGATTTTAGTGTGGTTTCTCGGTACATGCATGATCCTAAAGAAAGCCACTAGAAATATGTAAAGATAATTGTTCGCTATATTAAAGGAACTTATCAGTATGGTATTAAGTATTGTAATTTAGAATCATTGGTTAGGTTTACTGATTCCAATTGGGGAGGTGAAATTGATGGCTGAAAGTGCACTTCTGGATATGTGTTTCGACTTAGTTTTGGACCCTTGGTCTAGTTGTGTAAGAAACCGAAGGTAGTCTCTATTTCAACTAAATAAGCAAAATATCATGACACTATCAATGTAGGTACAATGGAAGTTTGGATCCATCAACTTTTAGAGAATCTTGGTTTTCCTCTTCAAGCCTCAACTATTATCCATTGTGACAATCACAGTAAAATACAGGTTGCTTATAATATTTTTGCTCATAACAAAATTAAGCATGTTGAACTTCATGTTCATTATTTGAGATAGCTGGTACATGCCAATGTTGTCTAACTTGTTTATTGCAGGATAGATTATCAGATCACTAATATCTTTACATAGCCTCTACCCGAAGCTATGTTTGTGAAACTTTGGGCTATGCTTGGGATTCAAGCAACTGCAATTATGGGGGAGTGTTCAGAGAACACGATTTCACCTCTTGAATATCTAGAGCAACGTGTTGACATGGGGGGTGTTGTAACCTATGGTTATGCAGGTTCATCACACCTTTGGATCTTCTAGAGATAGTAAGTCGATAGATAATATTCGACTAGCAGAGCAGTTGATTTGAGGTTTGACTAAGTGGTCAATTGATCGGTCGACTAAATGGTCGACGAGGCCATGGTCAACTCAACTAGAACATCCGACTAATATTTGGGACATTGGGGATTTCATGGAAACAGTTAGAACCAACGACCTTTATTTGTGGACCAAATCATCCTCACTTCAAGGGAGTTTGTTAGATCTAGATACTATAAAAGAATGAACCTATGGGTTGTGTTGATGGAATTGCATTGAATTATGATGGTGATCTCTTATGAGATAATACATTGTGATGTTTTGATCACAATGCATTGTGCTTAAGTTCTGTAACAATGTCTTTAGACACCACCTCTTTTCTTGGAATAAAGTTTCTATTTGCTATTTTCTTTTATGTTCTATGGTTCAATGTGAAGAGGTTCCCCAACAAGAACTTAGAATTCTAATGTTGAGGGTGCATGGGGGTTTCACCCAGCTAACTTGGAGATCCCCCCAAAATATGGCATCCTTCCACAGGTGACCCAGTATCCATCTCACAAAATGGCACATGGTCTTCTAAATATCACCTGAGTATATTCTAACCCTCATTTTCTTCCCCCACTTTGAAAAATGTGGCACCAATGTGCAAGGTTTTAATCTTGGCTGCCTCTTTGATTCATGTTCCTTCATCTTGTGAAGGACTATCTAGAGATGATAACTCATCTAGTTCCTCCCATGGTAGGGATCGACACAAATGTGATTTCTCACATATGTGTGCAAAGAGCACCCACCGAGGGGTTGTGCAATCCTTGGTATAAGGTTCAATGGGGAAAAACAAAACAACAAAACAAACTTAAATAATCGATTAACATTATCACAATACCCACATAGATAACCAAGAAAACATGTAAGGTATCAAATAATGGATTTCATTAATATTGCAAAGAGAGTTACAGAGGTACGAATTAGTACAATGTAGAGGAAATGGGACCTCCTTAGTTGTCCAAGGGAAGGTTCATGCGACTCCTTTTGGGACATCCAATCTCCTGCCAACCATCACTAATGGATCTCCTCAAGAGCGAAAGCAGAAATCATAAAATGGTCTCCTTCAATTTATGGGAAGATTTCGGTAGAGTAATGACGTGTTTATGATATGGAAATTGTGTGTGTGGAATGGTGACATTGAGGGATTTTTATAGGCATAAGAGTGGCCGAGAGAAAGATATAGATCCAATGTGAATCTTCTCCATCTCCTTGATTTCTTAGTGGTGAAATTAAGGTTTTGGAAGCTAGATTTGTAACTAACTTTGGTAATAAATAAAATTTCAAACACATCAATAAGGTAATAAATAATCCATCAATATTTCACAACTATTGTACCACTACACTACACAACAAATAACATTTTGTCTATTAGCTTTAGCTTGGGTGGTTAAGTGGAGAATATTTTATCCTCCCTACTTAGGTTCAAATCCCACATGTGACATTTTTGCTTCTTGTGGATCAATCTTAGTGATGATATGGGTTTGGATCAATCTTACTTCGGTGTAGTAACAATGGAAGGGCCGTTATAGAGCCAAGAGATTGGTTGGAGAGCAATGGGAGAAGGCCCACAATGTGTTGCACCCCACTCCATCCATAATGACTTTAGTACCTTGTCCCTTGTTTTTTAGGAGACCAAGCCCTAGAGGATAATGATTTCGGGAATTGGCATGAATGTTTAATTATAATAGAAATCCTAATCATAGGTCATTTATCCATGATATAAAAAGGTAAATCATTTAAGTAGTTTAGGGAAATATATATATATATATATATATATATATATATATATATATATATATATGTACACACACACACACACACACACACACATATACATACACACACACACACACACACACACACACACACACACACACATATATATATATATATATCTATATATATATATATAATACATACATACATACATAGATATGTATGTATGTATGTATATATATGTGTGTGTGTGTGTGTGTGTGTACATACATACATATCTATATAAATATACATACACATATATGTGTATGTATATTTATATAGATATGTATGTATGTACACACACACACACATATATTTATATGGTAAAGTAGAGATGTTAGTTCCCACTATTTGGAGAAAATGAAACAGAAAATATGGAAAGGCAGTGAATTTATGGCCACATATGCCTTTGGCTTTGCGGGGGTTTGACGATCTTTTGGCAGCCTGACTCAGTTGGTCTCTCGGATTGGTGGGCTACTCGCTTTTCCTTGAGTGCCATGTTCAAGGATCGAGTGGGTGGTTCCTCTGGCAGGCTTGTGAATATTTATGGGCCGAGTTCTTTCCCTCAAAAAATTGCTTTTCTTCAGCAGTTATTATGGATAAGAGACCAAGCATCTAGTAGGTCTTGGATTATGGGGGGAGATTTTAATATGATCACGTCTCTGGAGGAAAAAAAGGGGGTAGGAGAAACCTGGATAAATATCAAGAAGCCTTTGGAGACTTTATATCCCAAAGCCCCTTCGTTGATATCGATATTGGAAATGGGCTGTACACTTTGAACAACAAAAGGGGCGGTACTAATCTGGTGGCCTCAAGAATTGACCAGTTCTTGACTACGAAAGATCTGGTAAGAAATGGGGGAGAGGTCCATGCTTTCATCCTGCCGGCAGCTGGCTCTGATCATTGGCCTATTTTCCTCCATTGGGAATGGTCCATTGCCTCTCTTTTCAAACCTTTTAGGTTTGAACAATTTTGGTTAGAACTTAAGGATTTCAAGGAACTGGTGGGCCAGTGGTGGTAGGAGATTGTTCCTCCCAGGGGGACCGTGATGTTCCAGTTCCAACAGAAACTTAAAGCTCTCAAAGTCAAAATAAAAGAATGGAATAAATATGACTTTGGAAATATCTTTCAGGACAAAGCAAGGGAGGTTGCACATCTAGAGTTGGTGCACAGAAGAGGAATGGAAGAAGGATGGACGGATGAGCTTAAGGATCAGGAATTTAATCTAATGATTCAACTGGAAGCTAGGGAAAAGTAGGAAGACATTTTTTGGAGGTAGAAGTCCAGAAATCAGTGGCTTTAGAAGGGGGATATGAACACAAAATTCTTTCACAACGCTATTGTCCACAATCGACACAAGTCTAAAATTTATAAGCTTCGCAAATCTGACAGGAGCCAAGCCGAGTCTAGGCAGGAAATTGAAGAAGAACTCGTGCTTCACTTTGAAGATATTCTCAACGAGGACCGAGTGGATCGCAGCTCTGCTATTGCTAGGATCACCAGGCATATTCCAAGACTTGTTACTAATGAGCACAATGATCTCCTGAACAAACCTATTTCCATGCAAGAGGTGGAGGAAGCCATGCAGCAGATGGCTCTGGGAAAATCCCCTGGACTTGATGGCTTTACCACAATTTTTTTTCATTTCTTCTGGGATCTAATGAAGCAAGAAGTGGCTGATATTATGGAAGAATCTTGTAGAAGTGGAGGTGTCCTGAAGGCCTTTAATGCCACTTTTCTTGCCTTAATTCCTAAGGAGGAAGGGGCTGAGGTGCCTAGTAAGTTTTTCCCAATCGCGTTATGCAATGTCATTTATAAAATTATAACTAAAGTGGTTGCCAATCGTTTGAAGCCTCTACTCCCTCTTTTGATCAGTCCGGAGCAATTTGTCTTGTGGAAGGTCGACAAATCCTTGATGGTATTATACTAGCTCATGAAACCATTCACTCCTTGAAATCTACCAAAAAGTCGGGTATGATGATCAAACTTGACATTGCAAAAGCCTATGATAAATTAAATTGGCAATACATGCGTGGAATGCTGGAAGCTTTTGGATTTGGAGATGACTGGGTTAGCTGGGTAATGAATCTAGTGACTACTCCCTTTTTCTCTATCTTGCTTAATGGTTCCCCTACCGGGCTTTTCCATTCCTCCCGTGGCATCAAGTAAGGTGATCCTCTTTCCCCCTTTCTCTTCATTCTAATGGAGGAAGGGCTTGGCCGTCTCATTCAGTCTCGTGTGGAGGAAGGAGAAATTCCTGGTCTGAACCTCCATGATGGCATGACAAAACAAACCCACCAACAATTTGTTGATGATACTATGCTAATGGGGCACCCTTCAGTCCAATAAGACCACGCCTTTAAAAAAAGTATTAATATTTTTGCTAAGGCCTTTGGGCTTGAAGTCAACCCGAATAAGTCTCAGGTTTTCTTTTTTAACACTCCCCTTGTTACTCAGCACAACATCCTTCGCATCCTTAATTTTTCCAAAGGTTCCCTACCTACCAAATTCTTGGGTGCTTCGCTTTCTGAGGGAAACCTAAGGAGGATTTCTTGGAAAGATCTTCTGAATCGTATTAAGAGCAGACTCCATAGTTGGATTACCAGACCTTTAAACTTCCCTAGTAGGCTTACGTTGGTTAAGTCCGTCCTTCAGGCTATGCCAATTTATCTTTTCTCCATGTTATCAGTTCCCAAGTCGGTTCTTAGATCAATTAGAGGTATACAGCGTAATTTCTTATGGGGTGGCAGGGAATCTAATTCCAAATTCGCCCTGATCAAATGGGATACCTTATGCCAACCTAAGGAAAAGGGCGGCCCGGGGCTCAGAGATCCTGAAGTTATCAGTGATATTCAGGGTTCTAAGCTTTGGTGGCGCTGGTGCAACCATAACAATGAGCCATGGGCCAAGCTATGGCAAGTCAAGTATGCCAGGACCCATCGATCCAACCAACTGATTAGATTTAATGCTGATATTGAGGGCTCTCACATTTGGCTGAAGGCTCTGAAAGGAAGAAAAGTGGTCCAGGACCATAGCTTTTGGGAAATTGGGGATGGTGAGCTGGCCAATTTCTGGGATGACTCTTGGAATCAATTTCCGAAACTTCAGAATGATCACAGGTGGTTGAATATCAGAAACCATGGGCTGGCGGATGGAAAAACTAAAGTGTGTCATTTCTGGTCCAATCAACCCGGGGAATTTAGCAGATATTGGATTAACCAGCAGTGGTGGAATGGTATCATTAATGAAGAGGAGGGCCGTGCTTTTGGGGAAATTCTCCAAGAAAGATACATCCGAATGAGAACTAGCCCGGACAAGCTTCGACGGGGATATCAACAGAAAGGGGTATTTAGCATCAAGGAAGCGTATGATCTGTAGACGAAGAGGGAAGCTGATGATGACAATCCTTGGGCTAAGTTATGGGAGATGAACCCTTGGCAAAAAATGGCCATTTTCTGCTGGCTGGTTTTTTTGGCAAAGAGTCCTAACTGGGGATAACCTTAAGAAACAGGGAATTCAAGGCCCCTCCCATTGTCCGTTGTGCAAGAACAGTGAGGAAACTCTCAGCCATCTGTTAGATGAGTGCGAGTTTTCATCTTTCCTTTGGGATAAAGGTGCAATGATTTTTCGAAGGAGTGATCAGGCTCATGGTCAACCTGGTCTAATGCTAAGCAATTGGGATGCCCAAGCCTTTAATAATCCTATCATTGCTTTAATCTGGCAGATGTACTCGGGCATGCTTTGCTGGAACCTGTGGAAAGAACGAGATGGAAGGATATTTAGGGATAAGAGTCATCGTAAGGAGGAGGTTTGGGATACTCTAGTTCACAACATACAAGAAACTATTCGAAGCTGTCAATGGACTGATGAGGACAAAAATCTCATGGAGGGAGAAATGCTCATTGCTAAGGGTTGGGATCTTGGTAAGGATGATCTGCTTGGGCTACGTAGGCGAGAAAAGATTTGTAGACCTTCTATCCCCAGGGTCTGGTCACCCCTAGGACTGTCAATGTTTAAAATAAATTTTGACGGGGCATCGCGAGGAAATCCTGGGGCCGCTAGATTTGGAGGGGTCTGTAGAAATGCAGATGGGGAGATTCTGTAGGTGTTTTTTGGTCACCTTGACCATGACATGAACAACTCGACAGTACTGGATGGTCTCATCTTTGGTGTGCAGATGATTATTCAGGGTGGATTTTTCTCGACCATTATTGAGGTAGACTCGAACATCATCATCCAAATGGAAAAAGATCTTGCGCAGGGGAAATTGACGGAAATAGTAACCTCCAACTGGCGTCTCTCTCACCGTATGGACACCCTGAGTCACCTTCTTCGCTCTCATTGTCAGTTGTATTTCGTCCACATCAGGCGGGATTCCAACAAGGTGGTTGACTATTTATCTAACCTGGGCATAGATAGGAAGGGAGGCCATGTTGCGGGTAACATGGTAGTTTTCAACAATGAGACATGGGCCCCTAAGTGTTTACAGCTGGTTGCGGAGGACCTTGGTAGGTTCCAAATGGAAAAAGAAGGACATCATGTTACCCAAGGAAGAGACGGGCGTAACTCGGAGGTCACTCCGATGATGCATGGCTGATGTGGTTGTTAAAACCGAGAAGGGATAAGTCACACAATGCAGTTGTTAAGGGAATGAGAGGGACGTACGTCTTCAGACTTTTTTTGATCCAAGTGAAGGATTCGTAGCAGCTACATCCTGTATGCATAATGATGGAAATTATTTCGGATAATGGTGAGGGTACGATTCTGGGCCTTGTCAGGTTTTCGGGTGGCTTGGTCATTTATGGCCCGGTTGGCCTCATCATGAGCAGGCAGTATTTTTATGGGGGTTCTTTCCTGTTCAAAACTCATTCTTGCTCCGAAAGTGATAGTAGGGATTTCCATGTCTCTGTGGTTCATATTCTGAGAGTTTTCTCAAAGGTGTGCTTGTTGTGCTTCACGCAATAATGGCCCCGAAGCGTAAATTTGTGGCTCCCTCTGGGACGGGCTCTGCTAGCTTTGCATTGAAAGGAAAAGAGAAGGTTACTGTTAGGAGAGGAGGAGTGGGTAGGGTTACGACAGAGCAAGCTCAGGATCAGTCTACTGCCCATTTCTTTTGTGATCATCTCCCTGACTCCATTAGGGTGGATATTGGAGATATTGAGAAAGATCTCTGGAATGAAGTTAAGGCCCTCCCTATTGAGGACGTCAGGAGTTCGGTTGAGGAATGGGTCACGGATCCGGGGACTACCGCAAGGTGAGCCTCGGTTTATGACAGAATAGTGATGACCTACTGGGTTACTAAGAACCTTCTGGCTCATGTGCTAATAGAGGGAAATGCGAAGAGGCAAGGAGACGAGGAACCGTCAAAGGCATGGAAATCCCACAACGCGGATAATCGGCTCATGCACTGCAAAATAGATGATATTGCAAAGAAGATGGGGCTCTCCTTTTCATATCCCAGGCTAGATGCTAAGGGGAACTGGATTCCCACAAGCAAGGTGCCCAAGAAGGACCTGTCCCAGCCAACTGTTGCTGCAATTCCGACCAAAAATCCTCCCCCGCAGAAGGTGACAGATGTTCAGGTATAGGAGAAAGACAAGATTGGATCCTCAGCTAATCCTATGAAGGGGCTAGGGATTTAGTTTTCTATTTGGTTTCTAGATTTTTTTGCGTTTTCTGTGTTTGTAATCCGGATTATAAATTGTAATGGGTCTTTGATGATAGCTGTTAGGTGGGATAGGGGACTGCTCACTGTATTGTCCAATTTTGCATGTACAAAAAGAAGGTTCGAATCCAGGGACACTTGCTTTGTGACTATGTAATTCTCTGTGTTTTTTTGGGCTGTGGGAGATGGGGTGGTCGATCTGTAACTCAGCTCCGCTTCAAGCGTGATATGTATCTTTGGCATTTGCAGTAATATGAAGTTTTTATTTACAAAAAAAAAACATATGAATTTTCAAGCTTGGGGGAGGCATGGTAACTATGTATGATGATAGTGGACAATGAATGCCTTAATGCCTTGTAATTTTCTAATATGAATTATGCATACCCAATAAGGTCCTATTTGAACTTTTTCCCCATGTTGCAGGTAGAACCAAATAGGTATTTGTTAGATCTGTCTTCCTCGAGCGAGGGGAGTTTAGTAAGACTAGATGAAAGTGAGACATATAGTAGGTCTACAAGAGTTATATCAACTAGATGTCAAAATATTAGAAGAAAATTCCATAAACGCATGGAATTTTTTCTTGCTGAAGGGGGGTCATGTTTCTATGATGATGAGACAATAAGCGACATCGAGGTGCCCTTGAGGTACAAACATATAGTGAAACAATGGGTACCCAAGGATCTTCCTCAACTAAACACAGATTTTTGTGTGAACGAGAGGATATATCGAATTGCACCATCGTCATTACATGGTTTGGGGTTGTTTTGCATGGATGGCATAAAGGTCGGTTACGCCAGATGTACAGAATTGATGGAGAATGTTGGACCCTGTTACAACTACAAATATTGGATGCGCATGGTCCAATATACACGAAGTAGGTGCATATATGGATTGCCAACAAATTATTTACAGCTGAAAGACAAGGATCAAAATAAAGGAGCAACGTTGTACATTAACGGAAGGCCAAAAGCTACAGGGAATATTGTAGGGTTTATAAACAGTACACAACCAGGGTCTACAATTAAGCAACCCAACTGCATATTTGAGGGGCATGAAGGAAACCGTGTTTTTGTACGTGACATTAAATCCATAGCCGCAGGGGAAGAGTTGTTTATTACTTACAATTTGAATCGAATAGATACAAACACAGTTACTATGGGAGTGGTACATCTAACAATTTACCCAACCTTTTATTAATGAATTTAACAAGTATTTTTCATTAGTCTGTTGTTATAATTTCGTTGAAATTTTCTATATTTACTTCGCAGGGTAGTGATCGGGGCATCTCCCCAACAGCTGGTCAGAGGAGTACAACATCCTCGAGGCAACATGTATACATATTTGTAATAGTACAAATATAATATGAAAAAATAGTTTTTTGTTGTTGTGTTTTTTCATGAGTATATTCGTTTGGTTTAGGTAATGTTATTTGTATATTTATTGTAGAGTGTTGATCGGGGAAACCACCTAGCTGTTGATCATACGACAGCAGCCTCGGGGCAATAGGTATACCTGATTGTAATCGTATAATTTAAATACATCAAAATGTTTTCTTATTATGTTGTTTCCGTGAGTATTTTGGTTTCGTTTAGATAATTTTTTCTATGTTTTTGTTGCAGGGTGCTGTTTGGGGCACCTCCCTAGCAGTAGATGATACCGAACCAGCCTCGAGGCAGAAGGTATACATCGATGTAATTGTACAAATTTAATATGAACAATTTTGTTGTTGTTGTTGTTGTGTTTTTTCATGAGTAGATTCGATTCCTTTAGATAATGTTATCTATATATTTGTTGCAGAGTGTTAATTTGGGAAACCACTTGGATGTTGATAAGATGACAACAGCCTCGGGGCAATAGGTATACCTGATAGTAATTGTAAAATTTAAATACATCAATATGTTTTCTTATTATGTTTTTTTCGCGAGTATTTTGGTTTCGTTTAGATATTTTTTTGTATGTTTTTGTTGCAGGGTGCTGATCGGGGCACCTCCCTGGCAGTAGATCAGGGAAAGTCCCCGACCATTTATCAGATGAGTAGACGATCCTCGAGGTAGAAGGTATAATTCATTGGAATTGTACAAATATAATATGGAGCATCATGTTTTTTTTGTTATGTCTTTTTCATGTGTATATTTGTTTCATTATGATAATGTTTTCTACATTTTTTTGGCAGGGGGATGATTGGGGCAAGTTCCCAGCTGTGGATCAGACGACACCAGCATTGAGGCATTAGGTAAACGTAATTGTAATTTTAGGAATCTATCATGATTGTTATGTTTTTTTAATATAATTTTTTCCTCAATCTATTGCTTTCACGTCAGCAATGTTTTATATATTTTTGTTGCAGACCACTGATTCGACGTATGATCCAGCGTCAGAGAAATCAATAGATTTTGATGTGGATGAGTTGATGCGCGATGCTAACATTGGTTCTTCTCTAGACCCAATTAAGATGACAGAGAAGACCTTGAAAACAATTAATGAGGATATCCTTTGTCTACTATTCATTCAACCACAAGCACATGAGATTAGAGAAAAGGTTGATGTTTTGGTAAAGAGATCTCAGGCCTTGAAAGTAAGTTGCGGACTCTTGAATCAGAATATAAATTCATTTAGTATTTTATAATTTTTACTTGTATATGATGGTGAACTAAAATATGGTTTGTATATACATGATTTTTTTGCGACCACACACTAGTGGTCAAGGCGGTGTTGGCACTAGTGATGCTCGTGAAGAGTCGTCACATGAGAAAACGACTCCACGTACATCTCATGTGCCATTGTTTTCGAATGAACAGTAGTAAACACATTCCGCGACACCCCCGAGGCCAGTTGTGAGTTCACCCGCTAGTGACCGACGCACACTAGATCGTGCAGAAGAAGGGGTCGATGCAGAGCCTGCTAGTATTGATATTGTTGAAGCAACATTTCCTGGATATTCCCGTTTCACTAGCATGGGTACACTACAGACAACATTTTTGGTGGATGAAGAGATTGTTCCAATAAAGATAGAGAATATCCCAGGTATTCATACATTGTTCAAGTTAGTGTTTATAATTTGATTGTAATATATTGATAAAACATTGTTTTTCAACTAATGATGGCATGATCATTTTGCATGAAATGATGTTTTTTATAAACATATAAATGATTTGTCATTGGAGATATTTGGGCCCACCATCCGCACAAGGTGGGATACACAAAGTAAAAATTTAAAAGATGAGCTCACTAATCGGTTGGTTGGCATGTTCGACAACAAGACCTTTAATTGAGCCGAGGTCCTAAGAAGGCTGGACAACATATGAATATTGTGAGGGACCAATATAGGGTTCATCTAGAAATGAACCCTAGGTATGAGTGCCCTATAATGATTCTAGGAAGAGAGTGGAAATCCCTAGTGGAATATGGAAAGGAGAGGGCTCTGATAAAAGAAGGAAAGCTACCACCGGGCACAGGAAGGTATGCAATACTTTCCACAATGTAATTATAAACCTTATTATTATTAATTTTTAGATCAAATTTGGAACATCTAACGTATTTCAACACTTTCATAGGTTTTCAGACACATCAAAGGCGACAAAGGAAAGACAAGAAAAAATTGGTCAGCACAAGCTTGGGCCTAGTGGTTATTCGAATTTGGCGGCACGAATTGTAAGTATCGAAAAACCAATATTGCATCCAAATAATAAATTGCAAATTATTTTTGTTTTATTGCATTGCAAAAGGTAAATTCATGACGTTATGTAAATATACATACCGACCGATTCAAGGAGGTTCCCACTGAGGAAGACTTGAAGCTTGGCTTCCGGCACGACTTTGGAGCTGTTGTTGAACGCCAAAAAAGCTTGTCTGGGAAAACACAGTCTTCTGGTGATCCATCTTGCACACAGGTATATAAAATCATATACTTTAATGAATATTTATTTATTTATTTATTTTCCTTGGAAAAAAGCGTAATTTCATTTCAGCTGGTGAAGAAATTACATTCTGAATATGCATAGAAAGCATACAGTTGTCCACTTAAGGAGCAAAAAAGTAAGTTCACAGAGATGTGTAGAAACATCCAAGTGTCCACTTAAGGATCAATAAAAACAAGTCATAAAAAAAACTGTTCGTGTACAACCATCCGGTCTGTTCATAGAAACTACCCACGGTAGAAAGATACCAAGTTAAAAACTAGTAAGCATAAGATAAGAAAAACCAAGATGACTCCCCGAGTCTCTTGCAAGTGTCCACTGATATAACTGTAACATTTTTGTTTAAACAAAAAACCTCCCTGCTAGCAAGTATCAATAACTGTTCATATTCCAAAAACCTGTCCTAAGCCTGTGCCTGGACCGTTCCTAAACCATGTAAAAGCATGTCGTCCATGAAGGGTCTATGATAGTACTCATAGAGAGTTCCATTGTTGTATTCCTTCACTTTCCACAACCCCACTGCCATGTCCCTGCCAACCTTAGAAGCCTCGTCCGCCTCCTTGTTGTTCTCCCTATAAACATGTCTGCAAGAAAAATGTAAAAAGGAAAGTTTCAGTTGCAGAATGCCCTGAAGAATATTATCGAGTCTAATATCCCTGCATAGTTGAGTGCCATTAGTCCAATTTGTGACATTCATAGAATCACCATATACATTTAACCGGTGACATCCCTTTTCCTGTGCAAAGATGAGAAGAAGTTTTAAACTCATAATTTCAGCATAATTATTTCCACCCTCCCCCAGTCCCCAAGAAAGGTTGAATGTGTGGTTTATAGAGAGATGTAGCGTTGCCCCACCCCCGCAGTTTAAACCCAGAGCAGATCCATCATAAAATCCCCAAGGCATAGTCTCATCAATGTCCAAAGGAAGGACCTCTCTCTGTTTTGCCACTTTGATGTGATGAGGGAAAGCCTCTCGGAAACCACATATCTGAACAGCAGTTACCACCGGAGTGCATTGTTTATCATTGAATATCATCATATTCCGAGCCATCCAAATGCCCCACGCCACCAATAACGGAAGGTTTAAGAAATTTTTTCCAATAGGGTCCGAAACCCACCGAGTCCAGGCCTCCAGTACAGAAATCCCTGCCCAATTTAGTAAAGCATTAAAAATTCTGGAACATTCCGCCCAAACTTGCACCGTAAAAGGACACTGAAGGAATAAGTGACAACTGGTTTCCTCACTGTCTTTGCATAAAATGCACCAGCCCGGCCCAACCCGATTCTTCCTCTGTAAAAAGTCCCAGGTAGGTACAGTGTTTTCGAGGATATTCCACATAAAAAGACGATGTTTCAATGGACAGTATATCTTCCAGATTTTTTGCCACCACCCTACCAGCTCACGAGGATTCAGGAAATGACTCAGGCTGGTGTATCCCTCCTTGGGTGTGTACAAGCCAGTTGGGGCGCCTTCCCATACCAAGCAGTCGTCCCTGTCCCGTAGATGTATATGTGATCAAGATAAGGCACCTAAATAAGCCCTCAAATCCACCCGATCGGCCACAGTTAGTGCCAATGTTTCCACATCAACCCATGACTGTGTCCACGGATGTATCCTATCCGGAGCAGCCAAATGAGAAAGATGTGTTATACCCAAGTCCCGCAGAGAAGAGATCAGATTACCAGTTAAAATGTGATGACCAGCGCTTCCAAACCACGGATCCTCCCCTACACAAAGTGCCTGCCCATTTCCAACATTCCAAGCGATCAGATCTCCTACCACCGGGAAAGAATTGATGACAGCTTTCCAAATAATGGAGCAACCAAAATGTGACTTATCCACCGTCCGCACCCATTCCAAAATTGATACAGGGGCAATATATTTCCGAAAAACAACTTTAGTCCAAAGGCTCTCCGATTTTAACAGTCTCCACACCCCTTTAGCTGCCAAAGCCCTTGCGAAAAGATGTATATTTTTAAGACCCCATCCCCCTAATGCTTTCGGGATGGCGATCTTCTGCCAGCGAACCCATGGGGATACATAGTCACCTTTACCGCTCCATAAGAAACGAAAGCATAATTGGCGGGCTTTCTCCAGTGTTCCTTTTGGAATCCACGAGAGGGACATCCAATAGACCGGAATGGCCTCCAATACCGATTTCACCAGAACTAGCCTACCTGCCCGCGATAACCACCTGTGACTCCAAACCTTCAACCTCTTGTGAATTTTTTCAATAAGCCATTGCCAATCCTGTTTTGTATAGGCATTTGGTTTTAAATGAAACCCAAGATAACAGAAGCCATCATCACTTTAATGAATATTTATTACTTGTGCAATCTATTCGTTATAAATATTTTCCATAAAATATTGACTCTATTTTGAGCAGGAAAGCAACAATTCACTTAATGTCGAGGATGGATAACAACCAATTGAAGATCATGCTTCAAATCTTGGTTAGAAATTTATTCATATGCTACAATTTTAAATATTGCATTGCAGATGGTGAATATTAATTGTACTTTTCCATGTTTCAACTGCAGAGCATGTAGAGGGTCACACTGTACAGGATGATCCTAGACATGAATATGAAGTACATGTTGTGGCCACAACAGGTAAAAAAACACCTTTGTAATTTTTTTTTTAAATGAAATACTTGTCATTATAATACCACAAGATATCAATGTAACATTTTCACATTAATGTAGCAATTCCGGACCCTTTGCTGCAAAATCCATGTCACGAGTACTCTACTAGGAAGACAACATGAAATGTTGATGAAGCACCAAGAACTGAACAACAAGTTCTAGAAGATGAGTTTCTTGTTGATTTTGTAAAGAGAAAAAAACATATAAAGAAGTGGTTGAAGAAATACTGTGTACTTATTTTTGATAATATAATGTCATGCATAATTTTTTGCGTACTGAATGAATAAATGGTTTAATGAATATTATATTTTATTGAATGAATGGTAAATGTTTCTTTATGATGAAATCCGCATGTTTGCACATATTTTTTTTTTCAAGTACATGCATTGGGTATGGGGAATTGAGAGTTATGTGAGGGGGGGGAGTGGCCAAAAGAGCTTCCACCTTCACGTGGTTGGTCTTGGTCAATGGAGAATTGAAACAAAGAGGATCTCAATGAGGTATTTATACCTACCATCAATGAAGTAGCTTCAGTACCTATCATAAGTGAGACCACGCTATTATGATCACAAGATCAGCTAGGTTTCAACCCATCAAATCCTTCACACATGCAAGTGCTCAATATCTCAAGCACACAAGGGTTTCACCATTAAATAACCACTCCTAGTTTCACCAACCGAAATACTTGTCTTTCAAAACAACAAGAAGGAAATTTCAGCCCAATAAACCCCCTAGCTATAAGAAGTCAATTCCAACCAAAGCTGGCTGCTTCGTCATCTGTATCACAGAAGTGAACATCCAAGTACATCAACACATCATGTTCCCAAGAAATGCATCTCTCCAAACTCCATCAATCATGACATCACATCAAGCCCCAAGTCCTCCAAACAAAGCATCTCACCATGCTCAAGGTCTTCGCATTAGTGCTCTTGTCGACAATAAGTCCATTTATCGCCGATAAAACCTACCCTATACAATATATAGTCTTTCCAAAACTAGATAAGTTTTTCCATACTAGAGATTACATGATTATGATGCCTAAAGTTTCACATACTATAAAATAATTTGTGAATAGGTTGAAGGAATCATGCCTTCAAAGTTAAAAAAACCAACTACATTTGTCATTCTCAAAGATACTGATGCACCCACAGAAAGCAGTCATCCATGACATGGAGACTGGATTTAGCACACCTAGGGTCTATAAAGAAGAAAAAAACCAATGTCTAATGGAGTGTAAAGCCTTTTGCACTTAGGCCTCTATAACAACATCAAGCTTTCGCAATATTATTGTAACCTATCATATGCTCTAGTTTGAAAACATCTACAATTTGTCCCAATGGAAACTTGTCATAGTTTCGATAGTGCTATTGTTTTGTTTGCCAACATTTTCTCATATGCTATATTCATACCCATAATGAGCAAAGGTATTTCATCCTTGATAAGATAAATATGGAGTATAGGTTTAGTCTCGAGGTCACTTAGGAAGATGTATTTTTTAACATTCATCGTTGTTACACCATATTTTTCCACCTTGTGAGCATTAACACTCATTGGCCTCCATTATCCAGTTATGGGCTTAGAACCACTTTTTGTCCTCCATAAACCCTTTTTGCCCTATTTTTTCTCCTATACGCGAGCTGCTTCAATGCAACTTGCGCATACGCATGATGCACCATTACAACCCACGTACATTGAGTTAATTGGTAAAAGAGGGTAAAAACTCCTTTTTTCACTCCAAAAAGCGGCCATTGTGTGATCTTTGGCCCTCCATGTATATCGAAACGAATTGATCCGACCTTTCACTTTCCTTTGGAGGGTTATATATTGAGCCATTATGCATGGAAGGAAGAGAGGAAGGAGAGAAGAGCATCGAAACTCTATTGTAATTTTTCCATCGCTTGAGTCTACATCCATTGATCCTTGTTGTTGTGAACCTCTTATGTTCACCTACCAAACTTATCCATATCTTGTGAGGGATTTTCTCCTTTACTCGTGAGTTTTCCATTGCATAGGGGATTGAAGTGGTGGAGGCACAATTGGAGGGACCTAGTTCTTGGTTCAGATGAGTTGCTGACAAGAGGTTGTATCTTGTACTTCTTGTTCATATTAATAGAAATACTCATTTTCTCGTCTAATTGATATTGTGAATGATTTTTTATTATCATTGGGTACATTTACTTATATATATCATGGATTATTCTATTATTTGTGCTAACATATTTCATATATCATATCCACTTGCTTGTGTTTATTGTTGAGACTAAGCTTCAGGTTCAAGTGCGTTGATTCAAAAGCTCAACGGGGATCTTCATCGAATGTCTGGATTAAGGTTGGTCTTTTATTCCACTTCTTAGCATTTACATTTATATAGCATACATTGGGAAATGAATTTATTTATGGAAGTCATATGTCTTGTGTGGTCTACCCCAATCCATAGGAATTTTTTCTCCGTAACAGAATTGGCGACTCTGCTGGGGAGAAGCGTCCATTTGGGGTTTTTGGGAATTTTCCTTATTTTGAGTCTCTATTCTTTCGAGCTTCTGTGTCATTGGTAGGTCGTCAGGTTCTGATAGAAAAATATTGAGTTTTTTGGGCCTTTCCACTCATTTTTTGTTCACCTATCTTTCCCTGTACGCTTGCTAGCTGTGTTTTTCCCGCGTCTATACGCGACTTTGCCTTCTACAACCAACGTATATACAGAACTGTTTACTGAACAATCGCGTACAACTCCGGATTAACCTTGTTCTTGGTGTTTGGTTGATGCTAGGTGAGTTTTGGGTGCTCCCAAGTCTTTCTGGGCCTATGTCCCGACTGTTCCTTGCCCCTTTTCGTGACTGTAAGCTCCCCTTTCTTTGATTTTGAGAATTTGGTTTCTTAACCATTTTTTCTTTTTATAGCTCATTGGCTTAGTTGAGTCTTGCTTTTTGGGGTTTGCTGGGTTATCTACACTGCATTCTCTGCATTCTTTTATGAAAAGTATTGATTCTTAGTTGCATTTTCATTTATTTTGAAAACACAAAAAAATTGTTGCATTTTCAATCATTTATAGTGAAAATCCAAAAAAATTTGCTTTATGTATTTTGCATTTTGCATTAGAGTGCTTGTGCTTTCATTAGGGCTTGTTTGTGCATGAAAAATTAAAGAGAATGCATTTTATTTCCAAAAAGGTAACTTTGGTTTGATTGTCATTTAGTGGCATATTTTTTCCATTGATTAGAAGGGTCTAGTGCTTTTTGGGTGTGCATATCATTGAGTCTTTTCACATCACTAGTTTCACGACCATATCCTTTTGAGTAATCACAACCAATCAAATTAACGCTTAACTAAGGAATTGATTAGAACATTTTCTTTTCTAGGGTGCACCAACTAGTATAGGTTTAGAGTCTTGGAATAGATCCTGTTGAGTTAACAATCCAAGACTATTAAACAAACATTATGTGTCTGACCAGGGAGTGGTGAAACCCATGGTATACATTGATGTTCTCATGACGCTCTACTTAAACCAGAGTTAATCACGAGGTCACAGGAGGTTGGTTGCGGAGATAGCCCTCCAATACTTACTGAACGTGGGAGATATATCCAGGATTTGTTTGTATCTAGGGATTCATGGGGGATTTGAACCTATTGAGTTTCAGGCTTAGCTACCCTTCCCATACGATGGATCCCACCTACGACTATTCTCCTCAGCATTGGTTATACATGGTGGCCATAGTTTCTTTACCTAGGTATCA
Organism: Larix kaempferi; assembly: GCA_027924585.1. Taxonomy (NCBI): domain Eukaryota; kingdom Viridiplantae; phylum Streptophyta; class Pinopsida; order Pinales; family Pinaceae; genus Larix; species Larix kaempferi. Next base: position 21,408,973 of record BSBM01000232.1, read on the forward strand.
CATAGGGTACTTACAGTAGTCATTCTGTGAGTGTCCGAAGTTAGATAGGGGTCGGACTACACAGTTGTGTTCGCACAGTGAAGACTGAGGGCCCTTATAACTGATTATGTTACCTCCGGTTATAGTTTGGGAGTCTCAAGCCTCTCCTAGGCGAGACATACCGACTGTAGTGTCGGGAGGTCCCTTGAGCCAGTCCCCTGTTGTGTGCATTTGGCTGTAGTTTCTTTTAGGTGTTTGATCTGTGACGTTTAGTGGGCCGTTAGGAGACGTTTATTTGTTGTTTCTTTGAAGTCATCATGGATCAAGATCCGCCACTCCACTGAGCTCGTCGGTTGGCTGGTTTACCAGCTAGCGATCCATCACAATCTCTTCACAAGAGATGTCGGAGGACTACCGCTGGTCCTTTATTCACATATCACAAGCTTCAAAGAGCTCCCATTATGAGTTCCACATCTGGCACATTGGGAGTACCCTCGACTCCGTCCGCTGTCACAAAGAGAAGCTCCCCTCCTTGCACTCCGAGGAGTGGATCGAGGGGAGGTTCATCACAGAACACTCCTCCTGGGTTTGGGACATCCCATCCCACTAGTAGGAACCCGTTCGATGATGCATTTTCATCAGGTATTCTGTATAGTTCATCTACGAGTGTGTCCGGTTTTGGTTCTACATCCGTCTCCACAACCTCAGATCCTTTTTCATTGGGTATTCACAATTTTATGTCGAATATTACTCCCACCATGTCCGGTAGTCATGCTATCTCTAGCCTTGGGATTGAGGGAACCATAGCCACTTATACGGCTTATCAGTTTGGGGGTGGTCACATTCCTCCATCTGCTCCGAATGTTGGAGGAGGGCCTCCTCCTTCATCATCCCCTAGTGTTAGTATGAACCCTTTCTCGAGTGGAGGTTTCACGATAGGTATCAGATCTATGACTTACATTCCATCGGTTAACCCGAATGCCTCTACATATATGCCTCCATCGATGAATGCTTATATGATCCCGCAACATCCTCCTCCTTCTAGCTCCTCGATTTTGTGGAGTGGGAACGTACCATTTTCTTATGGACCCTACTCGACTAGTTTTCCTACGTCGAGTATTTATATGGGACCCCATTCTTATGGGGGTAATTTTCATGGTTAGTCAACCTATCCTTACCATTATCCCAATCCCTCCTATGGAATCCCTTCCATGCACATACATGTGTATCCTTATATGGGTCAATTTGGAGGAGGATATCATCCTTCTGGTCATGGTCACGATTTTTATCAGAGTTCGTCGACACCGTAGGTGTCAACTTCGATGAACACAGTCTCACCTTCCGTTTCGCAAAGCCAGTCTCTTTTGGAAGCTTGTAATCAAGCTTCGCAACCTCAGCTCCTGTTCATTGCTAGGTTAAATTTTCCAGACCTTTCTAAGCTCACAAATGATCTGGTGTGTTATGACCCTACATGGCCCCTAATCCCCACCAAGCTCCCTTCCGATGTCCCAAAGTTTGAAGGGAAGAAGGGTGAGGATCCCGGTGATCATGTCACCACATTCTATTTATGGTGCTCCTCGAATTCCTTGAACCACGATTCTATCTGTTTGAGGCTATTTCAACGCACCCTTATGGGGGCTATTGCGAAATGGTATGTCGAGTTTCCTGGGGGAACATATAGGAGTTTCAACGATTTGGATTTGGTCTTTCTAGATCACTTTCAGTTGCCGGTTTGTTACGCTACAAGTACATAAATCTTATCTACCTTCCTCCAGGACAGGCCACGCATATCTCTGATCATATTCAAGAGTGGCGCCGACGGAAGAGGTTAGTGAAAGCCAACATTCCTCTGGAGTTTCTCCTAGAATGGTTCCTCAAGTATTTGCTCCCTTATATCTCGAAGGACGTTTCATTGTCTGGGATTATAACTGAAGAACAAGCCATCTTCAAAGCCCAGCAGTTGGACCTAGTCTATGCTCAATCTGGGATTTTGTATGACATTATACCTTATGCGCCACGATCAAGAAATGAGCCCAAGCCTATTCCTGGACTGCATGCCGATGGAATTGTTGGTTCCGCAAGCGATTGTTCCTTGGACATGGTTACGAATCAGATGCATAATCTGTCTATTAACTAGTCTACTTTTGGACAGGCTCCTGCCTTGTCCATTTCCACCCCGTTGTCCGATGTACATTTTGTGAAAACGACGAACCCATCTAGTAACCAGCAACTTGGTGGGAAAAAGAAGGGGAATAATAACCATAGGGGTGGGAACAATAGGAATAAGAAAGAAAACACTAACCCTCCTTGGGATGGCGGAAATGCTGGTGGGGATTGCAAGCTTGCTTGTTCTATAGATTTGTTTAGAGGTGGTCTTACATGCATATATGAACTCCTACACTAGTTCAACCACAATGATCTTAAATAATATTATTTCTAGTTTAATACTGTCTTTTCATTACAAACTTGTCATTCCTAGCATATATGTGTTTGAGTAATACATAACACTTAGCATTTTTAGTCTCTAGTTAAAAAATGTGTTTTGATACATGTCCTAACTCAACATTTCCACTAAATCTACAAGCATTAATGTTTTCTCCACAAATTACCATTCAACTCTAATGAAATATTTTTTATGAATTCATGTACCTCCACATGATGCCTAGTTCGACCAAGGAAGTTAACCATACATGGATAGTGCTTCATGATATTAGGGATGATAATATAATATTTGGTCATGAAATCAAAATATAGTCATCTCTTATCCAAAAGGCCTCTGTCACTAGATACACTTTACGTATGAGCTAAATGGGCACATTCTATGAGCACACATAGTGTTGTGGTTGAGTCAAGTTTCATTCCTACTCGTTCCATTTGATGAAATAGAGTTAAGGCCTCATTTGAATGCCTTTGTTGATCCAATTGCATAATAACATGGTTAAGCACACTTGAGTGAAAGTCTCAAAAAATTTAAAGGAGCCACAATCAACACACACATGTAGAACACTAAACATGATCACAATTAAGTTGGGTTAAATGCCTTGGACTTGCATAACCATTGATCTTCTTATGTTTTAGATCCAATAAATCAACATAGAAGCTTGATGCTAGAAGTAGATGCATGCATGTGACTATGTATACTAGAAATAAAAGCTCAATCCTATATCGATGCATGCATGTGACTATGTATACTAGAAATAAAAGCTCAATCCTAGATCGATGCATGCATGTGACTATGTATACTAGAAATAAAAGCTCAATCCTAGATCGATGCATGCATGTGACTATGTATACTAGAAATAAAAGCTCAATCCTAGATCGATGCATGCATGTTGGAAATAGATGCATGTTTTTCACCAACAATTTGAAATGATTCTTTGTGTGTATGAACTAAGAGGAGGACAAATATTGATAATTTTGGATATTTATCAAATGATCAGTAGAAAGAAGTAATACAAAAATGGCGGTGTTATTAGAATGGCTATATTTTTGGCATAAAGACTATCCTTAGAGAGTTATGGGAGATGTGCATAATTTCAATATACCATAGGAAAATTATGGAGGGTAAATTATAACTATAACAAAGAAAAGAAATTTTCTTGACAAGTTTCCTCTAACTCTTCATGTGCATATCCTAGAGTAAACTTAACCATTTCAGTATCTTGACTATACATTTTTCCTCTTTTAAGATTAGGCTCACTTGAATCTGTAGCCTCATCCTCACTTGATTCCTTTGTTGTATTTATTTTCTTACCTACCTCATATTGTTCTATGGGAATAATAGATTGCATCCCACCTTAATTCTGAACCAAATATTTATAAACCAACATCACATTGTTATTTCCATCTATTGTCAGAATGACTATTGATTCCACTACTTGATATACCTCATTTAACACTTCCTCTATGCATGGATTATTGAGCTATGAATCAACATATTGTATCTCACCATACTTGAAATGAGATGTTTTAATTCCCATCCAACATCAACCTTCAATTTATCTTGTACACACTACACCCACATTAAACATTGCAAATATTCCCATCTATCCTCATTAGCTCACATCTCTATTTCAGGTTTATCATGATGCATGTAAGGAGAGGAATTTAAGGCAATCCTTTGTTTTGAGATTACCTTATAGTTTTCATAATGTCAAACTAATCCTATCTTGAAACCAAATGAACTAATATTTTACAACCTCTAATGTGTATTTATTCTTTATGAAGGAAGAGTAATGTAACATCCCGAAAAATACCAAAATATAATTTTTTTTACAATAGCAATAATTATCAAAGTCATTAATGCAGAACATATAAATTAATTAGATTTCTTAACTAAGATAATTAATAACGATGACACGTCATACTTCTCAAATAAATATGATATAATTGTATTTGCCATTTCATATTTAAGCGGATGTTAATATCCTTAATGAAAGATCTTTTTATGATTATGCATAAGAATACAATTTATAGATTTGCTTAAGTTCTAAATATGATTACATGTTGTACATAGTTTGTACTATTATGATGTTCTTGACGATGTGCTGACAGTTTGTTTGTATGTTGACGAAGGGGTCCTACGAGGTACCCTGGAGTTTACTTAGCTACATTTAGCTAAGGCATTTGAATCCTCTTTCCATGTGCAGACCACAGGTAAGAAATTCTACGACAACATGTGTTAAGAGTACAAGTGTCTTTCAATTCATCGTCAATGTAAAATTAGAATGTTAAGTACTTCCTTGCGAAACAAGTTACTGGAGGTATGGATACTTGGTTCTAAACTAGTTTTTATGCTAACTTTCAAAACTCTTTAGTGTTATGATTTCACGTCGTCCAAGTATTGGTTATAAATCTGCAATTATTATCATATGACTATTATCAAACAGTGATACCAATATCTATGGATAAAGCTATTACAAAGCTTGTAGAAAATAGTGTTTATATTTTGGAACTATCATTATATTTTGCATCTGCAAAACTTAGATTACTCTAAGTCCTGAATTCATTATTTGATTGTCATTACACCATTAATATATGAACGATCTAGTGACTAGTGTTATGAACTCAACACTATAACGTATAACGTCATCATTTAACTATACCTTAGATATTACATCTATCAATTAAACTCTGCGATACATGACTAGCATATTAAAATGTGTAACACCTATCTATAACTATAGGCTCACACTATTATTATGAATTGGAAAGTTATAGCTATTGTATGAAATATTATAAAGTATATAATATCTAATTCTATTTTTGCTTGCATAGTTAGAATTCTAACTGTATCTATGGTCTCCATTATCAATGATTAACAATATATATATAAGGCTAGCTTTATTCTATATATATCTATACCCGAGCCTTAGTAAATGAATTGTTAACATTATATAGTGATTATACAATCACACCAAATGTTGGCATACAATACAATCTTACGATGCATAACAAATAAACTATAGAGACTAAAAGAAATACGATCCACGTGTATAACATTGCAATGATTTTGATGTTGACATGTATTAACTTAGCATGCTTCCCAAGCTAGCGTTGACAGGCCTAGCATTAACGTGTTCCACGGTTAAGTGATGTGGAGGCCCGGTTGTAAGGTATTGACGTGGTTTGTGTTTGAAATGGGCATTACAACAAGATGAGCTGTGCCCTGCACTGGCTCTCGATCTACTTACATGGAAAAAGTAGATGAATCAATTAATGCAATATTGATTGCAATCGTGGTTCGATAATCATCGTGCCTTAACTGGAAGATCTCCCACCATTGATCTCTGCAGGATCTGGGGCTGTGAATGAAACCCTATCCACACATTGGTAAGTAATGGAAAAATGGTTTTCGGCATTCATTGTTGTGTTTTTGGTGGAAGGTTGTGAAGCCGACCATCTGCTGCAATGTAGGGTTTTAGAATTGGTGGAGAGGACTCCTTCCTCGGTTTCTAACCTTGGACCTGTGAGGATAGTTTTAATGGTTGCAGGCTCACAATCTTGTGCCATAGCACTACGATACAGCCTGGAAGTTGTGTGTGGTTTTTCTTCTGTCAGTTGTTAAGTTCATAGTTGAACTGGGTTTCGATCCTTCAGTTTTTTTTGTGAAAAGATCTTCTCTGTCAAGTGCCATTAGGCTTCGTCGTTTTTACTGTGTGGTGTGCCAAAGTTCAAGGCTTCGTTTTCAAAGGGTAAGTTCTGACGATAGTGATGCTAGTACTGTGTTACTTGTTTTCATTCTTGCATTTTAATGTTTTAACCTCTCCGAACTGTGAACTTTGCAGATACCCACTTCATAGAACGATTCCTGTGCATAAGAATTGGAAGATGGAAATCTGCTACTGCTTCCTGGTAAGATCCGGTGGTTCTCGAAAACCTCGTGGGTGCCCTTTTGCATGGTTTTGCTGGTGACTATCGTATGCCGAAAGTTGGAACTATTCGACTTTGTTTTCGGTGATGGCCGAGTGTTGAGTTCTAGGGTCTTAGTTTGATACATACTGTACAAAGGGTAACTTCCATTTGTTTAAGTTGTTATTTGGCGATTTCATGCCTGTTGCGTCGTTGATAAGAACTTCACATTCATTTTTGTGCTGCTATAAAAATTGAGGGTAAAACCCTGTGTAGTTTATGGATCTTATCCTCATTTAAACGTTTTGGTTGACAAGGGTTAAACTTCTGTATAATGTTGAGAACCTTGATAGGTCCATAATGTAAAATCTATTATACTTTTTGAATGTTAAAACCAGAACCTAGGGTTCTCTTGCATTTATAAACAATGAATCGTTTTTGTTATGAAAAGTTGTGTTTTCAAAGTAATGTTTGAGAACGGTGCAAATAATGGTTAAGGTGGTGTCGAGCAATGATAGTTGACTGTAGATAGTTGTTATCTATACTTCGTCGTCGTTGTTGATTTCTATGTTTTTGGAAATGTGATGAGATAAGTTCGGCTATCAAGTGTTTTGGAATGGCTACGCCACAGTGTTTGATTTTGATTCACGAATGCGAACCTACCTGTAGCTTTCGTTTTCTATCTGGTTTGTACTGAGTTTTGTACCCGATACTTAACCTGTGTATTAAATGTTTTCGATGTCGTGCATGTGTTCTTACTAGGGTTATGAGCTATCGATAGACATTAGTACAGAATCGTGCTTTCTGCTAAGTGATGAATACTGTCTTGTAGTAGTCTCGAAATGTTAGTTAGGGTTTGGAAAATCTATAGCTATTAGGCTAAGAAAAGAAATGTCTAAAGTTTGCCATGAAAGGATTGAGAAGAAAATTATGAACTGTGTAAACAGAACTAGGGTTTGTAGTATCTTAGGGTTTGATACTACTGTGTAGATATTCAATAATTGAAATCAAAGGTGAAGGTTAGTGAAGAAATAAAATATATATAATTGTAATAAATCTATACAGAGATTAATTCTTGCAGCTACTATAATTCTTGAAAATACAATTGCTTGAAAAACATGAAATGTATAATATTGATGTGCATTTGCTTACTATCTAAAATAAATAGAGTTAAAAGAAATATATAGAACTATGTAGAAACATAATGTGTTTTTCTTTCATGTATTAATTAAATGAATTCTATACTGCTATTGATGCTATACTGTAATGTTTACTGTGTTTAAATATAGGACAAAATTTTAACAAGAATATTACTGTAATCATCTTTCCAATCAATGGCATTCTTCCTATCACTTATCTTTCTTAATTTACTTCTCTATACTGGAGTACGATGCAGAGAGCAGCATGGGGAAAAATATAGAGATGGATATCGATTCAAATATTTCACAAAGCTTTTTCATTTAGAATCATACTTAGATCAAAACATAAAATAATTTCTTTTGCATGTATGAGTTTAATAATTCTATAATGCAGAAACATTTAACTGTAAACAAAAGTAGGAACAGTAAAACTTGGTTGACTGTAGGAGAAACAAACAGCCCAAGGAACCTGTTCCACCCAACCTATTCCTGAAGACAACCAAGTTACTTTCCTTAGGACCCCCGAGCCTGTTCACTGAACCACCAGGAGGAATATTCTCTAGAAGCCTTAGTACACCAGCTTGCAATAGAATGTAGATTGTCCAGTCATCAAGATTCAGCAGTCAAAGAGACCTGCACCAACACCTCTGGTTTACCTTCTCAGTATAATTAGCAGACTCACAGTTGCACTCTCATATAGCCTCCCTATTCGAATCTCTCAGTGATCACCTGAGGCACTTTAGGAATATTTTTGCAGAAAATATTGTAAGGGGCTGCCTGCCCAATTCGAATTGCCTTATCTAGGTTGCCTAGGCCTTTTTGTGGTTAACTGGTCATTAATGCGCTGCCTGCTCTCTTCCACCCACCTGGGGGATAATGCCACATTTTTAGGGGTAGTTGTCCCATAACCAACAGCTAGTGGTGGAGTGCAAATGCTGCCATCTGTCCCATACCTTCTAACAGCTTCCATTCCTCCTAGTGGGTCAGTGAACACTCATTTAACAGTTCCCTTGGGTGTCTGTCTCCTATTTTAATTTATTAAATAATAATAATCAGTAATTACATTCATCCTTGACCAAAATTGGTCGCAATTACAAAACTTTGTAATTATAATTTAACATAAAGTATTTTGCAAATAAAATAATATTCTCAGAATTTGGGTAGGTGACAAGTAAACCTGGGTAGGTAAAGTAAAGCTTAACCTCTGATTCTTGGTGGTAAAATGAAGGTGGTATCTACTTAACATATTCCAAAGAAAAAATCCTTGGTGTAATATAAACTAGAAGTAAATAAGATTGAACCTAAAAAACCATAAATCCTAAGAATAGTATAATTCCCATGAAGATACCAATCTCCCACTTTAGTTTATGGGATTAGCTAAAGTATATTGCAGATTTTGACTGACTAAAGTATCTCTCTTGAATATTTTGAAATATGGAGGACTGGAGGGGAAAGTTTAGGTCAGACATAGTGCCCTCATCAGGATAATATCCATGAATGACTTCTTACTTAGCCTAAATATTTAAACTAACAAACATTGCAGCTAGATATTCTTCATTTAATGGAAAATCCCCTTTATGTTAAAGAAGCATTGTCAAAATTGACATGGTTGTAACCATAATTTTTTTTCCAAGATCCATCCATATAAACCGTAGTACAACTCAGGGTATTATATAGGTTGGCACAAGTTGAAATGAACTCAAGTGAGTGGAAACAATAGGGAAAAATAGCTTGGGATAAATTACTTTCCTAGGTTGAAACTAATCCACTCTATTATGAAATTGAACATAGGCAGATTTTCTAAGTCTATAGAGTGTTCATGTAGAAATGCGAGTATCAAAAATATCATCATCAAAATCAATAAAATTGAATGGGTCTGATGAGGTCTGTATATGTTGAACAGAGGTTGAGGGTTTCTATCTTGGGGCCATTCTAAACAAGAAACTAGTCTTAGTATATAACTACACTTCGTTTTTACAAAATGGGTTGGATGACATACTTATTTGAATAGAGGGTACTAGTGCAAGTAAAAATGAATGTTAAAATGCTCACCTTGCTTACATTATAATTAATGTGAAGTCACTCTTATGTCCATATAGGCTATGTTAATAACTTCAGCTACAAATACATCTCATCATTTGTGAATTAAGTGCAAGGTCATTGAATATAATGCCAAGGTGTGACAAAAAATTCTATTAAAAACCAGTGCTAATATAAGGTTGCTTCTGAGGTTGAAACTTGGTATTACATACCATTTTTCCAAGTCTGAATCCATATGATGTTCTCCATGTGTAAAATGATCTCTCATTTTGGAGGTGGGTGGCTCCACTATTCTTCGACTACCTTGGACACTAAAATCAACATAAACCATCGATCTCCATTACATATGAGCCATTGGATATTTCAAAGGTTGAAAGTGCCGATACATTTAGATTACATTGATCTCTAAATTAAACAATAACCATCACTATGTGGTGTGTTATGATCATTGAATCATATAGGGTTGTGTTGCACATGTATATATATAACTTTTATAACCATTTGTCAAAGGTTTTAACATTGCCTTTTGACAAAAACACTTATTTTCTCTCTACCTCAAGTAATTTGATTTATTACTTCATACCCTTATTTGTTGACCATGGGCTAAGTTTGAACTCCCAAGATGAATAAATGACTCATTTATTGCATATTGTCAAGTTATATGACACATCCATGAAATCTTTCTTTTAGAGATAATAAAGAAAACAAAATGGTTAAATTATTATCCTAGAGCATAAATGAATAAGGAAAAGAGAGTCATATTTCAGTTACAACAAGCTTCACTCATAAATTATTTTGTCCATTGATGCTCTATGAATGCCAAAAACTATGAAATAATATTCCTCATGGTTGTCATGAGATGATTGCTAATTTTGTTTATGAGGAATAGGAATTTAGCAAATATTGAAAATGTTGGCTATTAGATATTCCATACTTAGCGAATTCCTTGAGCTTAAGGCCATACACACTTCCAAAATTTAATCATATCACTCAAAACTCAACTAGGGGTCGTGGATTTTCATACATGGGATATATGTTGCATCATGTGTATCCCTAAGGATACACATAGTGTTTTTTACCTCCTTGAGGCCACACACAAACTATACAGGTCATACACAACTATAAGAGGCTATCTTTCTCTTCCTTGAGTTCATGTGATTTATGGTTGGGCATTTGCATTGTTGTTGGACCATTTCTTGAGTGGGAGTTTGTACCATCAAGGGAATGGTCAAGTGAAACTAAAAAAAAAATTTATCCCCCCCCCATTGTTTTGCCATTTTTTGGTTCAATTCATTGTGTGCATATCATGGTTAAATGCATTTGAATTTTTGTGGAATTGCCTCTTTCCCCATGTTCTTATAAAGTCAACTCATATATGTATTCATTACTTGTGTTTAATTTGAATTAGGTTTTGTCTATAAGCATTAAAACCTAGAAGTGAGTCCATCCTAAACCAAATGAATGGCACTATACTTGTATATAATTGTTTATGTTTAGGCTTGAGATTATGCACATCAAAATTTTCGGTAATATCATATCATAGAAAGTGAATGGTGATTGAGATGAGTTCTTTATCCAAACATTACTTAATGGAACAATCTGAGTACAATGACTAGTAGAGTTAACATTATAGTCTCCATATCAGTCTTAATCACTCAACGGAACTAAGGGAGACTCTAAATTTCTCAAAAAATTGTGTTGGTGAAATGAATAGGATATAATCCTACCATTTACCGATCATATGGCATCAAAGCACAAGTTTGAACATACTTGGAAAGACTTGTATGGTAAACACCATAGTTAATATTAAAGAACTAAACAAGCATTACTGTCAGACAAGTGAAGACCAATAATGGTGAGGAATTCCCATGAAAACATGATGGATAAAATACCAGGCTAACCCCGTTTGGAAATAGTTGCTTTTTTTAAAATTCCCCAATGTCGTCGCAAATCTGACGACAACTCCAATAAATCCGATGATGTTTCCATACCTCTGACGACAAATGTCATCGGACTTTGTCTTCTATCTGTGGGTATATTCGTCATATATCCGACGGCCATTTGGTCGGATATCCGACCTTCGAGAAAGTAATTGTAGTTGGATATCCAACGGCCATGTGGTCGGATATCTAATCTTCGAGAAAATAATTGTGGTCATATTTCTGATGGCCATGTGGTCGGATATCCAATCATCGAGAAAATAATTGTGGTCGGATATCCGACCTCCAAGAAAGTAATTGTCGTCAGTTATGCGATGTGTATATTATAAGAATTGTTGTCGGATATTCGACATTTTAGTGTCGGATATCCGACGAGACCATATTGTTGTCGGATATCTGTTGAAGTTTCACCGACGTTTAAAAAAAGAAGGGTTTGTCGGATTGTCGATAGAGTGATGTTGAAATTCAGACATACATGTCGTCGGATTTTGGGTTCAAATTTTTCTGTGACTACCATCTTGAAATTGGTAGCCCCAATTTCAACACACAAGGTATGCCAGCCAATGACAGTAACAATAGTTGGGGGAACAAATCTCCACCCAATCAAACCCCTAGTAGAAGCTAAGGCCCTATAACCCTCAACAATTATCCCTATGCTAGACTATGTAAGACATTACTCTCTTCCTTATCAACCTCATAAAAACAATATCCTCCTCCTTAGCCTCCTCTTAAAATAGGTGAACGCACAAACAACCAAAAAACTAAAAAAAAGAAAACAACCCCAAAACCAACTAGGTCATACCCTTTTCCATTGGTCTTCTCCACTTTTATTCTTTAATTTTCTAATTTAATAAATATCTTAATTTTAATATTGTAATATTTTATATGGATGAAACCACTTGTCATCCATGCACCTAATACCAATCTTGGGTTAACTAACTTGACCTTAATAACTAATCTAAATGTTAATCACAATGCACATTTTCCCTTTTTATTTATATTATATTAATTGACTATTTACTACTATCATACGCTAATAATACTTACAGTAATGTCAATGATTAATTATCCTAACTAAGGTTTGAGTGTTACATTCACAAAAAGGGTTTGCACAAGCTAGTTGACGTCTCCAAATATATGATACTCAACAATTGGTTTCAAGACTGGATCATTGTTGAAGATTTGAATCTTCTTGGAAATATTACATCTAAATGGTCTTTATAAATTGCGCAAATCAAGCACAATGCTATTACTCTTTAGGAATAGGGGAAGGAATTGAAATTGGAAAGCAATAAATCCCAAGGGATCCTCACTACTAAGTTGGGATACAAAGCCATGATGGAGAAGTTGTTAGAGGCTTACCTAAGTAATGGAAGGGATTCATGGTGGGCCCTAATTTGGAAGCTTGGGGTCCCTTTAAAAATAATGATTTTATTGTGGCTCACCCTCTCTAAAAATCTTCCTACCTAGGACAACACTTAAAAAATAATTTGGAATTGCCTCAATAGGTGTATCTTATGTGAACAAGATTGTGAATTAGTAGACCATCGCTTTTTGAATTTTTATTTCCCTTGGTCCACGTAGAGGGAGGTTTTATTGTCTATTAATTGTTTTATTGTTTGGAATCAATGATATTTGTTGGAATCTTTTCAATCCCAACTTTTTTTTTTTTTGTTATGGAGCAAATATATATTCCGTGTTTTTTCATATGGGGCCTATGGTTGTCCATAAACAAGACGTTGTTTCAGTATTCTCCTTTAAATATTGAAAAAGTGGCTCATTTTATTAGACCATCCTAGAGAGAAGGATGGAAATATTCTCTCTAAAAAATTCTAAGAATTTTAATTCCCCTTGCGATTGATTTCTCTTTTGCTTAGGGTTTCTTTGATGGTGCTTGTCAAGGAACCCCAAGTAAATGTGGGGTTGGGATGATTCTTCATTTTCTTCTTTTAATTTTATTTATCTAACATATTGAGTACATTTCGATTCAAACAATTAAGTTGAACTTATTTCCATGTTGTTACTTCTAAAAACAATTGTAGACAAAGGGATCAAGACGCTCCGAGTGTTGGGTGACTTTAAGCTACAAATTGACTGGGAAGACAATAAATGTCATATCACAAACCTCCTCCTGGGATCTATTATTCAAATAAATTTGGAGTTAAGATCCCCCTTCTCATGTCTTCAGGGAGTTCAACACTAAAGTTGACTCCTATTCGAAAAGTATTCTCACAACACAAGAAGGCTATCTAATGTATGAGGAATTTAGAGGAAATGAGCTCTAGTTTGAAAGCTTGATTTCTATTATATGAGGCTTTGTAGTTTTGGTTGTTTTCAGATGGCATACAATTTTTGTTTGGTCTTCATGAGCCCATCTTTGTTGTTTTATTCTTAAAGCATCAATAGAGTGTAATTTGTTTTTGATACGGTGGATGTCTCTCTCTTTGGAAGACTGTATTATGTCTATGTCATGTTGGTGTTATTGTTGTCTATTTGAAAGATAAGTAGCTATAGAGTCCTATTAAATACATGCATAGAGACTTGGTCAATGTATACTTTGATTTCCTATAGGAAATATCAAGCATAAATATGTTTTCCTTGGAAAAAAAACTTACTTTGGATCCCATATAAGTTTAAGGGTGCATTAGATTTAGAATGTAAAATATTTGTTGTTTTACTTACACTCTAAAAAGTCACAATATACAATGCATTGAGGTAAAAACATATGATTGTCTATAAACATATTACTAACTCAAATTCTAACAACCTTACCACATGATATTTGAAACCTATTGAACTATCTCCTCCTCCTCCTCATCATCGTCATTCTCATCGGAAACTTCCTCCTTATCATCACTTAAGTCATCCTCATTATCATGGTCACCATATTGATGATTAGGATTAAAAAACCTAATTGATTCACTCTCTGCATTAGTATCGAAGTTCTCTACATAATCATTATAATTGATTAAATAGGTCATAAAAGTACCAAATGTTAATATACAATTAAAAATTTTACATTATAAAAATAAGTGATTATTTTATGCAAAGCAAGAGATATGATTTTCATGATATAAAAAATGTGCAAATGGGGTAGCAAGCTAAGTGGGATTGGTTGTGGGGAAAACTCCATAGTTAAGTGTGTTTGATCCAAAGAATTTTTGTGATGTGTGACCTCCTAGGAATTCCTAGTTAATGGGTGCAAGACTCGAAAGTGATGATTAATGCTATGCAATTCATTTCGCTAGTCTCAATCCCACTTCTTCACCCTTGTGAGCATCACTCGATGCAATGAGAAAATGATCTAATAATAAAAACATAAATGAGAGATAATCCATGCTAATATTTCTATTGGTCCAACATATGATAGTAGGTAGAAATTAAGAAGTCAAAATATTGCTAGCATGGTTGGTTTGGACATGCCTTGTTTGCATGGAAACCCCAACTCGAACCGCGGAAGGTAGTTGGGAGGAGACACTTAAAAATATAGACATGATAAGGGTTTTATAGTAAAATAAGTTAACATAAATTTAGAAGGCACATGGAGATAATTTCCACATGCTCCTCTTGCCAAAAAGTGCAACCTTGTTGTTCTTTTCCAAGTTGCAAGCCTAGGGTTCTCTATGGTGGCTGTGATTTCTAACATGGGATATCGTATAGATCTTGATCCGAGGGATGTGATGGCTTGCATTGATGAAACGTCCCTTAGTGACAACCTCTTGCCCCCCTACTCTGCATTGAATTCTCAGTTCCATTTTTTAAAACTTGCTTTGATTGTAGAAGTGTTCAACTTTCCTCTGTGGCGGCTCATCAGAAAGTTGTGGCCTTCTATGAAAGAGGAGTAGTGTGATTATTTGTGATATTATGGCCATGTTTAAGAGCGATAGAGACTTGGATGGAAAAAAATTGGATACATCTCATTACTATAAGAGTGTATCAAATTTTGTGTGGAAGAGGTTTTTTTTCTTTCTATTTGACAAAAAGGAGGATATGGATCTCATGTTTAGGAATGGCCCTTAGTTTATGGGGCCAATAGGTATGTATCTTATAAGTAATACATGTCTTTTGACCCCGAGAAATACATACCCTTAGTAGAACTAGTATGGGTAAATCTGTAGTGTCCCCTTTTAAATAATTTGCAAAACTAGAAAAAATTGCCAATTTTGACCAATTCGACCCTTAGACTACGCTTGACTCAATTGCTTCCAAATGGTTCCAAATTGGATTTGAATGAGTTTGGAAGGTATTCAGACATGTAAATGAGGTTGATGTATTCTTGGACACTCTTAAAACACTTCTGCAACATTCATTTATAATCAGGGAAAAATGATGAACTTTATTAGTCAAATCGAGGTTCACAAACCCCAAGGGTAGGAGACAAAGATGGCTTTCCAAACACTGTAAAACCTTCCAAAATTTTAGAAAAGAGACATGGTACTGATAAAGGAATTCAATGATCTCTGTAATTCATCATTAATAAGTTTCTATAAGCTTCTGCAACTCCCATAAATCAAATGTTTGTATACTAGCTTTGACATAGGGGGAATTGATAGTAAATCTTCACAAATTGTTATGAAACTTAAGAATATTGCTCCAAATGCTTGTCTAATGAATATGAAACTTATTCATCATATTAATGGCACTCCATAAAACATTAATATATCATATATTGACTGAACCATTCGAATTTGATACCATTTCAAGTGCAAATAACACCATTTATTCATAGTTTAGCATTTTTACATCAAATCTCTTGGATTTTCGACTTGAAAGTCTTTTTAGAAGTAAAAAAAGAGTATATATATCATATTACAAAGATATGGGGCCTCAAGAGCTATCCCAAAGAGTTCATCATCTCAACATGTGTGCCTCTCCTAAAGGAGCAAGAATATGCCAAGAAATGGAAGAATGGTTGTAGAAGCAAGCTGAAATAAATGTGACCATGAGCTTCCCTATAGATTCAACCTGTAACAAAAGATTCCATTTTAGCTCCAAATGAAAGGTATGAATGGCCTCTCCAATTTCCAATTAGGAGGGGAATTTTTCACCCTCGAAATTGGTGCTAAGGCAAGTAGAATAGCACTCTACTGGCTCTCCTCTCCAAATGCAAAATCTCAAATGATAAAAATACACTCTCCTTATTTGTTATTGACTTTTATAAAATTCCAAAGACATCCTTATCTCGAATTCCATCCATGACATTCATGCCAACTCAAATTGGGAAGAGATTCCAATGTGTGCCACTTGTCCCTCCATTCCTAGCCTCCTCCTTCACTCAATTAGAATGGATGAATCTTTGGCTTCTATAACTCCCTTGTGCGCCCTCTTGGAGGATATGTTTAGCCCTAAAATGTCATATATGTCATATGTCAGAAATCAGGTTTGATTTGCATCATAGGTGTCATACCATCTTCATCATTGTTGTCATAGAAGCTAGGGAATCTAGCCCAAGTGTCTCAATTTCTCTCCAATACCTCTTCCTCTTCCATGGGAGTTACTCTTCCCCTCCAATTATACCTTCATTGAGTCCTGCCAAGTATATTGACCTTCCAACTCCCCAATAACATTAGACTCCACCTTGGATTCGAATGGGTGAGAATACGATGCCATGTGGTATGAGGAGTCTAGCTTTGTGTGGGTCCCACACCACCAATGTGTCTCCATGACCAAGTGCCACCTTATTTTCCTATCATAAATATCTATTTAACCCCTTTTAATATATTTATGTCAATATAATTTCCATTTGGGGTTTATTAGCTCCCTTATTCAAAATCCCAATGTTTCCACCCCAACCTAGGAAACTAATAGATTGGTGGAATTTCCTCTTTTGAGATTTATTTGAATGGGGACATTATAGTCCTCTCCACCCAAGATTGTTTGTCCTCAATAAATTTGAACATGGATTTTGAAGAACATGCTTTCTTTCCAAAACAAAAAAAATTGAAACCAATGAGACTAAAATTATTCCAGGGTCCCATTGCTTACATTGCACTCCAACAATTAGGAGTGCTCTCCAACCCATACCATCAAGCAAGAGAATTCTTGGATCCCATTTCCTTGTATTCCTTCTTCCAAAAATGATAAGTACAAAATATAGATCATCAAAGTACATGACAACATAATAAAAATGTACATCAAGGAGGTGCCTCATCAAAGAATCATGAAAGTGCTTATACCTCCAAGTAAGTAGACCATCATTTTCCAGGTGCATACAAGCATCAAGTGAATCAAATCTGCTCCAATGAAATAGGTGAGTATCCCATGTCCTATAATGATGCTCCAAAAATATGTAAGATGCATCGAAACAATCAGCCATGTATTCTTTCATCCAAGAAGTGAATGAAGAATCTCCACTAAAATCTGAACCAAGTAGGGAGCAAAGAAAACAATGAGCCTTCAAGGGGATCATATAAGTACCATTTATGCATTCATGGATGTATCATTAATAAATAAGAAAGGATGTTTTTTCCAATGTAAATAATAATGTGATCTAGTCATGTCATCATCAAAAGGAGAGATAGGAGTTTCATACTCCTCATGTGGCACCATTAGAAAAAAAACCTTTCACCCAATTTTCATCGCCAATTGATGTGGCTAAAAAAGAAGTAGGGGGTGAGGAATTATGAACCAACATTAACTCTTTGCAAATATTACCCATCGAAATATTTAATTCATCTTCTCCATAATTGGCTGGTCCAACTATTGTGATATCATGTGCCTCCTCCAAGGCTTTGAAACTCTCTCCATGAGGCAACTCATAATCCCTATGAACAAATACAAGTGCTGGTATTTCTTCTTGTTTGAGTGTATCATCTTCATGCACCTGAATATAAATATGTAACTCATGTTCCACTATTACATGAGGTTCCTCGTTTGTGACATAAATTATTTCACCCATTTCCTTCTTTTCTCGAAAGGAGAACTACTGCTACCTCCTATTACTCCTTTGCTTCCAAACTGACTAGCCAACCATTCGAACCCTTTCATGATCTATTTGGTCATGTCATCAAAGAATGGTTTCGTGAATTTAGTAAATTCCTCTTTATACTCTGAGGTTCCATTCTCATCCTTAGCTATAGTTTCACTAGAATACACCTCTTCTCCTTCTTCTTCCTCTTCACCAAAAGCACTTTCAGTTTCAATTTGTAAGGGTGGGGATGATTTCTTTGGATTCTTGTCTTCATAAATGGTCATCCACATCAGGTGCAAGGACCATTCCATGATACCACTTGTAGTGTCCCATTTTAAATAATTTGCAAAAACTAGACAAAATTACCAATTTTGACCAATTCGACCCTTAGACTAGTCTTGACTCAACTGCTTCCAAATGGCTCCAAATGGTTCCGAATTGGGTCTGAATGAGTTTGGAAGGTATTTAGACATGTAAATGATGCTTATGGATGCTTGGAAACTCTTAAAAAACTTCTGCAACATTCATTTATAATCAGGGAAAAATGATGAACTTTACTAGTCAAATCAAGGTTCACAATCCCCAAGGGTAGGAGACAAAGATGGATTTCCAGACACTGTAAAACATTCCCAAATTTCAGAACAGAGACATGGTACTGATAAATTACTTCAATGGGATCCCCAATTTAATTTATCATTAATAAGTTTCTATAAGCTTCTTCAACTCCCATAAATCAGATGTTTGTATACTAGCTTTGACATAGGGGGAAATGATAGTAAATCTTCACAAATTGTTATGAAACTTAAGAATATTGCTCCAAATTCTTGTCTAATGAATATGAAACTTCTTCATAATATTAATGGAACTCCATACAACATTAATATATTATATATTTACTGAACCATTCGAATTTGATACCACTTCAAGTGCAAATAACAAGGTATTGGGGAAATGACACCATTTATTCATAGTTTAGCTTTTTACATCAAATCTCTTGGAGTTTCGACCTGAAATTCTTCTGAGCAGTTAAAAAAAAGTATATATATCAGATTACAAATATATGGGGCCTCAAGATCTATCCCAAAGAGTTCATCACCTCAACAAGTGAGCCTCTCCTCAAGGAGCAAGAATATGCCAAGAAATGGAAGAATGTTTGTAGAAGCAAGCTGAGAGAAATGTGACCATGAGCTTCCCTGTAGATTCAACCCGTAACAAAAGACTTGATTTTATCTCCAAATTAAAGGTCTGAATGGCCTCTCCAATTTCCAATTAGGATGGGAATCTTTCACCCTCGAAATTGGTGATAAGGCAAGTAGAATAGCACTCTACTAGCTCTCCTCTCCAAATGAAAAATATCAAATGATCAAAATCCACTCTCCTTCTTTTCTATTGAATTTTATAAACTTCCAAATAACTCCTTAGCTCGAATTCCATCCATGAGATTAATGCCAACTCAAATTGGGAAGAGATTCCGATGTGTGCCACTTGTCCCTCCATTCCTAGCCTCCTCCTTCACTCAATTAGAATGGATGAATCTTTGGCTTCCCTAAATCCCTTGTGCGCCCTCTTGGAAGCTATTGTTATCCCTGACCTGTCATGTATGTCATATGCTAGAAATAAGGTCTGATTTGTGTCATAGGTGTCATACCATCTTCATCATTGTTGTCATAGAAGCTAGGGAATCTAGCCCAAGTGTCTCAATTTCTCTCCAATACCTCTTCCTCTTCCATGGGAGTTGCTCTTCCACTCCAATTTGAACTTCGTTGAGTCATGCCAAGTATATTGACCTTCCAACACCCCAAGAACATTAGAATCCA
Source organism: Larix kaempferi (assembly GCA_027924585.1). Lineage (NCBI taxonomy): Eukaryota > Viridiplantae > Streptophyta > Pinopsida > Pinales > Pinaceae > Larix > Larix kaempferi. The sequence goes on from BSBM01000232.1 coordinate 21,429,149, forward strand.
CCTTGGATTCGAATGGGTGAGAATATGATGCCATGTGGTATGAGGAATCTAGCTTTGTGTGGGTCCCACACCACCAATGTGTCTCCATGACCAAGTGACACCTTATTTTCCTATCATAAAATTTATTTAACCCATTTTAATATATTTATTTAAAGATAATTTCCATTTGGGGTTTATTAGCTCCCTTATGCAAAATCCGAATGTTTCCACCCCAACCTAGGAAACTAGTAGATTGGTGGAATTTCCTCTTTTGATATTTATTTGAATGGGGACATTACAAATCTCCTGGATCTACCGCTGCACTCCTAGAATGATGAGGATCCGCGAACAATAGGAAAATATTTGGGAAAATATATTGACAAATCATAGCCAAAATCCCCATTGTTCGCTTGTGCTCACATTTGTGTGGAGGTGGATCTGGAGAAGGGTTTTCCGGAATCCATAAAAAAATATATGGATGGATGGATGCGCATGAAAAATCTATATTATAAAAAAATTCCATTTAAATATAAGGGATGTCACAAATATGGACAGTTGGTGCAATATTGTCGAAAATCTACAGATAAAAAGGATACCCAAACAAGGTAGAAGGATGGAAGTAGGTCTCAAGAAAAGGGAACAAGGCTAGTGTGCCAGCCCTAGATGAAGTGCAAACAATCCCATCCTCCTCTAATTTATATAAAGTGATAAATTTGGATTAAGAAGAGGACAAAGAAGAGAATAAAATAGAGAAAGGAATCAAGGAACTCACCCTAGAGCCAAGGAGTAAGAAAGGACCCCCAATATTGAAAGAGATAGTCATGAAGGAGAACCTTGTCTCTCTCGTGCCTGATAAACCATATCAAGAAGTCAGAGCCATATAAGGAATAGTGTATGACTCTCTCTCAGGTAATGAAACTCCTGGAAGAACTAAGCATCAACATTACAAATCTTTCAAAATTTTGGAAGAGGAATGACCATCGGTAAAAAACATTAGGAAGGAGATCCAACAGGAAGTAGAGAGAGGAGAAAGTAGGAAAATACAAAGTAATGGGAAGACATGCATATCTAGACAAGCATATCAAGTTGATTCCCGAGGGATGAAATATGAAAGAGCAGAGAAATTGGAAGCAAGGCAGGGTGGGGCTAACAACTAGCAAAAGATAATGACAATTGTCTCCTAGAACTGTATGGGTATGGGGGGGAACCAAAAAATGGAATCTATAAAAAAGCTAGTATGAAAGGAAATATCCTATCCAGGAGACAAAAATGGGAGCAAACTATGGTACTACACTTGTATAAAATTTGGAAGAATGGGGATGGATGTGTAGTTGGCACAAGAGGAGATTCAGGGGGCTTGTCAACCCTCTGGGACTCTAAGAAATATAGATTGAATAAAAGTGAGGAAAATGTTCATTGGCTCTTTAGAGCTAGAAGAGATTGAAACAAGGGACAAAATGGGTGTTTATAACATTTATGTCCTGGTTCTCTACAACAACAAGATGAATTTTTGGAGATCCCTTACTGACTCTAGGGACCAGGAGTGCTTGCAAAATATTCTTGTAGTTGGTGACTTCAACACTACAATCTCCCATAAATAAAGGCAAAGGGGGAATCTGGTTAGAGATTATTTTGGCGAACAGATGGAGAACTTTATATTAGATGGGATCCTGTAGATATACCCTTGAGAAAAGGTAAGTATACTTTTCCTAATAGAAGAATAGGTGCAAGGCATATAATGGCTAGGATAGATAGATTTTTAGTTCACAAATCCTTTTTGCAAAATGGATTTCATTCAATTGTGAATAATTCCATTAGCCACTTTGGATCACACACATATAGGTATAATTATTTATATTCCTAAGGATCAAGGCTCCATACCCTTCATATTTCATCCCTTGTGGCTAAGGAACCTGGAAGCGTAACAAATCGTACAAGATTCATGGTCAAGTAAAATACAGGGATCTTTAGCATATGTGTGGGAGTCAAAATTAAGGTTAGTCAAAGGTGCCTTAAAGAAATGGGAAAAAAATAGTTTTCTTCTGCAAGTCACAAAGAGGAAAAGGATACAAGAGGAACTCCAAGCTCTTCAAGGCATCATGGAAATGGAGGAAATCACTGAAAAATTATTGCAAAAAGAAAAATGGCTTAATATCCAATTGTCGATCCCTAGAAAGCAAGAAGAGGAAACCTAGAATATCAAATCCATGGTTCTTTGGCTAAAGTTAGGTGATATGAATACATCCTTGTTTCATAAGCAAGCCAAATCTAGATTAAAAAAATGTTATCATTGACATAACATATGTTAAAAGAAGAAAGCTCAATGACATAGAAGAGATCAAAGAGGTCGCCTAGAATAATTTCAAGGAGCTAAATGCCATGAATGGAGGGATGAACTCACGAGATGATTGAAAATATCCCCTCTCATATTACTGAGGAGTATAATTGTTGGTTGGAGTGACCAATTGATGAAAAGGAAACTCTAGAGGCCATCGGGAGCTTGAACCTAAACAAATCCCTAAGACCAAATGGGTTCACAATAAGCATATTTAGAGCTAGTTGGCATGTAATTAAGAATGATCTATTCAAGATGTTGAACTAGAATAGGAATAAAGATAAAATTGGTGGGGATACAAACTCTTCATTCATTTCCTTAATGCCCAAGGAAAAAAGGCCTACTTCTTTGGCCAGGTTTCTACCCATCTCACTATGCAACGCAAGATACAAAATCCTAACAAAAATCCTGGCAACAAGGATTAAGAAATTTCTTCCCAAACTCATCTTAGAGAATCAAGGAGGATTCCTTTCAAAGCAGCAAATATTAGGCAATATCATCCTCATCCAAGAGGCAATACACTAGAGCATCACACAAAAAGAGAAAGGTATGGTAATTAAACTTGATCTAGCAAAAGATTTTGATAGAGTAAGGCATAAACTTCATATATGGAGTTCTATGTCATTTTGGATTCTCTGTCAAGTTTATAAGTTGGATTAAAGCATGCATTGGAAGTCCATGGATTTCCCCATTGGTAAATGGTATGCCAACATATTTCTTCCAAGTTTCCAGAGGGATCTGACAAGGATGTCCTCTTTCACCATTTCTATATATAATAATGGATGAAGCTCTAAGTAGAACCGTAAACAAAGAGCACGAGGAAGAATATTTAGTTGGAGTACAAATTACAAGAGGGATTCAAGCTACCAATCATGCACAATTCGTTAACGACACTATTTTGGCTGGTGGTACTTCCGAGATTAATTCTCACAGGTTCAAAATAATATTGGATCTCTTCATGGAGGAGTCAAGTGGCAGATCAACATTGATAATGAGTAGAACGTATAGCTGGAATCTACCACCAAGGTCACTGCCGTGAATTCTTATATTTTTGCTTTTGTTGGTTAGGCCAAACAGTCTTCCTTTAAATATTTGGGTACGTCGATCACCTGTGAAAAATCCAAGAAGATGGAATGGCGGGGTGTTCTCCATAATCATAAAATGAAATGGAAATAGTGGGGTGGAAAATGGATTAATATTATAGGGATGATTACCTTAGTTAAATTAGTTCTCTCTTATTTTCCTCTTTTTCAAAGTGCATTTTGTTAGCACCAATAAAGACAATGGAAACCTTATGAAAAGAAATCAAGAAATTCCTATAGCAAGGGGGGGAGGCCGAACATAGTAAATTTCACTTAGTTGAATGGGATATTATTAAAGCTCCAATGAACCATGCCATCCTTCAGATCAAAGAACCAAAACTCACGAGTCTAGCAATGGGGGATAAGTTGTTATGGAAAAAAAATACAGGGAAAACATAGTGGTGGAAAGATATCTTTTGGAAAAAATAATTCAAAAAGTTTCAAACTTCGTATGTTGGATAAGTGTGACTAGGGAGGTAATGGATCAAATATATGGAATCTATGTAAGGTAGTAGGCAAACTAATTTAAAAAGGGCTTTATTGGATTCCAAAGAATGGAAGGAGGATAAATATATGGAAGGATAGTATCATGGGAAGATCCCCTCTATCCAATAAAATGGGCTTGGCGACCATTCAAAGCTGGATCACGGGTGTAGGGATCAACTCTTTATATGACCTTTAGAATGGGATGAAGAAGGTAAGTGGGATGGATGGAGGAATTTGGAACTCCCAATGCACATGTAGTATGAGTTGTTATTAACGCTCCTTCAAGGGTAAACCCCTCCAGGAAAACATCTTAAAGATTGCAGAGGGTGATATCTACAGGAAAATACACATTATGTGGTTGGAAGTAATGGAAAACATCTTATAATTTCTAAAGTATGTGGTTGGAAGTAATGGAAAAAATCTTATAATTTTCATCAATGGGTTGTGTAAACCTGTGAATTTAGTAGTGGATTATGAGGTAACAAGAATAGGAAAGTTCCAGAAATGGAATATACAATTAAGGAAATTAGATAGCTAGGAAACTTGATACAAGAAAACACTAGGTTGTTTAATATGGGACAATTATGGAACCATGGGCATATTGTGTGGGTCATAAATGCAATCATAGGAGAATATTATAATTCAATTTTAGTTCTACTACGAAACTAAAGAGTTTGATAAACCTATGTGAGAAAAGCAATACAAAAAAAATTCTAAAACACAAGAATTAACAATGGATTACACACATAGTACACAAAGATTTACCCCAGAAACCCAAAATTGGAAAAACCAACATGCCTCAGGGTTTCTCCACTCTCTATCTCATTGTATTATATTTTTTGTTTACGATACAATATTATAGAATCCAAAACCCTAATCCATTAACCTGGATTAGATTACAACTTTAATTCCTTAAATTAGTTTATAATGGGCCAAAAAAACATTGGCCAAAAACAACTCAAAACAAACCAAAAGTGGACCCAAAAATTTCTTTTGAGTTACTTCCCCCAAACCATTAGTGGGAATCTTATTGGCTCCCCACACTCCCCTAGACAAGGGGCTAATCATCCCACCAATGCCTCCTTTCCTTTGGGAATCTACAAAGAGTACACCACATGTCCAATAGAAACCCTAGGAATTTTAGCATCTTGGATATTTACAATGCAATTCGAGTGATTTATAAAATAGTGTTATCACTAAACTAGTTGTAGAGTCTCCTTGTAATACCCTAGTATATTACTCTTAGAAAGATTATTTTTTAATTAATTATTAGCATTTTATTTGTGAAGAAATTTAACTTCAAGACATGGTTATGATTAACCATGGGATATTATTATTTTAATGATGATTTTGTAATTAACAATTTTAAATCATGTAAATAAATAAAATTGGAATTGTAGAGAAGACTGGGTAGGGTTCCAAAAGAAGAAGGGTCGTGATACTACAAGTGGGAAAGTTAATCTAGATGGATGAAGTGTTAATTATAGGGAATATCATCATTACAAATCCACGATTCCAAGATTCCCACCTGTAGTTGGGAATCTTTTCCTGGTATAGGGAAATGTGTCATCCCTTTTCTTAGGGGAGAAACTCTTTGTCATAAGAAAGGAGGGGAGTTTGAATAGAAGAAGAAGAGAACGAAGTTAGGAGGAGTTAGGGAGGAGAAGGCAGTTAGAAGAGAGTTAGGAAGAGGAAGCAAGGACAAGACACATAGTTCCAAGAACTAGTAAGCAGCCATAAGAAAACAAACCATGCATTTCAGTAGCAAAGCAGCTATTATGCTTGTATAAAGGTTCAATCATACTGTAATTCTATTCTATATGGCCATACTGAGGAGAAACTTGGTGTTGTACGAGGAAGGTATTGGGAGTTCCTAGTTGATCTCAGTCTTTAGAATTGGTAAAAATTCCTTAACATACTTACGCTGGAGTGGAAAACTCTTTATGCACACATTGAATAGTACTTAAAGGCGTTAGGTGGGCAGGTATTGTGAATAATTTATGGTTGCAAAAATTCATTATAAAACCCTAAGAAGTATACAAAGTGTAACTACTGAAACATGACATTACTTTTCCTAGTGGTATCATGGAACAACTTGGGGGTGGCTTTTGAGACAGAGAATTAAAGGTTGTCTACAAAACACCTATGGTTGGGTGGTATGTGGGTAGTCCTAGCTCAGTCTCTTGGATGAATTTACAAATAAATTGTTTAAACTACTACAGTTTTGTGTTTAAATGTTTGTGAAACATACTACTCCTTAAATTTGTTTGTTTACTCAGTAAGAAAATTATTAGGATTTAAGGTAAAAGAAAAACATAGTAAAGTGAATATCTCGGAATAGTCTTCTTTTATTCTGTTATTTATATCTTTCATACATATAGATATTCAAAAAGGAGAAAAGTATAATTAGATTTTCAATTGTTTATATATGATTTGGTTTATCTTGTCATGTAAAAAATATGAAGGTAAGGAACAAACTAAAAAATATGAAGGTAAAGAACAAACTATGGCCAAGGTTTGTGAGGGTCGGCCTTTTGTCGTTTTATAAGACTACGTAGAGGGTTTACTATTGGGAGGTTGAAACCCCAAACCCTCTTTCCAACCAAGCGAGGGTTTAACCCCGCGTATAAAATAAATATATTATAATTACCCTCACCTATAGATTAACCTCAACTCGGGGTACTCCATGGTAAATAAGATTTTTGGGTTGATATATATGTATTTAGGAATAAAAACCTTTAATTAAAGTTATATAAACATTTAAACATTGTTCCTTAAAATGCTATAAAACACATAAATTATCAGCTTGATATTAGGAAAGAAATCATTTAATACAAACTAATACTGGTAATTTGGCTCTTGAAGCCTAGAACACTATAACAAGGATATATGAAGGTCATGATATATAGTTTTATATCAATACGTAACATTATTTCTCCAAGTAACTTTTCAATAGAAAACACAACACGAGGCATCAAATATATAAATATAAGATAGAAAACAATTTATTTGGATCATGTGCATCATACATATCAATTGAGAAAACAAGTAAACACTATAAAACCAATCATGAAAGTGAAAAAGTATATTACCATTTATTTTATGAACATAAGTGTAAATAAAGAAAAATTAGTAACATGTTTTACAATTATTTTATATAAGAGATGCATATGCATATTAGGGCATGTGACACTCCCCTCTAAATTCTCAAAATATGTAGTTATTGTTTTAAGTTTCTCTATAATCAACATGCTCTGTTAAGAATAAATTCAAACCATATTGTTTTGGGTTTCCCGAGATGCATTTCATATTGGAAACTTTGCATATCTATGCTTTAATGTGCCTTGTTATTTCTTTGAGCTAGAAAGATTTTTCTAGGAAACAACCATCCTCTAGGCACACTTAATTGTGAGTAATGTATTCCCTAATTTGGCTTAAACATTGTGTTTGATAAGTAAAACAAATAGAAATTTGTAACAGTAAAAAAATTTAATATAGTGATGTTTGTTAAGCCTTCTTTTGTAGATAGGGATGTGTAATAAATGGTCACCTTAAAGTTGGTTGACTAATTTTTAGAAGGTGTCCTATATGCCCTTATGTTGAAGAGAGATAAATTAGGGAATCTTTGATGAGGTTTTTTGAGCTTAATTATAGGTCTCTTTGATTTGCATATTTGACCGAGTCTCAAGCTAGCACACTCGGATAATTTCTTATGGACCACTAATTCATGGATATGGTCATTTATACATGTCACATAAAAAGGATTTTCTCATTGGATATTTTAGTATATTTCTCATGAGCAACAATTTAAGGTAAAATATACCTACCCCTCCAAAATGAGATATTTATGCCTCTATTAGAATAAAAAAGTTGAAAGAACTAGAGAACTTGATAACAATGATCTTGATAGTTGTGTTAGAGTGAGCATCTTTATCAATGTTTATTTGCCCACTTTGAGCCAGTACAATGGTGGGTCTAGATAGGAGCTTTCAAAACACCATTACTAACCACTACATATATTCATGAGTGTTGATACTATACATAGAGTGGGTACACACATCATTGTGTTAAATGAGAGCTAAGGTGCATAATGTCTTTGGATTCCAAGATGTCCCCCACTTAAAATTTAATTCTATTAATAATGTTATGATTCTTGAAAAAAAGAGTGGTCTAATAGAAAAATTTGGTATTCAATTTCATCCTCCTTGAGCGACCTTACTTAATATTTTTGTTGTCAAAATATTTCATTCTAAACTTCCATATTATTTAGTTGTTGAGGAAGGATTTGTTCATGGGCCTTATTGAAGAATGTTTTCTCCATTTTTTTCCATTTCCAAATCAAGAGCTTTCCTTTCAACAAAAAATTAGCTACATGACAACAACTCAACTAGAGAACTTGATAGCTATGATCTTGATAGTTGTGTGGTGTTAGATTGAGAATTTGTGTGAAAGTCTATTTTCCCACTTAAGTTGATACAATGGTGGGTCTAGATAGGAGCTTTAGAAACACCATTACTAACCACTACATATATACATGAGAGTTGATATTATACATACATTAGGTACACACACCATTGAGTTAAATGAGAGTTAAGGTGCAGAGTGTCTTTGGGTTCCAATATGTCTCCCACTTGGTATTTTTGAATCAAGAGCTTGCCTTTTGATAGAAACTCAAATATTTAGAAACAACGCAACTTGAGAACTTGATAGCTATGCTATTGATCATTGTGTTAGAGTGAACATCCTTATCAATGCCTATTTTCTCACTTTAGTATGGACCCTAACACATAAACTAGGTACATAAATTGTTGAGTTAAATGAGAGCTAAGGTGCATAGTGTTTTTGGATTCTAGGATGTCCCCCACTTGGGATTCAATTATATTAATGATGTTATGATTCTTGGTTTTAAGGGTGGTCTAGTAGAAAATTTTGGGGTTCAATTTCATTGTACTTGAGCCACCTTGATCAATATTTTTGTCGTCAAAATATATCTGCTTGAGCTTCCATATTATTTAGTTGGGGAAACATATACTTCAACTAAATGTAAGTTCATAATTCTTAAACTAATGATAGATAGGGAAACAAGATGAACTTTAGAAACTTGCTTAGATTAAGCTTTAGAGATAGATGTAATGTATTTGTATTATTGACATAATCTTATTGCAATTTGATTGTTGTTATTCATTGTTAATTTTAAATTATGTACGGGCATGGACAACCGAATAGATATATGATTCAGATAACAATGGTAGTTCTAAAGAAAAAGGGGAAGGGTAAACTTCAAGTATGATGTTAAGAACAACTAAAGATGGTAATGTTAGAAAAAATATATGGATTTTTTTTGTTGTTGAAGGAGGGATGTGCTCTTATGAAAATGAGACCTTCAAAGGAAAGGAAGTGCCATTGAGATACACATGGAAGTTTCATCAAGATACATGCATTATGTGAAAATCTAGGAACCAAACCCACTTCTTGAGATGGACATCATTTTTTTTGTATCGATGGGAGAACTTATCTAATTGCTTCATCTAGTTTACATGGGTCAGGGATCTTTTCTATGGATAGTGTAACCGTTCCATACAAACTTATGGTTGAAATTAGGAAGTATGTTGGCCCAAGGTACAATTATAGGCATTGGATATGGCTTACCTAGTAACTACAAAGTATGTAGTGATATTGAATCTGTGCAAATTATAACAAAATTTAAGAAAATAGTCAACATAAAAGACAATCTGTATATATTAATGGAAGGCCAAAAGCATAAGGAAATGTTGCAGGGTTTATAAATTGTTCATGCCCTAGAAGCTTGAACAAGCTACCTAATTCCATGTTTGAAGAGTGTGATGAAAATAAAGTTTTGTTTGTGCAATAAAACCAATAGCTACAAGGGAAGGGTTGTTAATCGACTACAATTTGAATACAACTAAGGAACTATGTAATTATATTTTACAAATTATATTCATTATTTACTAAATGTGTTTGAATATGATCATGTTCAATAGTTTTATCTTAATCGTATTTCATCTAAATAGCATACCCTTGTTCAATATGTTGCATATTGAAAACACTCTTTCGTGTATCGAGTGATTTTGGAAAGGTTTCCTATTTATAAAATAAATAAAAAGATAGAAATCTTCCTTGCCATCGTGAATGAATTCCAAAAAGATTTCAATTATGTAGATTTTCCTCCTTTTGATCTTTACCTTCATTCATCCCATCTTCTCATTGATATATAAACCATTTCCAATGGGAACATAAAACTAATCTAAATGTAGAAATGATTTTCAAAGCCCAATGTACTAGTGCATTCATCATTGCCAGATTTTCCAAGTCCATCATTGAAACTCTTATTAGCCTCCTTGACACCTCCTTTCTTATTATATACAATTGGAAGATCATGCTCAACATAGAAATGTGTGTGAAGAAGAAAACTATAGGTGCCCCATGGAATTGTTTCATCTCTATCACTCGGCCCAAAGAAATGACTTAGTCATCCACTACCATGAGTTTTGAAGAGACACTCTTTAATCCTATGCTAGATTATGAAGAATCTCAACCACCAAAGTGTAGATATATGGAAGATAATTGTATATTCTTTAATGATGATGTTTAAGAATATAATAAATTTACTTCTATATTCTTATAATAAATGACAGTATTTAGTTGATTTTTGCAAGAATGTGCATTAAAAGTTGTATCAAATATGAATGTTTTAAGTATTTTTTGAATTCAATCATGAGCATAATAAATTTGCAAACAAAATTAATTCTCAAAACTTAATGTCCCCTTATCATAACTGGAAAGTCCAATGTTTGCACTAGCGTCTTCCCCCTTGAGCAAGTTTTCGAGGAAAGTGTTTTCCATGGTATTCCATGAAAGTCTTTTTTAAATGACACATTGATCCATTACTATTTGAACCAAATTAATGAAATAGGTAATTATGTTTTACAATTAATAGTTGTCATTTATTGGAAAAAAAATTGATTTGCATTAGTCTTATCTTATATATGCATCTTTTGACTAGTTAACATACTGATGTTTATGTTGTAGATTGATCAGGGAAAAACATTGATGTAGGGAAGGTAATCTAATATACCATTTACATGATTTTGATTATTGTTTATTGATGCTCGAAACCATCCTAACTTTTGGTTATTTATAGGCTTCCACATCACCTCATCAAGTCCATGATGATGATGTATACTATGATGATCTTAAATCTTTGAATTCTATTAGAAAAAAGGTTAAAAATTGGGCAAAAGAACTAAACTTTGTGATGAGTGATACCTCTAAAGAAAGCATGGAAATACAAACATACTTGATTGCAAAACTCAATTAGTACAACGTATGAAATTTTGTAATTTGATTTGATCAATTGTTTTGATCTATATAAAAAAAATTATCAATTAAAATACATAACAAGAAGTTGTGTTTTATAGATGTTCTTGGGATCAGATTCCTTGGACATTGGGAGTAGCATGCATTTTTTGTTGGTGCCTTTACTCTTGGTGCTACTATTGGTTCATCTACTCCTAGTGTTGTTTCTAGTTCCCCTACTCTTTGGCCTATTGCTGGTGCTTTGTATAGTACTACACCTAATACTACTCCAACCTCTACTCATGTTTTTTTCTTATCACCTTGCATCATATGTTGATACGACTTTGTCATGGGGAATAATTGTCAACAAAACTAGGGAATTACATATTTCTTTACATATGGACAAAGCACTATTATCCCTTAAGGCATTAAAAATTCATGGTAATTACCAATCCATCAACTTATCTTCATTTTCTACAATGATCAATATGTTTATGTTGATGTTATATGTCTAATCATAATATATAATTGCAGTGGTATGGAATAACTTGTTTTATCAATAGTTTCACGAGAATTAATTTTCTTTTGCACACTAACAATAACAATTAGATAGAAATCCCAAAGCCAAGGTTTGAAAAAAGTATTGATGAAACAAATGGAAAAGCTTTTTGGTCAAGTATTCAACCAAAAGTTTGTTGATTCTATGGGAGAAGTATTTGAAAGTAGTGCGGGGAAACTACCACTCTAATCTCTTACACTGCCCTAATTATGAGCATCTTGCACTACTTTTCAAAAATTAGTGGGATGCACTAGTGGGGGATTCTAAGTAGAAGAAGATGAAAAAAGAGGGAATGTTATCAAATTTTAGAGAGATGTAAAGGTAAATATAATAAATATACATTGAACTTATAACTATGCATTTGACCTCACTAACTAAATCACATTAACATGCAATTAAAACTTTTCATAGGCTAAAAAAAACTTCAAAGGCCATAAAGGCCATATTTGACAAGGTTGGGAAACACAAACTTGGCCTAGAAGGCTATTTTAAGATAAAATGGAGATATGTAAGAACAAAAATGTAAAAGCTTTTGTTATTGATTTGTTCAACTATAATTTATGAGTTTTCATTATTGAATTGTGTTATATTATGATATATAGTCATCCGACTTTGGCATTATGCCCACCAACGTGGATCTAGAAGTTGTCTTGACAGGAGGATATAAAGCTTTGGTCAAAATGAAGAAAGGAAAGGCACATAATACTTACACTATCAACGAAGAGGTAAATAAATTAAATATACTTAGAATAGTTAATTATAAATGAGTTTAGGGTATATGGATTAAAAAAAAAACTATACATGTTATTGTAGGCACATGAAGATGTTGTTATGGTTAAAGCACCCGTTTTTTAGGTTGTTGGTAGTGACCAACTAGAGGTTGACCTTACCAATGTGTCTAATGTACCAAGTAATATGAACAAGGTGACTTAGAAATTATATTTTTCATGTTCCTATAATATGAACCGGGTGGCTAATAAATGGTTTGCTTTAATTGTAGATATGGGTCCTACTTAGTTGCATGCATGAAAGCAACTTTTGTGTTCTCAAAAACCACTTGAATCGAGAGAAGAGCATCGAGAATAATATGCTAATATAAAAATTGTGGCCCTTTTGAAAAAAAACTAGAAGGAAATAATGTAGTAGAAAAACATGTTGAATGATTGATGTGTTTTGACATATATTACTTTGTACTTTTATGTTATGTTATGTTAACTTTAACGCTATTATGTATGATGTTTTTTTGGCCTCTTTGTCACTATATTGATGTGTATGTGCATTCTTTACTAATTAAATTCGGCATGAGGAAATGAGAGTGATGTAAGAGGGGGAGCATATGAGCTTCCACCTTCTCATGCTTGGCCTCGTTAGTAAAGAATAAAACATTCTCAAAGACATGAGAAAATCAAGGTAGTAACAAAACTGCCACATCATCATCTAATTAATGAGCTCAACCCTTACATTTTTAATAATTAGGTTTTCATTGAATTTTTTATTATCATATGCATATAATCAAATTATTTGGTAATCACTATTTGTGGATTTCGTTGCACGTTTAAGTACTAGTGTTTAGCCTCCAATTCGTATTTTGGAAATCTTATATGCAGCCTTATATTGTCTCTACTTTTGTTAATATTGCAACATTATAATGTATGCCACATTTAGTCTACATACAAGTAAAAATATATATCAACGTGGATTTTAGTGCAAGATTGAAGGAAATATAAACAATTTTAGTTGTATTTCTACTTGCTTCTTAATCTTGTTTTCCCTAGATTTTGTAAGGCTGGATCAAGTAGCTCCTTATTATGACCAAGAACATGGTGTTCGTGTCCATGATGACAAGTATGTGAAGGTTATTCTAATTCTTTTCTTTGTTGGTTTTCTAATAGTCTTCAAATTTGATGCCTAAACAATAATGCTCCTCATGAATACCTAAACAATAATGTATGTATCAATCTATGTCTATAATGGGTTAACTCTTCTATTTTAACTCATCACCCCCATTCTTAGAGTGTGAGAATGGATATGTGCTTCTTTTCATTATCTCCCCAGTGCTTATATTGTGAGAAATTGCATGTTCTCCTTCTCTACATCATACTAATGCATACAATGTGAGAAAGGGTATGTGCTCCTTCTCCACATCACCCAATGCCTAGATTGTGAAAAGGTCATGTGCTCCTCCTACAAATAAACTAAAATATTACATTATATGAAAATCCATGCATGTTCTCTTGCTTCGCATCACCAAAATGGATAAATAATCATAAAGGACATGTGTTCAATAATTGGATTAGAGCATTGGGACTATTGTGTTTGATCCCTTTTATTTACATGCATGAGAAAGATATTATGAACATAGACTTAGCAAGGATTCCATTATTGGAATGCTTCGTGGAGGATGACATAAAAGGAAAATTAAAGTACCCATAGAAATCCAAAGTATTAATACATCTCTTCTATGTGAAATTTTTGTATTTCAAATCACTGCTAGATTTGGGGTCTTGGAACATAATGGTAAATATGTTTCATATTAGAGGAATGTTTTTCGCATGATAAACCATGAACATTTGAGAAATATTTGTTCTATAAGTGCCATCTTTCTAAAAGGTATGCCCAAAAACGTAGATAGAAAGAGATTCTCAATGAGGAGTACAAATTTCATAAATATATGATCATTTGACAATTTCATCTTCATTTAGGTTTATGTTATTAAGTGCTATTCTATTAGTCAATGGCTTTGTGATGCATGTTCTCAATCCACATCTCTGTCATAGATATTTGAATTATGTAGATATTGAGGCACAAACTTTCCACTCTATTTCTCATGATCCACCATGATGTACAAGTGACTTACCCAAAATAATGAAACATAATATATTTTGATTTCTATTATGGTTCCAGGTTGCCTCGTTCTTTATTTTAGAAATGTGACATCCTCTTTTAGCTATCATAAGTCCTTGGACTTAAAAAAAAAAGAACATGATTTATTTCAACCATACATTTCTCTCCTTCCCTCACCCATTAAGGGACATATGTTATCACATAGATTGGTCCCTCATGCACCATGTTATGTTTCATTCCCACTATACAACATTTGGGTATCCATTGAGCCTTTATGACTCATAATCAAATCAAAGTGCTAGGACCTATATTAGAATCCATGACTTGATAATTTGGCATAAAAACACATTTGGACCCCTTGACTGCATGTATAACACTCATATCCTATATTTATGAGTGGTTGTTAGAGTTGGTATTGAAATATTATGAGATCTACCCTATGCAACATGCAATTTTATACTTTTAACACTTGTCCCAGTTGTTATCCTGTGTGTATCTCTAAATTCTACAGCAAAGGATCCTTATAAGAATATGTGGAGCACAAAATATCAAGCTATATTCCACCTATATCACCCCCAAAAACTTCCCAATATCTATAAAGGATAATATTAGGAATTTGTTGTAACGTTTGGAAGATACATTGGTATGTTGCTAGTTTGGAAAGTTACTTGAGTGGTTTTTAGTGCTTGGGCCATTGTTTAGAGGAATTTTTTCTCATGAAGGATTTGATAATCCATATAGAGGAAAGAACCCCAAAGAAGAGGTTTGCAAATTCACCTCTCCATTGGTGTATGCTCTTTCATGTATTTGTTCATTTTATCTTTATAGGATCTCTATCTTCCCCTCCCACGCAATATGATTTATGTTTGGTATTAGTTAAGATTATGAAAAAAACTATGTTATGTTCTTACATATTACTAATCCTTTTCATACAATTTTGGGCTATATCATGCACAAGAAAAATTTTAGGGGCGAAATTTAACCCATGGGCTATTTTTTGACCTTTTTTCCAAAAAAAGATTCGTCAATTTGCCTTTTTTTCAAGGATGATTCGCCCAAATTCCATGGGATAATTTGTTTTACTCTAAAAATTGCCAAAATTGTCCAAAAACTATATAAAATCCTTATAAATTTGAATATTTAAAAAAATCACTAAACATTTTATGGTTGCAAATTTAAGAATTAGTAAGATTCACCAAGGTTTCCACACTTTGAGAAAATTATGGATCCTTAAAATTTTCCCTGATTCATGCATAATAAAAAGATTTGAAGCATTTCATTTTCATGGTTAAATATAGCTTTGTCTTTTACCAAAGTAATAATGAGTTAGTATTTTATAGTTATTTGTGTAGGGTACTTTGGATCAACTTGGATTCTCTCACTATTTACTTCTCTTGTAATTGCTTGCCAACACCTTCCAAGAGAAGACAATTAAGTGAAGAGCTAACAAATAAGAGGTGGATGACTGCAAAATTATGTACAAAGCTAGTTTTTTTTAAATGCATGTTCCTTAAACCACATTCTCAATGCTGCACGATCTTCAATATTATAGCTTACATGTTGAATCAATGTCTCTTAAGTGGTGTTCCTAATGTTGGTTTGGCACGGGTACTATATCTCATATGTTGGTTTGATGTTTCCTAAGCCATGTTCGTGTCAAATCAAAGTCACTTAAGTGATGTTCCTAATGTTGGTTGGGAATTTTTAATTTAGCTTATATGTTGTTTTGATGTCTCTAAAGTGACATCAAATTTTTGTTTCTCAAGTGCATAGGAACTGAAAATAGGTTGATTGGTTTTCAGTGATACGTCATTTGAATGTCGCTTGAGTGTTGAATAAGTGATGTCAAATGATTATGTTACTTCAATTATCAAATGGTGTAGCATAAAATTTACAACAACCTAGTGAGTGTTTTTGAAATTACATGCTCCACGTTTAGTTCATGGGAGACAGATTCATATTCAATATTTAAAATGTGTACTTAACACCAAAATATGACCCAAATGTAGAAGTGTGAGTCTTCAAATAAAAATGTTATCAAGATCATAAAGAAGACCTTGGTATGCAATAAAAAACCATGGGACTCTCAACTTAGCTACGCACTATAAGTAGATACAATTAGCACATAAAGATCCATAGGAAAAGTCGCTTTCCAATTGGTGTATGGAATTGAAGTAGTACTTCCTATTCAATTGGAGTTGCAAGTGATGAAGATCATATAGGATATAGTGGTATACGTAGATAAGATAAATCAACTAGAAGAGGTGCAAGCATAGAGAGACCATGTGTTTCACACATTGTAAGAGTATTACTAGAATATGAAGGAGGGTTTTGATAAGAAATCAATGCCTAGGAACTTCCAAGAATGAGACTTTGTTTTACTGTGGGATAAGAGACATAAATGTATTGATAAACATGAGAATTTTGAAAACCTATGACTAAGTCCCTATGTGATTGAAGAGGCCTCTGGAAATCTCCCCAATGATTTTTAGTTGAAAAAATATAAAGGGGCAATTTCTAGATTTCCTTGTGAATGGCGTGCACCTCAAATTATTCAACAGTTGAAGGAATGGATTGGAAAACCCAACTTGTATTATAGTAGTGTAGGTTTTGAATATTAATCATTTTTTCAAGTATTTCGAAGTCTTCCCATTTCCTGTTATTTCTATTTCTTTGAGTTCCATCAAGCTCTTTTGAAGAAGTGCGAAATTGACATTTTGACCCCCTAAGCCCCAATTTTTTCTCCATATCCAAATGGATTAAGGCACTAGTTTGATTCAACCAAGAGATCTGGTTCTTGGAACCTTACATGGAAAAATTCCATAGAAGGGGTTGATGTTGTCACCTTGTTGATCCCTCAACAAATTCCCTAAGTGCACAAAGCTTGGGGACCCCTCTTGTATCCGTTTCCTTGAGTTTTTAGTCCATCTTTTAATTTTCGTGGAAAATTGCATTTGAATTCAAGCCTTATCTTTAAAGTTCACAACTTAAGGTTTTATAATACTTGGTCAATTCCTCTATTTGTTTGAGCCTTTGTAAATGTTTAGATGCTTTTCCTTTGAAGGACCCATTTGTTACGACTTTTAACTCCATGATTCTCAAATTAGTCATCATTTTACAATTTTTTAAAATTTTAGAGTTGATATTTGAATTTGGCAAGATTTCTTAATCAAGCCCTCTCTCCCTCATTTAAACTTTGTTTTTTCTTAATTCTCTTTTAACTCTCCTGGAATTTTTGTCTTTTGAACCTTTCATTGTACTTCAAACTATTTATCACCTTGATTGTGGAGTTGGGCTTGATTTGTCAATCTATCCTCTCATCCCTATCCCATTTAATTTTCTCTTCCCAAATTTAGAATTGTGTTCGATCTCTTGATCACCCCTATAGATTAACCTCAACTCGTGGTACTCCATGGTAAATAAGATTTTTGGGTTGATAGGAATATATGTATTTAGGAATAAAAACCTTTAATTAAAGTTATATAAACATTTAAACATTGTCCCTTAAAATTCTATAAAACATATAAATTATCAACTTGATATTAGGAAAGAAATCATTGAATACAAACTAATACTCGTAATTTGGCTCTTGAAGCCTAGAACACTATAACAAGGATATATGAAGGTCATGATATATAGTTTTATATCAATACGTAACGTTATTTCTCCACGTGACTTTTTGATAGAAAACACAACACGAGGCATCAAATATATAAATATAAGATAGAAAACAATTTAATTGGATCATGTGCATCATA
The DNA here is from genome assembly GCA_027924585.1 of Larix kaempferi. Classification (NCBI taxonomy): domain Eukaryota; kingdom Viridiplantae; phylum Streptophyta; class Pinopsida; order Pinales; family Pinaceae; genus Larix; species Larix kaempferi. The sequence continues at coordinate 21,447,509 of BSBM01000232.1, forward strand.
CATATCAATTGAGGAAACAAGTAAACACTATAAAACCAATCATGAAAGTGAAGAAGTATATTAACATTTATTTTATGAACATAAGTGTAAATAAAGAAAAAATAGTAACATGTTTTACAATTGTTCTATATAAGAGATGCATATGCATATTAGGGTATGTGACACTCCCTCTAAATTGTCAAAATATCTAGTTATTGTTTTAAGTTTCTCCATAATACATATGCCCTTTTAAGAACAAATTCAAACCATATTTTTTTTGGTTTCACAAGATGCATTTCATATTGGAAACTTTGCATATCTATGCTTCAATGTGCCTTGTTATTTCTTTGAGATAGAAAGAGGAAACAACCATCCTCTAGGCACACTTAATTGTGAGGTAATGTATTCCCTAATTTGGCTTAAGCATTGTGTTTGACAAGTAAAACAAATAGAAATTTGTAACTGTAAAAAAAGTTAATATAGTGATGTTTGTTAATCCTTCTCTTGTAGATAGGGATGTGTATTAAATGGTCACCTTAAAGTTGATTGATTAATTTTTAGAAGGTGTCCTATATTCCCTTATATTGAAGAGAGATAAATTAGGGAATATTTGATGAGATTTTTTGAGCTTAATTATAGGTCTCTTTGATTTGCATATTTGACCGAGTCCCAAGTTAGCACACTCGGATAATTTCTTATGGACCACTAATTCATGGATATTTGCATTTATACATGTCACATAAAAAGTATTTTCTAATTGGATATTTTAGTATATTTCTCACGAGCAACAATTTAAGGTAAAATTTACCTACCCCTCCAAAATGAGATATTTATGCCTCTATTAGAATAAAAAAGTTGAAAGAACCAGAGAACTTGGTAACTATGATCTTGATAGTTGTGTTAGAGTGAGCATCTTTATCAATGTTTATTTTCCCACTTTGAGCTAGTACAATGGTGGGTCTAGATAAGAGCTTTCAAAACACCATTATTAACCACTACATATAATCATGAGTGTTGATACCATACATAGAGTGGGTACACACATCATTGTGTTAAATGAGAGCTAAGGTGCATAATGTCTTTGGATTCCAAGATGTCCCCCACTTAGAATTTAATTCTATTAATAATGTTATGATTCTTGAAAAAAGGAGTGGTCTAGTAGAAAAAATCGGTATTCAATTTCATCCTCCTTGAGCGACCCTACTTAATATTTTTGTTGTCAAAATATTTCATTCTAAACTTCCATATTATTTAGTTGTTGAATAAGGGTTTGTTCATGGGCCATATTGAAGAATGTTTTCTCCATTTTTTTCCATTTCCAAATCAAGAGCTTTCCTTTCAGCAAAAAATTAGCTACATGACAACAACTCAACTAGAGAACTTGATAGCTATGATCTTGATAGTTGTGTGGTGTTAGAGTGAGAATCCGTGTCAAAGTCTATTTTCCCACTTAAGTTGATACAATGGTGGGTCTAGATAGGAGCTTTAGAAACACCATTACTAACCACTACATATATACATGAATGTTGATATTATACATACATTAGGTACACACACCATTGAGTTAAATGAGAGTTAAGGTGCATATTGTCTTTGGGTTCCAATATGTCTCCCAATTGGTATTTTTGAATCAAGAGCTTGCCTTTTGATAGAAACTCAAATATTTAAAAACAACGCAACTTGAGAACTTGATATCTATGATATTGATCATTGTGTTAGAGTGAACATCCTTATCAATGCCTTTTTGCTCACTTTAGTATGGACCCTAACACATAAACTAGGTACATAAATTGTTGAGTTAAATGAGAGATAAGGTGCATAGTGTTTTTGGATTCCAAGATGTCCCTCACTTGGGATTCAATTCTATTAATGATGTTATGAATCTTGGTTTTAAGGGTGGTCTAGTAGAAAATTTTGGGGTTCAATTTCATCCTACTTGAGCCACCTTAAACAATATTTTTGTCGTCAAAATATATCTGCTTGAGATTCCATATTATTTAGTTGGGGAAACATATACTTCAACTAAATGTAAGTTCATAATTCTTAAACTAATGATAGCTAGGAAAACAAGATGAACTTTAGAAACTTGCTTAGATTAAGCTTTAGAGATAGATGTAATGTATTTGTATGATTGACACAATCTTATTGCAATTTGACTGTTGTTATTCATTGTTAATTTTAAATTATGTATGGGCATGGAAAACCGAATAGATATATGATTCAGATAACAATGGTAGATCTAAAGAAAAAGGGGAAGGGTAAACTTCAAGTATGATGTTAAGAACAACTAAAGATGGTAATGTTAGAAAAAATGTATGGATTTGTTTTTTTTTTAAGGATGGATGTGCTCTTATGAAAATGAGACCTTCAAAGGCAAGGAAGTTCCATTGAGATACACATTGAAATTTCATTGAGATACATGCATTATGTGAAAATATGGGAACCAAAACCACTTCTTAAGATGGACATCAATTTTTTTGTATCGATGGGAGAAATTATCTAATTTCTTCATCTAGTTTACATGGGTCGGGGATCTTTTCTATGGATAGTGTAACCGTTCCATACAACATTGTAGTTGGAATTAGGGAGTATGTTGGCCCAAGGTACAATTATAGGCATTGGATATGGATTACCTAATAAGTACAAAGTATGTAATGATATTGAATTTTTGCAAATTATAACAAAATTAAAGAAAATAATCAATATAAAAGACAATTTGTATATATTAAGGGAAGGCCAAAAGCTTAAGGAAATGTTGCAGGGTTTATAAATTGTTCATGCCCTAGAAGCTTGAACAAGCTACCTAATTTCATGTTTGAAGAGTGTGATGAAAATAAAGTTGTGGTTTGTGCAATAAAACCAATAACTACAAGGGAAGGGTTGTTAATCGACTACAATTTGAATACAATTAAGGAAATATGTAATTATGTTTTAGAACTTATATTCATTATTTACTAAATGTGTTTAAATATGATCATGTTCAATAGTTTTATCTTAATCTTATTTTATCTAAATAGCATACCCTTGTTCAATATGTTGCATAATGAAAACACTCTTTTGTGTATCGAGCGATATTTGGAAAGGTTTCCTATTTACACAATAAATAAAAAGATAGAAATCTCCCCTGCCATCGTGAATGAATTCCAAAAATATTTCAATTATGTAGATTGTCCTCCTTTTGATATTTAACTTCATTCATCCCATCTTCTCATTGCTATATTCAACCACGACCAATGGGAACATAAAACTAATATAAATGTAGAAATGATTTTCAATGCCCAATGTACTAGTGCATTCATCATTTCCAGATTTTCCAAGTCCATCGTTGAAACTCTTATCAACCTCCTTGACACCTCCTTTCATATTATATACAATTGGAATAGCATGCTCAACATAGAAATGAGTGTGGCTAAGAAAACTATAGGTGCCCCATGGAATTGTTTCATCTCTATTACTCGACCCAAAGAAACGACTTAGTCATCCACTACCATGAGTTTTGAAGAGACACTCTTTAATCCTATGCTAGTCTTTCACCACATTTGAAAGGTTATTAGGCTGAGGTATGGGATTTAATTACGCATTTTGATGCTTTTAATATAAAATCTGTTCCTAGATTGCAAAATGTTGCGGCTGATTTATTAGCGACTTCCGCTCCTAGGTCGATGCCTACTAATAATAAGTGTTCAATTGAATTGGTTTTCAGGCCTTCTGTTCCATAAAATATCACAAATATCAAGGTGTTTGATGATGATGATCAGATCATTAATTTTCTAACAAATGAAAACATGTTCCAAGAAGCTGTTATAGATGAAGAAAAACATGATTATGATTTGCAAAACAAGGACACAGTCAAAGGAAATTTTATGCCCAAAGGGGTGATATCACTTGAAAGCTTGTTCGATCTGTAGAGCAAGTTCAAGAAGCCAGCGAATGTCAAGACCCACATCTCTTCTATGCAGTATGAGTTAGTGAATCTGGGCACCGAGGCTGAACCAAAATATGTTAATCTTGGTAAATGTTGTTCACCGGGTGAGAGAGATAAGTTCATTAATATTTTTCGGCAATATAAGGATGTTTTTGCATGGACTTATGAAGATTTGAAAACATATGACACTCGCATCATTCAGCATGGCAGACCAATGAAGGTGGGCACCAAGCCATTTCAACAGCAGTTGAGGAGAATGCACCCTACTCTCGAACCTTTAATTCCAAAGGAGTTGAAGAAGTTATTAGATGCTAAGATCATTTTTAAAGTCTGACACTCTAAATGGGTTGCTAACCTAGTTCCCATAAGAAAGAAATCAGGAGAAATAAGATTATGTGTTGACTTCCGGAATCTGAACAGAGCCTCTGATAAAGATAACTATCTCGTTCCTTCAATGGAGCAAATTCTCCAGATGGTATCAGGATCATAACTCTTCTCTCTCCTAGATGGTTTCTCTGGTTACAATCAAGTATTAGTAGTTGAAGAAGACCGTCTTAAGACTACTTTCTGCACTAAGTAGGGAACATTCGCCTACCGAAGAATGTCGTTCGGCTTGATAAACGCAAGAGCAACTTTCCAGCGAGCAATGGACATTGCCTTCCGAGGATTGGGCAGTCATTGTGTTGTGGTCTATCTAGATGATGTGACAGTTTTCTCAAAGAAAAGGGAAGACCATGTTGTTCATTTAAAACAGATTTTTGATCGCTACCGAAAGTATGGTATCTCTTTAAACCCCAAGAAAAGTGTTTTCATTGTTCTTGAAGGTAAACTCTTGGGTGACATCATTTCAAAAAAGGGAATTTCAATAGCATTAGTATATTCCTATACTCCATCCTAGTCCCACCAGTATTTTGATCATTTACATTTTCAGTCATGCATGCACTTTTAGGGTTTGCATGCATCATTTAGGGTTTTCATGCATTTGCATGCATTCTAGTCATCAGTCCCAGCACCTAGCCCTTAGTTAGCTATCCCCCGGAGCTTCCTTCCACTCAGTTTCAGCCCTCCTAGCCTGTCATGTGCCCTCCTTTCACCTACTGCATGAGAAGGGCGCCTTTCTCACCTACCAGTCCAGTTTACTTCAGTTAGCCACCAGTCTTTCCTTGATTTGAGGCCAGACTGACTCCTCACTATTGTTATCATTCTTATTGACCTCCGATGAGACATGACTACCTGTTCCAACTCCAGTTAGATCCTCACGCACCCTCCACTGAGCCTCCTTCATTCAGTTAGTGTCTCCATGTTCCAGTTACATTCAGTTACACCTACCACACTCAGTTAGACTCAGTTTGACTGACGGTTGATAGTTAATTATGCATTGATGACTCCATCGATGATGAGATAGACTACTAGTTGTGCTCCGATGACACTCCAGTGATATTTTTATCACTCCATGAAGGCTAATTCAAATTGCCACCTTAGGCATTCAAATCCTCAAGCATTTTATTATTTATATGTCTATTTGTGATTAATAATTTAGTGTGTGTGAAGTATTTCTGCTTCTATCTGAGTTCTACTATATTATTATTCTGTTGCTCATTATACTGTATTGACCACTCTTCTTCTATTTTCCTGCTTAATCATAATTATTCTCTTGTGAGGTATACATCATCTCTTAGATATGCTGTGAGGATTTTCACATGGTATCAAAGCATGTTGAGAGTATTGTTTATCTCCATTCCTGAGAGTTTTTTGCAGGTTATTATCAATATTTCGAGTGCAACAGTTTCTACATTTTTGCAACAGTAGCAATTGCAGATATTCTTTATTGTTTTTGCAGGTCTTCTACAGCTTCAATGAATTCAGAAGAAATCCCCCCTCTTTCTCCACTCAACTATGATGAATGGAAGCCAAAAATGATAGCATATTTGAAGAGTCGTGATCTCTTTGATTGTTGTTTTGAAAGAGAGTTCGAATCTTCTGAAGAGGAGATTGATTGGTTAAATAAAGGTGTCGAAGCCTTTGGATCAATGATGCTTGCTATGTCTGAATACATGATATACCAATACCTTGATGTTGTTGAAACTCCAAAAGAGCTATGGGCCCATCTGGATGAAAGATATGGTAGACAAAATAAAGGGATTGGTCCAAACCCTTTCGAGAGAAAGCAAAGTGATGCATTCACCCTCCTTGATGATCTCATTGATCATGAACCAGTATCAAACACATCTCATATTGAAGTTGTCCACAAAGAAGAAGAACTTGCAGATCTACACTCATGCTCCAAATTTCTTCTCTTTCTGTGCCAACTCACACTCTAGATATTGCAGAAGGTCCTAAATCCTCTCTTGCACCAGAGTCTGTTGGTTTTCATCATGATCACATGATTATTTCGGAAGTAAAATCAACTTTTGGAGGTAATGCATTCACTCTCCTGAAGCAATCACCTCTTATTTACTACTATATGATCATTATTCCATGCTTTCAGAAGGTTATTGAAGAATATGGCCATTTCCATTCGCTTGGGATAATTTCTCATGCACACCATGGTTTTGATCTCACCCCTGCTGGTTCAAAGGAGATCTCAAGAAACCATGGCCATTCTCTTGGGATAATTTCTCATGCATTTACAGGTTTTGATCTCACCTCTTATGGTTCAAAGGGGATCTCAAGAAACCATGATTCAAGTCTTGGATCTAAGTTGGATTCTAAGCAATTACTGCTTGGGATAATTTATCAGCATATGATGGTTTTGATCTCACCCTTGCTGGTTCAAAGGAGATCTCAAGAAACCATTTATCAAGTCTTGGAGCTGATTTGGATTCCAAGCAATCATTATTATTTGATGGTTCTTTTTGGCATAATCTCACCCATGATGGTTCGAAGGAGAAGACAAAAGAATATCTGCACATTCATAGTTTTGATCCTACCTCAGCTGATTCGAATCACAGGTTCAAGGATCATCCTCATACTATTGGATTTGTTCTCATCACATTCGATCTGAAGAGAAAGTACAAGCACATGCTTTCTGAGCATGATCCACTTCTTCCCAAGAAGAAGATACCTCTAGACATATGACCAAGCATCACACTTGCTTGAGTTTGGAGCATTTATTTTTTTGTGTGCCTTACAGTCTATTTTGAGGGGGGGTATTTTTCCCATGAGGTTTTCCCCATTTTCTCGGTTTATTGATTGTCATTATTCATTGTATTGGGTGACCTTTGGTCTTAGTTACCAGGTCCCAGGATGGATTAAGGAGGGGTGTTAGGATATTCCTATACTCCATCCTAGTCCCACCAGTATTTTGATCATTTACATTTTCAATCATGCATGCCCTTTTAGGGTTTGCATGCGTCATTTAGGGTTTGCATGCATTCCAGTCATCAGTCCCAGCACCTAGCCCTTAGTTAGCTAGCCCCCGAAGCTTCCTTCCACTCAGTTTCAGCCCTCCTAGCCTGTCATGCACCCTCCTTTCACCTATTGCATGAGAAGGGCGCCTTTCTCACTTACCAGTCTAGTTTACTTTAGTTAGCCACCAGTCTTTCCTTGATTTGAGGCCAGACTTACTCCTCAATGTTGTTATCACTCCGATTGACCTCCGATGAGACATGACTACCTATTCTGACTCCAGTTAGCTCCTCACGTGCCCTCCACTGAGCCTCCTTCATTCAGTTAGTGTCTCCATGTTCCAGTTACATTCAGTTACACCTACCACACTCAGTTAGACTCACTTTGACTGACGGTTGACAGTTACTTGTGCATTGATGATTGCACCGATGATGAGATAGACTACTCGTTGTGCTCCGATGACACTCCAGTGATATTTTGATCACTCCATGAAGGCTAATTCGAATCCTCATGCATTGTATTATTTATATGTCCATTTGTGATTAATAATTTAGTGTGTGTGAAGTATTTATGCTTCTATCCAAGTTCTACGGTATTATTATTTTGTTGCTCATTATATTGTATTGACCACTCTTCTTCTATTTTCCTGCTTAATCATAATTATTCTCTTGTGAGGTATACATCATCTCTTAGATCTGCTATGAGGATTTTCACAAATAGATCAAGAGAGAGTGCAGTTGATCAATAGAATTCCCATGCCCCACAACAAAAAATCTATGCAATCGTTCATGGGCACTATCAATTTTGTTCGAAGGTTTGTTCCTGATTTCACACAAACCGTTAAACCTTTGCAACAAATGGTCAAGCAAATCGTATAGTTCAAATGGACAGACTTGGAAAAGAATGCATTTAAAGATATCAAAGCATCCATAGCTAACACTCCTTCTTTGAGAAGTCCAGATTTTGACAAAGATTTTATTTTCTATACTTTTGCTTCAGATGACTCTCTCGCAACTGTGCTTACACAAAAGGTAGAATCAGGAGATGAATACCCAATTTCCTTCATGAGCACTGGTATGCAGGGCACTGAACTGAATTATCATGTTGTTGATAAACAAGCTTACGTCGTATTCAAAGCGATAAAGCAGTTCAGGCCATATATTCTTAAGAACATAACTAAGGTTTTAGTTCCTCATTCGGCTGTCGGAACTCTTTTCGTTCAAAAGGAATTAGGAGAAAGAAGAGGGAATTGGGTCACAGCTCTTCAAGAATATGATTTAGAATTTAAACCAACTACTATCATTAAAGGTCAGGGCTTATGTAAACTTCTCACTGAACATCCAGAGAATGAAGAGCAAGATTGGGAAAATGAAGTTGAACTGAACATGGTTGAAGTATGTCCTATTTTCACATCTCCCGAATCTTGGTATAGAGATCTAGTACTCTATTTTCAATAGGGATACTTACCAGAGCACTGGAGCTCTAAGCAAAGAAGGGCACTTCGTTTGAAATCAGTATCTTATCAAATCATTGAGAGAGTACTCTTCAGAAAAAATTATGATGGCATCTTTCTTAATGCTTAGAGAAAGATGATGCAAGTAAGGTAGTCAAATAATTACACAATGGCCTTGCTGGGGGGACATTATTCCAAAGATACGACAGCTCATAAGATATTGAGAGCCGGATACTATTGGCCCATCTTGTTCATAGATGTTCATGCCTATGCAAGGAATTGTGATGTATGTCAAAGGAGTGCTGGGAAACTACCCAAAGCAACGGGACCATTGGAGCCAGTGATTATCTCAGATCCTTTTGAACAATGGGGCATAGATGTCATTGGAGAAATAAAACCAAATTCTTCTCTACAGCATCGGTATATCCTGACAGCCACAGACTATTTTACAATATGGACAGAGGTTGTCCCATTGCGCAAAATCAACGAGGATGTAGTTTCAATTTCTTAAAGGAGAATATCATAACCAGGTTTGGGTTTCCAAATTCCCTAGTCTTTGATAATGCAACTTATTTTTCGTCTTTTAAGATAAATGAATTTGTTTACGAGAGAGGAATTAAGTTACATTACTCAGCCAATTATTATCCCCAAGGCAATGGGTTAGCTGAATCTTGGAACCAAAACCTCATTCGGATTCTTAAGAAAACCGTGATTGAAAATCAGAGGAGCTGGCACATAGCTCTCCCAAATGCCTTATGGGTAGATAGGGTTACTCCAAAACACGCTTTAGGGGTCTCCCCATATACCCTTGTCTATGGAAAAGAAGCCATACTCTCTCCCAACATCTTACTCCCATCTTTTAGATTGGCCCAAGACTCCCAAGGTTCCAGTAGTCAGATTTTACAATCTAGAATTGACACTCTGCTGAAACTTGAAGAATCCCGGCAGAAAGCCAAAGACCGATTCCACCAACACCAAGACATAGTCAAAAGATGGTTCGATAAGAGTAAATATGGCAAAAGAAGTTTTGAAGTAGGTGACCTAGCTCTGAAATGGGACCATCCCCATGAAGGTAAAGGAATGCATACAAAATTTCATCACTTATGGGTGGGTCCTTACAAAATTTCTGAAAAGCTTGGCCCGAATACCTACAAACTAAAGGATTTACAAGGCAAAGAGGTAACCCTACCTCTCAATGGCCTCGCTTTGAAACAATACTTCTTATAGTCCTTTCAGGACTCCTTTGTACATAAACTCTCTTGTTTTTAGTTGCTTACTAGTTTGATTTTATCTTTTATCTTTTCTTTAAGTCAGCCTTTTTGTTTTCTACCTTTCTTTACATTCAGATTTTTTTCTTCATTCTTCAATAAAACTCATCTCAGCTTTTGGTAAAACATAAGATATATCTTCGAGCCAAGCTCAATCCTGAAAGGTTGAAACCCACTTGCAAAGAAATGTTTTGGTGACTTTGTCTTCAATGATTGAATTTTCAAGAATTTAGAGATCCTTTCTTTGATTGGTCAAAATAAGCCTGTTTTTAATAACTAAGATTCAACATTTCTTTCCTACTATCTTGAGGCTCCATTCACTTTAACATAATTATCTGTCTCGAGGATTTCACTATAATCAGACCCATGGAAAGGAAGCATGTCTCACAGATATATGGCATTTAAAATGATCCCATGCTACAAATGAAAGCCGAAAGGGATTATACTAAAGAGTTTATTTCCAAAAATTCTCACCTCAATCAAAGCATGGCAGAGAAATACTAAGCACATTCAATCAAGAAAGTTGTTCAAATAAATTATCCCAACAAAGTTCTTCTCCGTCTGTGAAGCATGATAATCAAACAAATTTATCACTCACACAAAAGGACATTATGGATTGAAGAACCAAAGAAATCAAATATGCAAGCTGAGGAAACTCATTTCTGGAAGACTCAAATGACAAAAGTCATCAAGAAATATCCAAAAGGATATAAATAGCATGGTAATGAGGAACAAACGAATAAGACTGTGAGATACTGTTACAAAACTTTGGAGTCTTTTCAGTTCATCTCCAAGAGGTAGGATTCCAAAATGAACTCCATACTGAGGCCCTGAGAGAGTTGAAAAGAAGTATGATTCTAAGTTTCCCTCTCCCAAAATGACCATGATGATGAGAGTGATCACTGTATTCATGAAAGCTGAACTATAAAGACATTTTGTCGCTCATGTAAATCAGCAGTTTGTAAGTTTTCTACCCCTAAGGAGAGTTCTTTTTCAGAGATCTATGTTCACCAAAGAATCACCAATTGTTGTTGCTGCAACATCCCCCCAAAACTTTTGTAGATATTGGGGCCCCTCCTTTTATTTTGTAGAAAGTTTACTTAGGAGCTAAGCTTTCCCTAGAAGGTCTTTTATACTTATTTTTTCTAGAGAAGTCATTCTTTTTTGAGTTTGTTGATCTTTTTCCTCTAAGTCAAAACTCAAGTTTTTCACCCACAACGGCGGAATAGCTCGTCCTTTTCACCCACAACGGCGGAAGAACTCATGAAGTTCTACCGCAACGGGTGCCTCTTTTATCAAGTATTTTGACCTTGTACTTTTTGGGCATAATCATCAAGTCCATCCAAAACTTCGGGCGAACTCATCGAGTCCTCCTGCAATGGCGGACCAACTCAAGAATTCTCGCCGCAACGGCGGAAGGTTTTCATTATTTTTTACTGAGGCCCGAAACCACTTTTCGGGCGAACTTGGCAGGTTTTCCCACAATGACGGAAGAACTCACGGAGTTCCGTCGAAACGTCGGAACACCTCCCAATATTTTGCCGCAACGGGCGCATGTCTCTTATTAAGTCTTGAAGCCAATGACCGTTGGATCAACCCGGTAAGTCTCATCGTAGCTTTGGGCGAACTTATCGAGCTCTGCCGCAACGGGCGGGTGCATTGTTCAAAATGCGAAACCTTTCAATGTCGGGTGGAACTTACGAGTTCTCACCGCATTAGCGGGCAAACTTAGCATCTTTCGCCGAAACAACGGGTGGAACTTACGAGTTCTTGCCGCAACGTCGGGTGAGTTTATCTTTTCTTTCTGATTTCGGCGGTTACGATTAAATTCCAAGTGTGCCAAGGTGACCCCACTGTACACACCTTTAACCCCGTTTTAAATCCTCCACCAACCCATTAAATACCTGCACGTGTCAGGCCTTATATAAGATATTTGGGGGGGGTTTGTGTATTTTCATTGGTAGAGTTTGTATGCTGAGGAAAACGCTGTTTGAGGACTGTGTTAGATTGCTCCATCTCAGCTTATTTGTAGCCTAGTCAACCTCCGTGAGACCAACGATCTCTTTCCAGGTAGGTGGTTATACCACTGTTTTGTTTTACCTTTTAATTGCATCAAGCCATTCTTGGTATCAATGTCACCGTATAGTCTGCATGGCCTGGAGACGTTCTATGTGTGTTGTTATTTTGGCCATTCCCAAGCATCTAACTCATATTCGTAGACCCTCACAGCTTTCCCCTAGTCCCTTGAACCTGCAAGACTCAACGTTCCTGGGCAGTTTTTACCCATCGCGCCACTCACGCTTTCGTCTGAGGAAATCCTGAACCTGGTCCCTTCTAAAACTCATTTAGCATCTCCCCTCAAAACCACTTATCATGAAAGGGAGAAGTATGGTTATGTTTAAACAAAATCTTGATTCCCGTCGTTATTTGACAGTGTTACATATTATCATGCTAATCCTATGTTTTACCACTCTTGCATCTTGCTCCATTCTATTGACGATTTTGCAATCTTATGTCTATTCATGCGTAGTTGCTTGACAGGATTAAGCCGAAATGTCGAAGGGTAGCAGAAAGAAATCTAAAGTGGTTGAGCCAGAACCAGTAGAGCCAAGAGTTGAAACTATGTTCGAGGACACCAAGTCCATCACGGGCATCCCTCCTGAAGTCAAATGGGGAGATGTTTATCGTATGCTCAGAGACCAAGATATCCCAGGAGCACTCTTGGAGGAAGAGCACATCTACCAAAATATCATAAGCTCTAGTATATCCAAAGCCTCCACACGCCCTAAGCTCTTTCCTTGCTTAGGAGTGATTGGGTGGATCCTGGAGCATGCAAACCCAGAAACAAGAGTGTTGTATGAGAGCAAAGGAGAGGCATTCACCTCGTTCCATCCAGCCTACATTGCAACAGCTTACAAGTTACCACATTCTCAGCAGCCACTAAACGATGCATGGCTATGGCATATGGACAATTTTGAAATGGATAAGAAGCTGTTAATCAAAGGAAAGCAGCTAAGGAAAAGAGACAGTGATGAGTATGAAGTTCAAAACCTAAGGGCCCCTTTTCGAATGATCGCCCTTATGTTAAGCAGAATTTTTGGCATGGATAATGGAACCGTTTATAGGATACAATGGGCTCCCATAATCCATTACATGGCATTTAAGGGAACTGTCTTTGATTGGGCAACCATCCTCTCAGATAGTTTGTCATCCGTCGTAGCCGCAGCCAAAGAAGGATTTGCTCTAAAGAAGTCAGAATTTTACACGTCTTCATATCTCATTGATTGCATTTTGGAAAAGCTCCCTTTCCCTAAGCTAGGTTGCATTTGGGATCAGTCCAACACCCCAGTATATACTTCCTATAAGATACTATGGGCTCAAAATTACAGGATGCACTACAAACTCATCTGTGAAGAATTCATCATACCTCTGTATGAACAAATGTTTAATGAAGAACCTAATTTCTTATCGGAGAATGCCATGGCAGTTATGGAAAATTATGGCGATTTATACTTTTCAGAAGATGGTACTTATATCAGAATGTATGGAGGCTCCAAGCCACCATATATCTTGCCCATATATGCTACTAACTACATAGTCTTGAAAGAAGCAGTTAGCCAAGTTTTTCTTGATGGAGTCGGAGGATTTTTTAATAAATTGAAGAAGGCTTCATTCCCTCCTTTTCCTTTCTATGTGGGAGCCTATAAGTTCTCAGGGGTTGCATTAGCCGAGGAGTTCATTCAAGAGCTAAAGGGTTTTCACTTCGGGGAAGCAATCTTTCATAGAAATGATAGGCGGAACAAAGTTACAGAACATTGTAAAGAGTTGTACGCTCACTTTGATTATGCCCATTACTATGATCAAGAGGAGGAGGTTTATAGGGGAATCAACAACATGACTGAGTTTCAAATCTATTGTCACAAGGGTGGAGATGGTTCTAGCTCTACCGCTGTCCAAGATTCCAAAGAATCCAAGCTGCAAAAAGAAAAGGAACTAGTAGAAGCTCTAGCCAATAAAGAGCAAAGGCTAAAGGAGGAAGCAGATAGAATCCAGAAGGAAGTTGCCGACAAGTTGCAAGAGGATCAGGAACAAGCTCTTAAGATTCAGCAAGAAGAATCTCTTAAGCTTCAGGAGGCAGAAAATCTTAGGCTACAAGAAGAACAAGCCCAAAGGCTTCGAGATCAAGAGTTAGAGGAGGCAAGATTGCAGCAAGCTGCTAAAGAGCAAGACGAAAGGGAGGCGGTTGAAAATCAACTAAGGGTTGAAGAGGAAGAAAGACAGCTTAAAGTCGAAGAAGAAAATAAGGCCAATGAAGATGCACAAGTTGGTGGTCCTAATACATAGGACATGGATATAGGTTCATCCCAAACGATCCAGACCCCACCCGCGGAAGAGAATATCCCTATAGAAAATCTTCCACTGATTCCTTTCACCCCATCAAAGGATCATACTATGTCCAAGTGGGATAGATTTGTGTACAACAAGAATAGGAAGTCCATTGTTTTTAAGTCAGAGACAAGGTTAAAAAGACCTTTTGAGTCAGACATCGTCACCCATCGAGAAACTACTGTTATGCAAAACACGAAGCAAGCTCGTATGGCTATGGCATCTGTTGTTGTGGCAGCAACCAAAGCAAGCGGGGACAATGTAATCGGCATGGTTAATAAGTTCGAGTCAACCAAGAAAAGGGCTCGTATGATGCAACACACCATGGCCAATGAGAGGTCCTATAGGGAGCTCGTAGTAAAGAAATACAATCACCTTTTGTCTGAGCATAAGGAGTTGTCAAATAAATATCAACACCTAGAGGAGGAAAAGGAACACCTGGCAGTACAAATGATGGTACTTGAAGCAGAAAAGAATGACTCTGAGGCAAAAGTTGTTCAATTAGAAGAGGATAAGCAGTTGATGGTTGAACAGCTAGAACAAGCAAATAGCAGAGCAATGGATATGACTCCCTTTCACGAGCAATCCTGTGATGTGCTTAGGCAAATGCATGAGAAACAATAACTGCTAACTAAGGATATTTGCAGGCTAAAGGCCATGATGGATAGAATGAAAGAGATCAACTCTAAAGCTGTCAGGCTAAGAAATAAGTACACCCAGGTAAAAGCAGATATGATGAGACAAACGGAGTGGAGAGAAGGGAAAGTAGGTTTCCTAGACCACCTCCCTTTTAAGTCTGTGGCTGATTTTAAGGAATACATAACCTTCATGGAATTTTGTAGGAATTGTGGTGCAAAATTAGTCACTGTGATCCAGGTAACAGTGGGAAAGTGCAATAGCCTTTATCAAAAGATTCAAGAAGTTCATGTAAATTGCAAGGTTGCATTTCCCTAGACTCTTGATGAGTTTCTAGCTAAAGAGCAGCGCCTATCCGATTTAAAGGACGAACTGAACGTTCAAATGGAATATGTGAGGAGAATTGACGTGTTAACCACAGATGATCTCCATCAATGCATCATGCTTCCTTCAGTACACGCTCAGATGCTTCACGAAATCCGCCAGACAGCAATAACAAAAATGCAAGACATCAAGGCAGAGCTTGACAAGCATGTAACTTCTAAGAAAATCCTGCTCCCTTCACCTGCCAATGTTGTTATAAGAGACACTGGTATTTGGTTCGGCTATATTGCAGGAGAAGATAAGAAAGTAGCAGCAATGGCATTAATCGACAAAGGCACATCATCTGGAGAAGAGGCACCAGCTAAGACAGAAGCGCCCTCTGAGATGACTACTCAGCTGAAACAGAGGCACCACCCCAAAGCTAACTCGACAGCCATAGAACACCGAATTTTTTCCTTTTTTGTTGTTGAATCATGAAGTCAAAGGGACAACTGTCTCTTTTTTTCTATTATGTAAAGGGTGCCATGAATTACTTCGTTTTTTGTAAGACATTTAAAAGAAAATTAAAAGAATTAAGGAGAGAGGACAGGTGGCAGCCCTGGAGGCTTTTTGTAAACTTATATATAGATGATTAGTGAATAGTAAAAGGAATTTTGGCAGGTGAAAGACCTTTTCTATGTTGTACGTGAACTATTTCTCTTCATGTATAAGGAATTCGATTTTTCCTTATGAAAGCCTGTAAGACTACATTTTTGCCTGAAAGATCTATTGAATGTTTGTTGGATTACTCTTGTATCAACCATACACTATTGTGAGATCTTTCCTTACTGTTGTGAATTATTTCTTTGTAATGAATGATTCTTCTATTTTTTGTCAAAGATGTCTATCTCAAATGAGTAATGGAATGTATTAACTGAATTAAAGCTATCTTTAGTATCTTTTATATTCTGCTGTGGATGCATCTTTATGATTAAATAGCTATCTGTCTGATCTTTAGATGTTTCTTTCAGTCTATTACTCGTCTTCAAAGTTTTCTCCTTGCAAGGATAGATTAAATTTGCTTATACAGTCTTAGATCAGTTTAGATTAGTTACCTGCATTTAGCTTAGGGCACTTGCATATCATCTTTAAAATAAAATACATAAATGGTGGATCGGGCCGCAACCGGTGCTAAGAATAAGAATCTTTAAATCTTACGGTAGCCAGAACTGTTAACCGGATGGATTCCCCACACCAAACGATGAGCGATCTAATTGGGATTGCTTACCGGGGAGAATCCCTTGTTGATTGATGCTACAATCTCCGAGGCATCAACAATGTGTTATAAAGGTACCCTCGAAAAAAGTGTTATATGGGTAAACTTTTATAAGGTTTTGGGATGAGGTATTATGGAGGTTAGGATGTATAGAGATTAACAATTATTTATTATGAGAATGATGGGATATAGTGGTTAAGAGTTATAATGTTAAATATTAAATATTAAAGGGTTTATAGGTAGTCTGAATTTTGGTGTTATAATGGCTATAGTTATTATGTGATCATTGTAGTTATAAGGATAATGTTTTGGTGTTACAAATTTTGTATTATGGGGGTTAGGGGTTGTAAGTAATACAATTTAATGGGATCAAGGGGTTATGACAATGATGATACTGGGGATGACAAAGATGATGATGAGGAGGAGGAGGAGGAGGAGGAGGAGGAGAATGAGCATGATGATGATGATGATGATGACGACGACGACGACAACGATCACATAAATAATAACATGTAACATACTAAATAAAAAATAACATAACTAAATAATTGAAACATAATACATTATGCAAAAAGATATACTCACATACCTCCTAACGATGACGATGATGATGATGATGAGGATGAGGATGAGGATGATGATAATGATGATGACGATGATGATGATGGTGATGACGATGATGATGAGGATGATGCTGACAATGGAGATGATGATGATGATGATGACGACAACGGTGATGATGATGATGATGATGATGACGACAACGGTGATGATGATGATGATGATGATGATGATGATGATGATGATGAGGATGAAGATGATGAGGAGGAGGAAGATGAGGATGATGAGGATGAGGATGATGATGATGATGATGATGATGATGGTGATGGTGATGGTGATGGTGACAACAACAATGAT